>CM062816.1:1471600363-1471950261 GCA_031772625.1 Pinus tabuliformis
ATCATCGTGATCTCTTTGAATCCTACAACCGACTGTGCTTCTGACTTTGGTCGGCTAAACTCCTTTTTTAATTTAGTATGGATATCCGCTATCCCTGTCATTGGGTTGATGCTTGAATACTTCATGTACCATGTTATCGCTCGGTCCTGCAGTGTGCTGACTAAGATGGCTTTCTTGATATTATCATCCGCAACTTGCTGCGCATTCCATACTGATGTTAGCACAAACCAAAATTGTTTCGGGTCTTCGCCTCCTGCTCCTTTGAACACTGGTAACTGAATTGTGTTCGCCATAGTTACCCTTGCTCTACTACCATCCCTGATCCTTTTGATTTTTCAACATTCTTTTCTATAGAGTCCCTGTGTTCCACACCAGACACCCCTTATGCAGATCCCGGTCCCGGCAATGAAACCATTTGTTGGCTTATATTGGCCTGACCCAAGTTCGAAAGAGTTATTTAGCCAAACAAATCCCGCAGCTACTGGCCCTTTCGTCAAAAGCCCGCGGAGCGCGGACTGAGGTCTCACCCGAGGTAGCAAGGGAGGGTACTGGAACGAGGTTTCCACACCCTAGGGATATCTTGGTGTGGTCTGGAGGTTTCGCGCACTAGTTTATAGCTCCACGTTGCTCGGTATTTGCACAGATCGAGATTGATTATATCTTTCTTAATAATCCGCTATTCTATTGGAGGATGCGGCTACAAATCAACAGGATCTTTAAGCAAACATTTAACCAAAACAACTGATTTGCACATTAAAATGAACCCAAATTTGCATACATTCATACAATAAGCAGATTAATTTAAATAGATATTATGAAAGTCAGATTCGCGACAACTCAGAAGGAACACAAAATTTTAGAAGAAACTTATATTTATTTCCACTTATCCTCAATACATCCAGATCCACCCTGCGCACTCAGCTGCATGGGTCTGCGCACACAGCTGCAAACTTTCCAGGCTTCTGTGCACACAGCTACAAAGCCTCTATCTACTACCCCAACCCTTGACTCAGACTTACAAATGCTTTCAGACTATCTTATTCAAAAACCCATTACATTTCATCTTTTTTTCGAAAGAACTGTTTTTCCCTCATAGAACCACACTCTATTTATACCCTTCCTTGGCCCACGATTCGTACGTGGGCCAACTCTATTTATATTTCTTTACATTATTTTCGGGCAGACTACCCTTTGACTCAACCTAGTATAATTCATGCTCCGCATACTTCAGAGTTCTTATAATAATTTAATCCTACTTTTTGACTTTCTGCCCCAAAACCGTTGTGCGGGACCTCCGTTACCCAACAACAAGATGCTCAAATTCCACATTTCAACAGGTTCTTTTAACATGAGATTTCGATACTATGGTCGACATGTAGGGAAAGGCACTAGAGCTTGCAAAGCACCCATTCGTCCAAGCGTCAAATCTCATAAGGCCTCTTGTACAAACCAGTGACAACACGACAAGGGTGCAGAGCAAGATTAACTTAAAATAGAGGGACAACTTTTCCAATTTATCCCTCACTAATTTTTTTTGTCATCATTTACACTGGATGCTACAAGAATCTAGATATAAAAAAGAATGTAAATGAAAATCAACATTTTCCTTGAATCTTCCATGACATTCTCAAATATCCCTCTAGTTTGCAAGGATTCGTGAACAACTTCATGAAATTTACATAATTTTAGCTTAAATTTGCTAGAAATTGCTTGGTCATCTAACAATGGCATCGAGAGTGGCAACTTTAAACAAAAAATGCAAAACTAGTCTCTGAAATGGTTTCAATGAAGAATAAAACAATGGTGCATCTCGAGAAACAACAAACCAAAATTGAAGCCAAGGTTCAGCCTATGGAATCCTGGGTTGTAGTGGAAAAAATTGCCCTTTCCACCTCTTCCCATAATGCAAATGCTATTTCGACGGATAATGAACAAGTCAACAAATTGAAGGTCGAATTGGAGAAGGAAAAGGAACGAAATTGAAAATTGGAAGAATTAAATGTTGTGGAGAATAAAGGACTGCATGCTCTGATACCAAAATGATGTCGTATACTATAAGGCCTATGATTTAAGAATTGACACACACAGAAATGAAACTGAAATCCACACAATATGTATCGATATAAAATCTCAGAAATAATTCATTAATAAGTAAAATATTTACAAAGGAAGTATTGGCCTAATCATTGGCCTCTCATTCCTCACTTTATTTCACTTACTTCGACTTACATGCCTCATGAGCTCACCTAGATTTATACAAGTGGATTCGAACCCAAAGTAGGTTCTAGATCCTAAATAAACTCCCACAATATCTCTCATGTTCCACAAAACCTCTCATATAATCCCTTATATCTAGATAAGATCTAAATAACCCACAAATCTCTCAACTCTTCGAAAATACTCTCGAACTTTCTTCTATTTGCAATCATTCTCATTTTCACATAAAACTATAGGAAAATACATTAAATAATTAAATCCTAACTTAGGAAACCAACTCCTTTAGTAAACATGATACCCTAGGTTAGATGTTCTTGCATCATCGACTCGGTGACTGCTAGAAGAATGACAAATCATGACATAGATCCTGTGAAATGAATATGGAATAACAGTACAAAGGCCACATAATGCAAACAACATTTTCCTTGGAGAAGTGAATTGTGGGTAAAATCTCTAGCAACATTAAGGATTGTATATTATAATTTATTTTTAATCAATAGTAAAGGAAAAAATAGAATAATGAAATGGTTGAAGATATCTTGGCATATAGAGCCATGAATGAGAATAACCCTCCATCACATTGTTAAATATTTCAACTACATATCTTGAAAATACATAAGCACAACCCCACACAAAAAACACAATTTGCATTGTCCTTTCAGAGAATCCAATTATCCAGATTCAAAATCAAGTTCCAAAGATTCCAAATAACATAGATAGAGGAGTTAATAATCTTCTCCTAGTCTACTCAACAATTGGATAAATACAAGGAGTGTAACTACCTTCAGTAAGTGTCATACTTATTATGAGCAGCATGAGAAAATAAAACCAATATAACCCCAATTTTCTACACAGATTAGAAAGAGGCTTCTTAGACCAGAGTTGCACAATTACATGGGATATTCCTTACACCTATACTCAATGAACTTTTAAAATCATCTGTACAATCCCCCTTTGAACAACAGTAGTGAAAATCATTGGGATGAACACTAGTGGCATAACATATGAAAAATATTGTTTTATTTGAGACTGTATCTACTCCAAATACATGTAGAATTTCACTATTGAATCTATACCAGAAATTTATCTTCACTTAGTCTAAAGAAACAAAATATATTTTCAAACATCAAATCTCTGTGGGCGGGTTTAAGTCTTTATCATGTTTGCCACAAGTCATTGGTGATATCATAACAATAATTCCCTTATAAAGGCTCGATCTAGCAGTAAAATTTAGTGAGCTAACATATCCAATGAATCAGTAAAGTTAATTATAGCATAAAGTCACTAATTATAATGTATGTGCATAGTAAATAATAATAAAACCAATATAACCACCATTTTCTACACATATTTGCAAAACTCTTCTTAGTCCAGAGTTGCACAATTACATGGCATATTGCTTACAACTATCCTTAATGACATTTTAAAGTCATCCGGAAAAACCCCTTTTGAACAAGAATCATGCAAGTCATTGGGATGAACACTATTGGCATAACATATGAACAAAAATTTTTTATTTGAGACAATATCTATTCCAAATACAAGAAATATTTCACTATGTAATATATACCAATAGTCTATCTTCATTGAGTCTAAAGAAAACAAAAATATTTTTAGACATCAAATCTATGTGGGTGGGTTTGTCTTTAACATGTCTTCCACAAGCCGTTGGTGATATCATAACATTAATGCCCTTGAAAGGCTTGGTATAGCAATAGAATTAAGTGAACTAACATATCCAATGAAGAAATCTAGTTAATTATAGTAGACAGTCAATAATTATAATGGATATTCGCAAACAATAATAATAAAACCAATAGAACCACCATTTGCTACACAAGTTGACAAAAATATTCGTAGATCAAAGTTGCAAAATTGTTGAGGATATTGCTTACAACTATACTTAACGACATTTTAAATTCATTTGGAAAACCCCATTTTGAACAAAAATCATGCAAGTCATGTGGATGAACATTAGTGGCATAACATATGAATAATATTGTTTTAATTGAGATAGTATCTACTCCTAATACAAGAAGAATTTCAATATGCAATCTATACCAGCAATCCATCTTCCGTGAGTCTGAAGAAAAATAATATATTTTCAGACATGTAATGTGTGTGGGCGGGTTTTAGTCATTATCATGTTTGCCATTGCCCATTGGTGACATCATAGCATTAATTCCCCTATAAATGCTCGATATAGCAATAGAATTAATTGAGCTAACATATCCAATGAAATAGTCTAGTTAACTATAAACGACAATCTATAATTATAATGTACATTCATACCCTTTCACTAGAAAAGAATTTGTTCCACAACAATGGGAATCCTACAACGTAGGAAACACAGTTTATCATGAAATAAATGCTTCTATGTAATATCAATAGCCACATGAAACTAAGTCTTTTGAATTAGTACATCATTGTAACCTTACCCTTTATAACCACCCCTCACACATTTACCTACTTTCACCGGCCTACCTAGACTAAACATGAGCTGAGAGCTATAACATGAATCAACCACCTAAATACAGTTAAGAAAGTGGAATCGACAAACTAAAATTTTAATGGCCTTCCTCGGGAGCTATAAGAACCCCAAGAGGTAAACAACCCCTCTAGGTGCTCAAACCTTGAGTCAGGTTCCTGGACTCCCAGTCGCATGTGCAAGCCTACATTCATGCAAGCGTAGGACTCCAGTCACATGCATAAGCCCGCAAGGGAGTGATTCAAGTCACAATTTCCTAATTATGATCCTGCAACCTTGAAATTTATGCTACCATTTTAGGGCTAGACTCCAGATCACTGCCCCATAACTTTATGAAACTTTCCAAAATAATAAATGACATGAAGACAAAGCCTCTATCACAAAACTTGATCAAAGACTTAACCAAACCAAGCCTAACCATGATAGTCATTTCATAAAACATTTTGAGAACATGCAATCTATAGGTCATGAATGCATATCTAAACATAGGGATCTAATACTTATCTGAGAATCATCAAGAAGGTCTAGTTCCATCTCACAATAGTTGCAATAACATATATGAGGCCATGCATTCAATAACCATTCATTTACCAATCAAAACATGTTAAGAGCCATAACTAGAATTTGTCATGAAACCATGCTTATAACCATCATATAACCAAAATAATAACAATGGTAAAAGAACCATCAAATCCATATAGTAACAAGTATAAATACTCATGAAATACAAGAGGAAAAGAACTCCTATTAACATATTCAAAATAAAACCAAGTTAGGGACTTCCACGTACCACCCAACCATAGATTAGTTGAACCAAATCTTTCTCTCAACAAATTACCCTCATGACATATTCCAAGCATGAATGTGGGACTCTCAATAGAATAAATAGGGCTTCATCAAGCTTTACTGCATATCTCGCCATTACCAATCAAGGGATTTCTAGGCCTGAAGCAAGCACTTGATTTACCATCAAATACATATAGTAACAAGTATAAATACTCATGAAATACAAGAGGAAAAGAACTCTTATTAACATATGCAAAATCAAACCAAGTTAGGGACTTCCACGTACCACCCAACCATAGATTAGTTGAACCAAATATTTCTCTCAACAAATTACCCTCGTGACACATTCCAAGCTTGAATGTGGGACTCTCAACAGAATAAACAGGTCTTCATCAAGCTTTACTGCATATCCCGTCATTACCAATCAAGGGATTTCTAGGCCTGAAGCATGCACCTAACCAATCAGCCTTTACTGCAACCCCGCCATCACTGGTCAAGCGATTCCTAGGGCAAAAAAAAGAAAAAAACACTACCAGGCTTGATCTAGGTGGATATTGGTGGCCACCCATGTATTCCACCTAGACATCTAGACGGTTTCATCATTTTCCATTATTACAGTAGCATTTACTATTTTTAGTAATTTTCGGGTCTTGAACTTCCGAAATTGTTGAGACCCCTTAAACAACATTTTTGTGAGGTTTGCGGTAGGCCTATAACCTTAGGAAGGGGCCTACCACAAATCTTGTAGTAATCAAATATATCTTTCCAACAAGTTGTCATATGCACCAAATAAAAATCATATGACCAAGTTATGACCCTAGGAAGTTGGCTACCCAACTAACCCCAACGGGCCCCACAAACTCTTGGAATTCATTACCAGGGGTTAGGGTTTTGGTTGTTTAAGGTTTCCCTTTGTTGTTTAATAATAAAAACACCCTTGAGCCTCATTATAACATAGTTGAGAGGCATGGATCTGCCACATATCTTCTCATAGATAAGCTACCAATGCCCGAGCTAGTTTATTTCCATTCTAGCTGTAAGCATCTTTTAGTTCTTTAATATTAATGAAATAAGATTTATTTTTGATGCATCTATGTGTTTATGTTGATATCTGTATTCTGTTGCATTCCTGCATAAGTCCAAATCAATGGTATCAGAGCGGTCTTCTCTTTCTCTATTTTTCTTTGTATGTCCACAACAAGGTCAAGGTATAAGGAGTTAGGGCTTGAACTGGTTAAACCTTTGTAAGACCAGCCTCACAAAATCTGATGAGCTCCCATGGGGGATGAAAAGAAAGACAAGGGAGTAGGAGATCCTTTCAAAATATTGCTCGAGGAATCCCTTGAGCGACAGAGGAAAATGATGATGGATGATGTTTCCTAGATCCTTCAAGAAGTACCCATAGGTGACACATTTCATCCAACAGGCACTCTAGAGGTGTCGTTCCCTTTAAGGTACAAGTCAAATTTGACATTCCCATATTTGAAGGCCAGATAGATGCAAAAGTGGTAGATATATGGTTAAATTTTTTGGAAGCCTATTTTTTAGTTCATGACTTTTCCATTCAAGAAAAAATTACTTTTGCACTCCACAAATCCAACCCCCATGTTAAGGACTAGTGGGAAACCTACTGTGAATAGAAGGATGAGAGGGAATCCTCACTTTTTTAAGTTGCACCCACTTGGAATTATTTATGAGATGCCATCAAGGAACAATATTACCATGTGGGGATATATGAAGGTAAATACATAAAGTGGACCATGTTGCGGCAAGGAAGGGACCAAGACGTGTCGGAGTTCACAAATATTTTTCATACCCTTCACACGAAGTTGGGTATCAAGGATTCTAAGCGGCATTTGGTACTCAATTATCATGTCTGTCTATATAATTACATCCAAGACAAGATGGATTTCATGGACATATCCTTTCTTGGCACCACCTATCGATACGTTGTCAAGATTGAGAAAAAAATAAAATAGAAGAAGCGAGACTTTGGATTTGTGATTCTAAAGCAAGGGAAAGGCATTCCCAAACAACAAAACAAAGGCAAAAGGCAAGGTGGGGTGACCTAAGACAACTCGTCAAAGCCACAAGTAATGAACAACACCACGAAGACAAAGGACACAAGAAAATGGTGTGAGTTCCATAAGAGCTCCACTCACAACACAAGCGATTGTCAATCGGAGTAGTCACTAGTGGCCGAGATGAAGGCTTTCGAATCAGATGCATATTTCGACTTTGAGTCTGGACCCGATAAGGTAAATGAAAATATGAAGCATATTATTGATGCAGAGCCTAGTGCCACTATTGCCACCACCAAGGTCCATAAGATTAATCCCAAATATCCAAAGGAGGGGGAGTGTCTCTTCCACTCATAGATGTGGGTGAAGGATTCTTTGTCGCAGTTCATTGTCGACACCGGTGTTGGCATTATGATGCATGTGTTGTACTTTATGAAAACCCACTTGTAGTAGAACAAGTATATGGAAAGTAGGTGAATCTACAGGACAAATTAGAGGTAACACAATGATGGAACAAAGATGAATCTATAGGTGAGAGGTGACAAAATGATTGTCAAAGGTTTGATACAGGGAGATTGTTAGTGTGTGTTGTCCTTGATATTTAACGAATCAACTAATTGATAAAAATATAAACATGATGTGACAAAATGCATGACAGTTATGTTTACAGATGTGACAAAATGCAAGGCAGTTCAGATAAATCAATTCAAAAGTGATTTATGATGGAAAATCACATTATAACATGAGCAAAACCCAAAACCCAGCCGTGGTTGACAAATTGAGTATTGAATTTAAACAAACTTTTAAAAGATAGCTTTGTTGTGATTGCTAGCAGAACGCAAGTGGTCTGATGCCTATAAAGCAGCATATGTAAAACGAGGCTTAATTTTTCATGGGTTTTCATGCTATCGCAAGCCATAAGTACATCAAGGAAATCTCCCGACGGTTTATAATCTGATCCTTTCCTTGGCGTTTCTTCTACTATCATCTGCACAGCAGAAAAGTCTCTTTGTCTCGTCTGATCAAAGAAAACCGAAAATTTTAATTAAAATAAAATAGAAATACTCGTGGTATTAATGTGAATCCAAATCACAAATCCATATTGGATATTACTCTCGTGCTTCACATAATTACACATATATTCCAACAATAATTAATCCGATTTCTTAATTCCAGTAAAAATCAATCATGTTTGCTAACTTATTTAGATTAAAGTTGTTTTTCTTTTTAGTTAATTTCAGTAAAAATCAATCACATTATATTTGCTAACTTATTTCAATTGTAGATTTTTAGATATTAAAATCTTAAAATTGACAAAACCATATTGTATATTATTTTCATGCTTAACTCCATTTTATTAGAGACAATATCTATATGTTATAGAGACTGGTTTTTGTCGGTTCACCCTTTTGCTGCTTAAAATTCCCCGAAAAATACTAATTTATGTAAGCATTTCAAACCAATCTGTATAATATCTGCCTTGCCATTCTCTAATGGAGTTGTTTAAGGAGGCTAAGGAATGGCCGGAACTGGTAACTGAAAATAAAATATTGGGTTAAAGGAGGAACTATTGAGAAGGAACTACTACTGGTGTGCGCGATGATCGAATGGGGTGCTTGCCACAGACTTCAGCCTATCAGCGAATCATTTGCCGATAAGCCAGACCTCTCACAGGTGCGTTTACATGCACAATGACACCTGGAGAACTATCCTTTCATCTTACATGCAGCTAATTTCTATATAGTTCACCTCGCTTACATCTGTTTAGTTTTGCTTGTCGCTCCATTTTCCTGCCTCCTGCGGCGTCCTTTGACACCTGGAGATCTCTCCTTTCATCTTTCATGCAGCTATTATCTATATTTTATCCTCGCTTCCGCCTGTTTAGTTTTTGCTTGACGCTCCATTTCCTGCTATCTGTGGCGCCTTTTGACTTTCCCATAACCTCTGATGCCCATCTTTCGGCTGTTAATCATCCATACTCCATACCTCTCCACCGTTTTTCTACACGTCCATGCCTGCATGACGGACTATCTTCGGCTTCACACTTCATCTGAAAGCACCCCATCTTTCGATTTGTCGGCATTACCAGGTATGTTTTAAAAGACTCCTATCTCTATCTTTGCGTCATTTGGACTGCTTGTTTTAGATAATTTCTGTACAGGTTATTGGAATAGCAGGGTCGGTCCATAGGATAAATATAACCTACTTCTATGATAATATCCATGCTATCCATATTTGGAGGATTATAACTTTTCTTAGAAGTTTCTATGGACAATCTTCATGTATAAGCTCGCGAGTATATACTGGTCTTGGGTCAAATGTTTCAGATTACAGAGTTTCTGTTTCATATCTAAACCATGTACATCTTTCCAATGTAAACTGGGACCATGGTGGTGCAAAAGTGTGATATGCTTCTGCTGTTCTTTTACATGCCAGACTGATTTCACATGATATTGTTTTTTTTTTCTAAAGCCATCCTCCACAAGCTTACCTGATTTCAGCCTCTGAATTTGAATTTTCTCTGATTTCTATATCTAGTATTAGATCTCTGGTCTAGCGGTTTTTTTGTTTCGGCAGGATTTTAAATTTACCACCTTGGGACCTACTGTATTAAAGACCTTCATCTGCTCCTGACTGGTATAGGACCAATATAAATGAGGTTTGGTCTATTTCGCCGTTGATATTTTATGAAATCCTTCCTGCAGAATCTACCTATATCTTGAAGTTATCTGTGAGGGTGACTGGCATGTTTTTTTAAATCTGACTTTCCTTATCGAGTTAATGCTCATCCCATTTGGAGGTGTACTTTGATTGTATTGCCTAAATATCCTTTAGGATTGATCCATCCTATTCCTGTCCTTCTCTTTATTTGCCTCCTTCCAATGCAGAAAGCGATATACGGCTATATCCTTTTTTAGTCTTTCCTTGGATTTTTTTGAAGTCATGTGTCAGACCTTTTAATCTGATGGAATTAAAATCTGGCTCATCAGCCACGAAGGCTATGGTACACGCGACCATACAGGCTGAATCACTCCATAACAAAGCCAGACCGTCTTCTGACTGGCCTTCCACCTTGGATGACTTGTTGGTACAGCCATCGATCCCTCCTCATGTTTCTCAAGTTAATAAATGTCATCAAGGCAAAGTTCCTTCTGAGGAGCGCTCCTGCAAGTGTTATAAGCCAGCTAAGACTTCTCAACCTCCGGGACCTATTCGGATTGACAACTCACAGTTGTCTGAGCGTATTGACAGTCTTCAAGATAAAGCCTTAATTGGGAGGTGGAATTTCCCGGTTCTGGACGATAATCAGATGAGAGACTGGCTCGAAGCTCAGTGGAAACCCATAATCAGGTATACCCCGATTATTGCTAAGCTCTTGAAAGAATGGTTTTGTTTCCATTTTCTAAATGCAGGGGATCGGGATGCCATCTTAAAACACCAATTGGTATATGGCCGCAGTTTCCTTTCTCTGCATAGGTGGTATCTGGGATTCAATCCCCTTAACAACACTCCTTCTAATAATCTTATTTGGATGAAACTTCCGGGACTTCCTCTAGAATTATGGTCTTCTGAGACACTTTTTGAGATTGGTAATGTTGTTGGTAGATGTGTTTATGTTTATCCCTGGTGTCGAGGGGAGAAAGACAAACGTATTGCCTGGATTCTGATTGAAATATCCTTCAGAGGCGGTTTCCCGGAGCATATCGACATCTTCTTGAGAGATTTGTCGATCAGACAGAGATTGGATTTCTAGGGTGTGTCATTTCGGTGCACAGCGTGTCATCATACTGGACACCTCATTGTGCATTGCCCGAGAAGGCGAGCATTGGATCGAAAACATCATCGCCTTACTAAATTTTCTGAATTTCCTTTTATCTCTAAAGATCTTATTAAGATCCCTGAGAAATCTCTTTCCCCCAAGATCTCTCCTCACCCCCTCAGTTCAGATTCTCCGATTGGATGTCATGAGAATACTCCCTATCGGCCTATTGTTCTTGACCCATTACTCCGCGTATCACCGTCGATGCTGGAATTGGAGACTGCCTCAGAGTATGAGTTTCCCCTTCCTCCAAATCATCCTGCGGAACCAATCGGAGATCAAAAAGTCCTGATATTGCCTCATGTCCCACTCTCTTCTGTCATTATTGATCATTTTACCCATCGTAGTCCGCAATCTCCTCATATTATTGACTCCTCTCCTGAGGAACGAGGCGCCGAGCCATTGATTACTCCCACACCTGCTAACTCTCCATCTCAATCGCCTATCAATTCGATTGGTAGCGATTTATACCTTTTGTTATCCAAGAAATCTCTGGATCTTGTTCCTCTCACTGTTCATAAGTCATCGTCTCCTATTTCTCTAAGGATCAGCCCTTCTTCTGCTATGAATATGACTGTTAGAAGGAAGAACAAAAGGGGTAGTAGGCATTTCAGGGGGAGGGGTGTTGTATCCGATTGCTGTTTCAGGAATTTATCACTGGTGGGTGTTCCCATCACAGATGTCTCAGTTGACAGGCCTCTTAGAGCTGGAAAGGCCGATCTTCCTTCAAAATGAATTTTATCCTTTTAGTAAATATTCGAGGCCTGGGAGCAGACCTGAAGTACTTGGCCTTAAGAAACCTTTTTTTGTCAATGAGTCCTAAAATTATTTTAATCCAAGAAACTATGCATTTGGTTCCTGTCACTATAACATATTTTCGGAAAATGGTCTAGCTGTTCTGTGGGATCCTCTGTGGATATGTGCGAAGGCATACAACTGCTTAGTTGGCATTCTTATCTCTGCACATGTTAGAGGTCTTAGATGCTGCATCAACATTCTGAACATATATGCTCCATACCACAACAGATCTGCATATTGGGAAGGCCTATTCGCATCAGAAGTATTTGATATTGATTCTCTATTGGTTGCAGGTGACCTTAATATTACTTTCAGCTCGGATGAAATATGGGGGTAGAGTAAGAGAATGGATCCAAATGCTTCTATGATAAGAAATGAATTTCTTATGAGAAACTTCATTGACATTCTATCGCCCACTATTTTGCCCACCTGGGACAATGGAAGGTGCGAAGAGGCTTACATTGCTAAGCGGATTGACAGATACCTTATTCATGCCTCCCAGGTAGATATCCTCGGCATGCCTTTCTCTGTGGTAGAAAACTCCTTCATATCGGACCACCGGCCGATAGTTCTGGGATGGAAGTCCTTGGGCATCAGGAAAGGAATCCCCTTTAAATTCAACAGACAATGCCTTGAGGAACCTGATTTTAATGATATAGTTGTAAAAGCGTGGCGAAAATTTGCAGATAGCGGATCTGTATCTCATCAGGAGAATTTTATGAATAAGATGATCAAAATCCGGAAAGTTGTTAAAGAATGGCAAAATCAGAAAAGAAGATCCAATAGAAAAGAACTTGAAGACATCCAAAAGGAATTAGATAATACTGCATATTCTTCGGATTATAATTCTTTATCCTTCGAAAGGAGACAACTCATCAAGAATCTCCATAAAAAGAAACTGCATATTCTGAAGACGGAAGAAATATTTTGGCATCTGAAAAGCAGGGCCATATGGATGAAAGAAGGTGATAAAAATTTGAAGTTTTTCCATAGGTTCGCCAATGCCAGAAGACTCAAAAATGCTATATGGAAAATCAAGGACGAGAATGGAGGATATCTATACTCTTTGCAAGACATTTCAAAGGAAGCAGTATCTCATTTAAAAAAGCAATACCAAACGATGGAACATAGAAGCTTTAAGGATATATTGTGGGGAATAGAAGTTTACCGAGTGATGTTTGATAACGAAGATAATGACCAGCTTTTCCAGCGTATTTCAGAGGAAGAATTGAAGGTGACCTTGAAATCTTTCAGCAGGGACAAGAGCCCTGGACCAAACGGCTGGTTTATAGAATTTTTTGTACATTTCTATGAATATATTAAGGATGATCTATTAGAGATGCTGGAAGAGATCAGATTAAAGGGGAATATCAGCAGGAAATTAACATCCACATATATAGCACTCATTCCCAAAAAAAGGAAGCACAGACTTTTATGGACTATCGGCCGATTTCATTATCTAATACCACCTTCAAAATTTTATCAAAGATCATTGCAGAAAGGATGAAAGGAGTGTTATCTGAGTCAATATCAAACAATATGGTTTCCTTAAAGGGCGAAGCATCCATGACGTTGTAGCTGGTACACAGGAGGCATTATTTTCTATACACTCAAAGAATAGAGAGGCGGTCTTACTCAAAGTAGACCTCAGGAAGGCATACGATTGTATTGATTGGGGATATATCAGGCGTTTATTGGCAAGAATTGGTTTGAGGAGCAACATGATCAACTGGATCATGGCTTGTGTCGATCCTATGGATTATGCTATTATTATAAACGACATTCCTACTTCCTTTTTCAGTGCAGAGAGGGGGAAAACATGGCGGCCCCTCAAAATATGCAGGAACATATCTCTGACTCATAATTTTTTTGTAGACGACATATTATTATTCGCTATGTTTTGTAGGACCACTTGGACGCACTTTCAAAAGATAATGGAAAAATTTCAAAGGGCTACGAGACTTCAGGTTAACCTGGACAAATCTTTTATATACCATTCTGATCTCAAGCTGGAAGATGTTCAGTGGCTATCTGAGCTATTTGGTATAAAAGCCCATCATATCAGCAGTGGCATAAAGTATTTGGGTTTCCGAATCAAAGCGAATGGATACTCGAGAGCCGATTGGAACTGGTTAGTGGACAGATTCTATAGGAGAATCTCTGGATGGGAGTATCGATGCCTTTCTTTGGCTGGGAGAATTATATTAGTACAATCCATTTTGAATCAACTCTCTGTTTATTGGGTGCACCTATACCATCTTCCGGTGAGTATTATCAACAATATGAACAGACTTTCTGCAAATTTCATATGGGGGGGTCATGCTGATAGGAGTAAATTTCATCTTATTAAACTGTTCGGTATCTCTTCCTAAGTCGATGGGCGGCTGGGGATTAACAAATTTAAGAATCTTTGCTAGAGCTTTCCTGTGCAAGTCTTTTTGGAGAGCTATTCAAGGTGTAGGCCCGTGGAGTCATATGATACGATCGAAATATCTTGCTAAAAAGAATTTCCACTTCTGTTGCCGTAGAGGCTCTATTGGTGCAGCATATGGATCGCCCATATGACTTAGTTTTCGAAGGATTGAGGCACTCTGCTTGAAGCATCTGATCTGGCGCTTTCAATCGGGGAATAACATCTTTATAGGTAGAGACCATTTCAAATGCAGGGCTGAAGATATTGATATTCCAGATTCCCTTCTTAATCACTTCCACAGAAGTAGAATCTTTTATTGGGATAAATTGATAGCAGAATGGAATGGCCCCATTCCACGATGGAAAGATGCAGCCAATTTGAACATCCCCCAAGAGATTGCACAGCAGTGGCATAGCATAAGGTTGAGGCTACAGAATGGAGGTCTCTACAGAACAAGAGATTCAGATTTCTTATCTTGGAACATCCCGAATGAGGCGGAGGATATATCAGTAAAGGGTATTTATCAACAGTTGATCGGACAACATACTACTGGATCCCCTATTTTCCCACAAATCTTCTGGAAAGATGGCTGCCCTACGAAGATGATTCTCTTCTCATGGCTTGCATTTCACAATTGAAACCTTACCTGGGAGAACTTATTGAAGAGGGGATGGAATGGACCTAACATCTGTTCTTTATGCAGAGAGGACGAGGAGTCAAACTTGCATATATTTCTTAAATGCAAGCAGTCATATCTAATTTGGCAGGAATTAGATAGAGTCTATGGCTTTAAGCTGGAAATGCACGATTCGATCCAGGAATGGTTCATAAAATGCAGTAAGCGCCATATCCTATGGCGTAGAATTTGTATTTTAACCATGTGGTATATCTGGAAATGGCGCAACCACTGTATCTTCAACAACTCGAAATTTTCTTTTGCCAAAGCTTTTGATTCTATCTCTGTTTGTTTGGAATCTCTTCCTCAGAAGAAAATCAAGTACCAAAACAATTTCCCAGACAAGTCTTCTTCTGTTCAGCTTTCTCAGCCGACAACATTCTTCGACGGGGCTGCTCAAAAGGGTCAATGTGGATGTGGATTCCACATCAAGATAACTGAAAATTCTCATTTTTCTTCTTTCTAGCATGGTGGTCATGGTTCCAACAATTTGGCTGAAGCCTTAGCCTTCACAGGTCTTTTAAAATTTTGTATCTTCCTAGACATACAGCAAGTGGCTATCTATGGAGATTCGAAGCTATTGGTAGATTCAGTGAATAGGAAAAATACCATTTTGGCGCAGCCCCTGACCGGTTGGAGAGACAGGATCAACTTCTACTGGAGCCGCATGGTGAATTGCACTATTCAGCACATCAACAGGGACAAAAACTCAACAGCCGATGCACTTTCTAAAATGGGTCTTTCTTCCTCACCTGGATTCTGGCATCTTGAGATAGTTTCGGATGAATCCACTTATCAGATCAAAGATTTTATTTTACCAGACTTTTAGTGCTCTGTTTTGGAAGTTAGCCACTCCATTTACAGAGATTTTGATAGCAGATAGTTTTGATGGCTTCATAGACATTATGTTTTCTTTATAGATCATAGGATTTTTTTGAGACTATGTGGCATACAGATCTGAATTCAAACCAAGCAGATGTATTTCAGCAAATTTTGGACTTTATATTCCTCATATAATATATTAAGCTTTTTTCTTCTGAAAAATATTATTGTCATGCTTCACATCATTACACATATGTTGCAACAATAATTAATACGATTTGTTAATTCCAGTAAAAATCAATCACATTATGTTTGCTAACTTATTTCGATTACAGATTTTTTTTTTTTGTTAATTCCAGTAAAAAGAAATCACATTATATTTGCTAACTTATTTCGATTACAGATTTTAAGAATATCTTAAAATTGATGAACAAAATCGAAATTGACCATCTTCAAAGGATATTAAGCGGATCTGATAATGTATTGAGAAAATAGGGAACAGAAGGGTAAAGAGAGTTACCAGTGCAAAGGTTCCAGCAGCCATAGCTCTCATTTGACACAAATGCTCCATATATTTGTGACGCTTCTCCTCCTTCCTTGTTTTCTCATACTCATCAACATTCCCAGCAGCATACACATATGTGCTCTCAATCACCTGCTCATCCCCATCTTCCATGTGGTTGTTAGAAAAAATGAATGGAAATGGCTAAACTGTACAAATGGGATATGTAGGCGTTGATTATATAAGCGGCACTGGTTGTTGAAGAAAGATTAATAGCGCACTGATGTGGTACGTTATGAGCAGCACCCCTGCCACATCAACACACAAAACTTTTATGATCTCTTTTCTCCGCCGTGGGAAGAGAATGGTACGTTTGACCGAACGTGAGTTGTGAAAGTATGGAAAGATTAGTAACCATTTACAAAGGTGTTGTTTAGTTATTATAGGTTTTAAAGTTTTTCGTGGGAATTTGGGGAAATAAGTTTGGTTCAAAGTGTGCTTTTTTTTTTTGTTATTTAGAATGTAGTTTTTGATGGTATATATTTTATTTTTTAAACGAAAAAAAAGCTATTTTAGGTTAAAAAAAAATTATATATATTTTGGATTATTGTCTTGTTTTTTTGGAAAATTATACATAGTTTTTTTTCTAAAAACTATTCAACATATTTCAAAAAACTATATCCTAAAAACTAATAACATATTTTCCAAAAACTATATCCTATGAGATTGTTTTTTTTGTTGCAAACAAATTCAAAAGTCTAATCTATTGTTGCTTATTTGCTAGAAAAGAAATTCTATTATATTAGTGTGCCCTTCCTTAGGAAGTAATCAAAATGAGACCCTCGCATGTCTGTCCTTATGAGTAGTTGATGTTACTAGTGTTGGTCATGACACCTTGTTCAAAAACTTAAAAGTAAAACTTCATGTTTCCTTATGAATGCCTCTTTTTGAAAGTAAATTAACAAACCAATTTTGCTCTTTGCTATATGTGGTCAAAGATTACGTAGAAAGTTCTTATCATGATTTTGATGCGCTTCATCTAGTTAATAAGAATGGGCGGTATGAACTCATTGCCCCCCTTAACCCACTCAATAATGCCTTTGGCATCACCAAATATTTGAATCTCTTCATTTCCAAGCCATTTGGCAGTAATCAGAACTCCCCATAGGGCTATTATTTATGCTCTTTTGTTTGTGCCCTCCCCTCCTTCCCACCATAAATGGTAGAACTTATCTGATGCTTTATATATAACTGCTCCACAACCACATTTTCTCCCGACACTTGCTCCATCAAAAAAACCAACAGGATATGTTTGCCATAGATCCCTCACTTTTGGAATCATGTACACTTTACTTTCCTTCGTCTGCCCTATCTCACTGTAGTAGGACACCGTCCTGTTAATGTCCTCATGGAGCTCCACACCATCTTGCTAGTGTCCTCATAGAGGTCCACATTTTTCTTATCAAATAAGATTGCATTGCTTCTCCCCCATATAGTTCAAAATATGTATAGTGGAAGCACATGATAATCTTATACTTTGCTCGAAACTTTAATACATGTGTACATCGTCTGTATCCTTGATACTACTTTGTAATCGTCTAGCACCCCTTCCTAGAGGGTGAGACTATAAGCGCAATGAAGGAAAAGATGGAGATTATGTTCATCTCCCTTCATACACATAACACAGATACGTGGTCCGTGAAATCCTCGCTTGTGTAGATTATGCCAAGTCAAGATTCGATTATGTATAGCCAACCAACTAAAAACTTTTATTTTATTTGCGAGGATCCATTTCCAGATAACCTGTGGTTGAATTGGAAAAGGATTAACCTCCTCCAACTTTGGCAGAGTCTTATATATATCTTGGACCAGCGGGTTTCCTTTTTTGAGTGTGCCTCCCCAAGACATGTGGTCGTCTTCATCACTTATTGAGATCCCTGTGCTCCAGAGAACTGTAATATATTCTCTCCATTCATTAGAAAGTTCCTCTGACAATTTCAATTACTCTACCTTATACCATGCCTCAGAGTCCATATGATGAGATCTAAGGACTAAGATCTGATTAAAATAAAATTTTGCCTTTAAATGAATATGATTTAGAATTTGGATAGATAATGAGTGGTAACCTTTTATACCACCGATAGTATCAAGGCTGATCTTAATCCTGGAGCCATCTCTCATAATCCACCGAACGTGGCACATCAAGAAATCCAATACTCGAAACATGTTTTTCCAAATGTAAGAGATATGGGATATTTTCCTCCCCATTTGCAATCCATGTCAAGAAGGATTGACGAGTCATGTATTTATCCTTAATGATGCCCAACCATAATCTTGTTCCATCCATGACTCTCCGTAAATTTTTAATGATGAGTGCCTTATTGAAAAGACCATGATCTAAAATCCCCCAACCAACATCTTCAACAGGTCTAGTAATAAGCGACCATCGTTGCACGTGAATTTTACCTTTCATTTCCCCATCATGGGCCCGTTTCGAAATGAAGCACCCCATTATAGGCTGGATCCTTTTAATAAATTCACAAGGAAACAAAAAAGATGCATCCAATAAATTGAGAGGCTCTGCATAACGGATTCAAGCATAATCAACCTTCCACCCATAGACATATATTTGTGTTTCCAGTGGTCTGATTTTTGGTTAATTTTTACTCCCAACCATTCCCAATCCTTATTTCTATATCTCATCGGTGTTAATGTGAAAACCAAGTAAGTGATTCCCTCTACTACATGGTTAAAAGTCACCCCAAAAAGTCCACAAATCTCCTTCACCACTGTATCGTCATGGTCATTATGTACTAATTTAGACTTGGACTCGTCCATATAAAGGGCCAAAGCATCCCCCAAAGTCATGATGATTTTCTAATATTTTGACCAAACACTAATGTTTTTCTGCCCTCCCAATTTAAAATCATCTGCTAACATTAAATGGGTTACCTATAAGTGCCTCGTAACTTTAACCCCTCTAATAATACCTTTTCTCAAAGAATCCTTAATTTATCTGCTCAGAGTATCAATCACCAATAGGAAAAGCAATGGGGACATGGCACCTCCCTGCCTCAAACCCTTGTACACCGAGAAAAACTGGGAGGGAAAACCATTTATAATCACAATGAAATTAGTGGATTTGATATACCCCATTATCCAACGAAAATTCATAGAATTCATCCCCATTTTGATAAAGATCAACATAAAAAATTCTCAATCAATGCAATCATAGGCCTTTATGAGATCTACCTTGAGGAAACAATAATCTTGAGAGATGGAGTTGATGGAATGTAGCATCTCTTGGGCAATGTCTATTGCATCATGAATCTGTCTACCCTCCATAAACCCAAATAGTTCGTGTGAAATAAATCTCAGCAGAAAGGGTTTAATTCTACGGGTGATGGACTTAGATATCATTTTGTAAATTAAGTTACACATGGAGATAGGTCTATAGTCCCCAAAAGTAGATTGATTCTTCTTTTTCAGAATCAGAGCAAGAAAAGTGGCATTTATTGCCCCCGATATGAATCCCCTTAGCCTAACTTCTTCTACCACCACCAACAAATCTGGAAGCATCAAGTCCTTGAAGTAGATAGAAAACTCAATACCCAAGGCGTCTGGACCCAAGATTTTTTACTTCCCACAGTCCTTTAAGTAGCTAATAGTTCTTCATAAGTGATGGCTTGACCCAAAATTTCATTGTCCTATTGAGAAATATATACATTCAATATCTTTAAAGTTTTTGTGAAATTCACATTAAGTTTCCAACTCAAAATTACAATTCCAACAAATCTCCACCAAATTGTAGACAAATTCTACCAAAAAAAATATATCTAAAATATTCAAAATCTAAACCCAACTCAATTAATAATCAGTATAATAATAAAAAATTATGCACCATAAAATTCCACATTGGAAACTCCTGAACTTGATGGCACTAAAAAGATTACCAATTCCTTTAGTGAAAAAAAATAAAAAACCTCAATAATAATAAATAAATAAAAACCAACAAAAACAAATACTGCTCTGACATAAGGTGTGCCTGGGATATTCATCCGCACTAACACAAATCAAGCTGAGAACCTCTGCCACAGACAAACACACATATTTATGGCTAATTCTTCTCGCGTGTCAAGTTGAGAACATCTGCCACCAACAAACGCATATTTATAGTTAATTCTTGGTCACACTCTTTTTGTGAAAGAGTTTCTCTATCATGAATGATTCTCTTGGACACACATTACGTGTGGGGACCAACAAACGCATATTTATAGTTAATTCTTGGTCACACTCTTTTTGTAAAAGAGTTTCTCTATCATGAATGATTCTCTTGGACACACATTACGTGTGGGGATCCTATTTTTGACTGATTCTATATGTACGCACACTAGGTTTCATGAAGCTTACATTTTAGGGTTAGCTCCACGATTGGCCCAATTCTACTACCACCTGACTGATTTGTCAAAGCGGCGTACTACCGGATCACTCTAACTCTATCTATGCCGCCGAGAGTGTGGTGGGAAATTCAATAATCAACGGTTGCATTGTTTGGTGAAAGAAAGCATTATTGAAGGTCTGCGCCGCATCACGCTGATCAGGGGCTTTACCGTTGTTAGGGCTCTCGCTGCTGACTCTGGCACCTTTCAAGTGTCCATTTTGCCTCAGTTATAGAGTATGGTGTTGAGCCATTCAGTTATAATTGGGAGCAAAAAATCGCATATACTACGCGAGATAGATACATATTTTCCACATACACACGCCGGCTTCGCACACTAGGTTTCATGATCCTGTTTCACGTAGAATTTCTTCACAACAAACTATACAGTTAGTTTCTCCTCACACATTAACCTCTCTGTCACGTAATGCGTTTATAGTATATCATACCATAATATGTTTTCAACTCGACTTAGTTTATTCTCAGTAACATAAAGATATGGCCAATGGCTCAAAACGGAAATTCTATCAAGCGGTGGTGAACAGATAAATATAGTATATACCACGATATATAATCCACTTGGCATAAAATTATCATCACAATATTGATCCAAAGACAATTGATCAAAATACAATTTTTGAAAAATTAAATTACAGAGAACATTCCAAAACGCATATTTTCTTCATTTCAGATGATTTATAATTTATATTTGCATGATGCGACAGACTTGGTCATTTCATTTATTTTCACAAGAAGACTTGGGATATTTTTTTCACGCCCAAGTATTCTGAAAGTATATTAGACACAAGATGAAATTGTGCAATTTTCTAAAATATACTCATTAATTCCTAACATTACGAGGTCCTTTGAGAAGAAATGAACATGTTCAACTACTTCACGAAAGTGTCTTACAATGTTTTGTTTTTCTTTCTGAAATCGTGTGAACGGAAATGAGTCTATTCAATTACATAAATCAATATTTTTGATATTGAAATTAAAAGAAACTCAGTTTTAAAATTATGGTTAATTGTATAATTTTATATAGTTTTAGATTTAGGGGTTGTAACATTTTTAAAAAATTGTTAAGAAAAAATAGTATAGATTTATTTTTATGAAGGGTTTACACTGTGTAGAGAGAGATCAAATCTTGTCGTGTGTAAACCTGTTTTAAGGTGCAAAATTTGGAAAAATAATTGCCCTAATTTATCTCTTGATACATGTCAATTAAAAGAATAGGTAAAAAAATGACCAAAATGGAAATTAATAAAACTACTTCTAACACTTTAACCATAAAAACTTATCTTTTTCAATTGCTTTATATCATACATACTCAATTTTTTTAACAATATGTTATATATAATATATATAGTTACATTAAAATATTCTACCTATCATGAACATTGAGAAATGTTATCTATGATTGTATTATCTACGTTAAAATATATTTTTGTTAGTAATATATTTTAAATATACATCAATATTATTTGATGGTGCATATTAAAATATTTTAATGTTGAATCACATTGAATTTTTTTATTATTATGAATATTTTTAACTGTAACATTAATTTATATTAAAAATGAAATGAATTCTTCTTATTCTTATTAGGAAGAACTTTATATTTATATTTTTCTTTGGATAGTGAATATTTTATTCTCTACAACATTAAAATATTTTCTTTTAACATTTTCTTTCTATATATAGATATACATGAAGTTGATATTGGCATAATCTAGCTAGCATATATATTTGAATAGTTTATTTAAATTATGTGCTGAGATATTTTTAGAAAGTATAAGGTTTAAACACATTACTCATATCTTCTTTTAGTTCTAATTAGTTCATCTTTTTTAAAGTTGATATGAAATTATGTTAAGTGATGTGGATATAGAAATATTTTATTTATGACTAAGAGAGTGAATTTTTTTACTACATTATGTTGTAATATCAATAACAAATTGAGTGACCTAGTGAGGTTAAAATTATCTATGTTTTATAATGATTTTCATTGAAACTAGCTAAAAATGCATATTCTTCTTTGTTTTTTATTATCGTCAACATCGTTTTTAATAGGAAAATGTGTCAACTCTATGTTGAACACAAACAAAATCACATATTTCCCTCATAGTACCTCTCAGTGCAATTATTATTAGCAATTGCACCAGATGTTGCAAAGGAAATGATGTAAGTCAATAGCATATAAAGAAAGAACATAGATGAAGGCAAATGTGATATCTTACAATTTGAATGAGAGGAATATTAGTATTTTTCAATAAGGTTTTCAAATCTAATGTTAAACAACAGAGATTTGTTACAATGTAAGAATTATGATACTTGAACATGTCACAATAGGGATTTTCTAAGCTGGATTATCTATTAACACTCATAGATAGTGTAATGGTTAGCTCACTAGAATAGAGCATAAAATTGCTACTATTAAAATCAAGCTATGCTTGATTGATGTCGCAGACTATAAGACCTGTCATTTAAGAATTAATACACACATAACTGAAACTGAAATCCACACAACGTATAAATATAAAATCTTAGAAACAATTCATTAATAAATAAAATATCTACAAGAGAACTATTGGTCTAATCATTGGCCTCTCATTCCTCACTTTATTTCACTTACTTCCACTTACATGCCTCATGGGCTCACCTAGATTTATACAAGTGGATATGAACTCAAAGTAAGTTCTAGATCCTAAACAAACTCCCATAATATCTCTCATGATACATAAAAACTCTCATCTAATCTCTTATCCCTAGATAAGATCTAATTAAGCTACAAATCTCTCAACTCTTCCAAAATACTCTCGAACCTTATTCTATTTACAATAATTCTCATTCTGTCTTAAAACTATAGGAAAATACATTAAATAATTAAATCCCAACTTAGGAAATGAACTCTTTTACTAAACATGATACCCTAGGTTAGATGCTCCTACATCAAACTCCCCAAGTAAAAGAATTCATGGTCTCCAGACCATATATCTTTATAAGTTGATAAAACTCCTCCTGGATCCAAAAATTTAGTTTGTTGTTGATCATCCATTCTTTCTTGTTCTGCTTCAGTGGTTGTGACTTTTAATTCACCTAGTTTCCAAATTTTATGCTGCAATTCTCCTCCTTCTTTGGTGATGTGTACTTGTGTAGTCCTCATCTTGCAATATCTTGGTTTAACTGTATTTTCCATCAATTTTCTTAGTTACTCAGTTTCAATATCCAATCTAGTTTCTGGTTGAGATTTACTGTTACTATCTTGGAATATCATTTCATCATTTTCAACATTAAATTGAAAATTATATTTTATCTCACGTTCCACTTTTTTGCTGTTTGATCATTCCTCTTCTTTATCTGAAACTTGATTGGATTTAGGTTCCATCAACATTTTTTCTAATAATTGTAGTTCTTATTCACATTTCATCAACATTTTATGTTCTCTTTCAGAAATCATTTCAACATACTAGTCTTCATCCCTGCATGAAACAAAATCAATGTCATGTCCATTATCTTCAAAACATCCTGCATCCAAACACAAATTATTAGATTTAAAACCAACATAATTGTTATCTTCGATCGATGATTCAGTCATCATATGTGGATCTTCTAAATAGTTTGTGGTGCCATCTATTAGAATCGAACCCACGTTCATATGAACAGATTTCATTTCAACATCATCATCATTCTCACCAAGCATTAATCCTTTTTCTGGTTCAGGAATGCATACATTTATGTCAGTTATCTAGAGCCTTCACACTTCCCTTAACAAAACTTTCAATGCGTACTTCTATTTCCTTGTAATCAACTACTTGATTGGCCATATCGCTATCATCTTCGTTATCCATCCATGATTTTGATTTTGTAGCAATTCCATCAACACATCAAGTCACACCTTCAACTCAATGATCTCTTTCTCTAACTCTTCATCACTTACAACAACTATTATGGTATCAGTGTGACTATCCATATTAATCTTCATATCCCTTTTCTTTTACATAAGATTTTTTGTACTCTGCTTCCTCTGTTACAAATAAGTGCAATATTCCTTGTCCTTACAATACATTGACCAAAATCTAGTGTCTTTACAATTCAATTTAGATTTGATTAAACTCTCTTAAAACTTTTACTATTGATTATTTCAATATTAAAAAAAAACTTTCTTATATTTTTATACACTCTTCATGCCAAAATATTCCTGCACAATTTAAATATGATAACCCTTCCAACAAAATACACCCTTATTACAAATCACTTATCACTCCAAATATTATAACATATATTTTATCCGTCCATTATCTTTACATTAAAAAAACGCTTTCGAGAACTTTTCTCCACATTCCAAAATCTTCCAATTCATAATGGTGTTCAACTAATAATAAAAAATATTGAAGATCACTTTTCACTATGTCTCCCTCTAAAAAGTGCATTCCGCATTTCCTTTTCATATAGTTTGAAGTATAATGTTTTAAGTAATTGTAGTATTGTGAAAGAAAAATGAAACCACGTAACTCCATTTATATTTTGTTGCATTCAAAAATTATTTTCGAATCTAATTTTCTCTACGCATCCCTGCAAGTGAAGATTCCGATTTTAAGTTGTTTCAAGTCCAACCCCCGATAAAAAAAATACAACCATGATAATAACAAGGTGCTCAAATTCCACATTTCAATCGGTTCTTTTAACATGAGATTTGGATACTACGGTCGTAGGGAAAGGCACTAGAGTTTGCAAAGCACCCATTCTTCCGAGGGTCGAATATCATAAAGCCTCTTGTACAAACCACTGACAACGCGACAAGGGTGCAGAGCAACATTAACTTTTTAAAATAGAGGGACAACATTTCCAATTTATCCCTCACTAATTTTTTTGTCATCATTTACACTTGATGCTACAAGAATCTCGATATACAAAAAGAATGTAAATGAAAAACAGCATTTGCCTCGGATCTTCCATGACATTCTCAAATATCCCTCTAGTTTGCAAGGATTCGTGAACAACTAGTCTCTGAAATGGTTTCAATGAAGAATAAAACAATGGTGCATCTCGAGAAACAACAAGCCAAACATCAAGCCAAGTTTCAGCCTATGGAATCCAAGGCTACAGTGGCAAAAACCGCCCTTGCCACCTATTCCCGTAATGCAAATGCTATTTCGACGGATAATGAACAAGTCAACAAATTAAAGGTTGAATTTAAGGATGAAAAGGAATCAAACTGAAAATTGGAAGAATTAAATGTTGTGGAGAATAAAAGACTGCAGGCTCTGATACCAAAATGATGTCGTAGACTATAAGGCCTCTGATTTAAGAATTGTGACACACAGAAATGAAACTGAAATCCACACAATATGTATAGATATAAAATCTCAAAAATAATTCATTAATAAGTAAAATATTTACAAAAGAAGTATTGGCCTAATCATTGACCTCTCATTCCTCACTTTACTTCACTTACTTCCACTTACATGTCTCATGGGCTCACCTATATTTATACAAGTGGATCTGAACCCAAAGTAGATTCTAGATCCTAAATAAACTCCCACAATATCTCTCATGTTCCATAAAACCTCTCATATAATCCCTTAGATCTAGATAAGATATAAATAACCCACAAATTTCTCAAATCTTCGAAAATACTCTCGAACTTTCTTCTATTTATAATAATTCTTATTTTGTCCTAAAACTATAGGCAAATACATTAAATAATTAAATCCTAACTTAGGAAACCAACTCCTTTAGTAAACATGATACCCTTGGTTAGATGTCCTTTCATCATCGACTTGGCGACTGCTAGAAGAATGACAAAGCATGACATAGATCCCGTGAAATGAATATGAAATAACAATAGAAAAGCCACATAATGCAACACCATGTAAACAACGTTTTCCTTGGAGAAGCAAATTGTGGGTAAAATTTCTAGCATCATGAAGGAGTGTATATTATAATTTATTTTTTAATCAGTAATAAAGGAAAAAATAGAATAATGAAATGGTTGAAGATATCTTGGCATATAGAGCCATGAATGAGAATGACACTCCATCACATTGTTAAATATTTCAACTGCATATCTTGAAAATACATAAGCACTACCCCACGCAAGAAACACAATTTGCCTTGTCCTTTCAGAGAATCCAATTATCCAAATTCAAAATCAAGTTCGAAAGTTTCCAAATAACATAGATAGAGGAGTTAGTAATCTTGTCCTAGTCTACTCAACAATTGGATAAATACAAGTAGTGTAACTACCTTCAGTAAGTGTCGTACTTCTTATGAGCAGTATGCATGAGATAATAAAACCAATATAACCACAATTTTCTACACAGATTGGAAGGAGGCTTCTTAGACGGGAGTTGCACAATTACATGGGATATTGCTTACACCTATACTTAACGAACTTTTAAAATCATCTGGAAAATCCCCCTTTGAACAACAATAGTGGAAGTCATTGGGATTAACACTAGTGGCATAACATATGAAAAATGTTGTTTTATTTGAGACTGTATCTACTCCAAATACATGTAGAATTTCGCTATGAAATCTATACCAAAAATTTATCTTCACTCAGTTTGAAGAAACAAACTATATTTTCAAACATCAAATCTCTGTGGGTGGGTTTCAGTATTTATCATGTTTGCCACAAGTCATTGGTGATATCATAATAGTAATGCCCTTATAAAGGCTCGATCTAGCAGTATAATTTAGTGAGCTAACATATCCAATGAAGTAGTAAAGTTAATTATAGCATAAAGTCACTAATTATAATGTATGTTCATAGTAAATAATAATAAAACCAATATAACCACCATTTTCTACACAGATTTGAAAAACTCTTCTTAGGCCAAAGTTGCACAATTACATGGCATATTGCTTACAACTATCCTCAATGACATTTTAAAGTCATCCAGAAAATCCCCTTTTGAAGAACAATCATGCAAGTCATTGGGATGAACATTATTGCCATAACATATGAAAAAATTTGTTTTATTTGAGACAATATCTACTCCAAATACAAGAAATATTTCACTATGTAATCTATACCAGTGGTCTATCTTCATTGAGTCTAAAGAAAACAAAAATATTTTTAGACATCAAATCTATGTGGGTGGGTTTGTCTTTAACATGTCTTCCGCGGGTCGTTGGTGATATCATAACATTAATGCCCTTGAAAAGGCTTGGTATAGTAATAGAATTAAGTGAGCTAACATATCCAATGAAGCAATCCAGTTAATTATAGCAGACAGTCAATAATTATAATGTATATTTTCAAACAATAATAATAAAATCAATAGAACCACCATTTATTACACAGGTTGACAAAAATATTCATAGACCAAAGTTGCAAAATTGTTGAGGATATTTCTTACAACTATACTTAAAAACCTTTTAAATTCATTTGGAAAACCCCATTTTGAACAACAATCATGCAAGTCATGTGGATGAACATTAGTGGCATAACATATGAATAATATTGTTTTAATTGAGATAGTATCTACTCCTGATACAAGAATAATTTCACTATGCAATCTATACCAGCAATCTATCTTCCCTGATTCTGAAGAAACAAAATATATTTTCAGACATGAAATCTGTGTGGGCAGGTTTTAGTCCTTATCATATCTGCCATTGTCCATTGGTGACATCATACCATTAATTCCCCTATAAATGCTCGATATAGCAATAGAATTTAGTGAGCTAACATATCCAATGAAATAGTCTAGTTAATTATAGATGACAATCTATAATTATAATGTATATTCATACACACTTTCACTAGAAAAGAAAGTGTTCCACAACAATGGGAATCCTACGAGGTAGGAGACACAGTTTATCATGAAATAAATCCTTCTATGTAATATCAATAGCCACATGAAACTAAGTCTTTTGAATTAGTACATCATTGTAACCTTACCCTTTGTAACCACTCATCACACATTTACCCACTTTCACCGGCCTGCCTTGATTAAACATGAGTTGAGGGCTACAATAACATGAATCAACCACCTAAATACATTTAAGAAATTGGAATCAACAAACTGAAATTTTAATGACCTTCCTTGGGAGCTATAGGAACCCCAAGAGGTAAACAACCCCTCTAGGTGCCCAAACCATGAGTCAGGTTGCTTTTCATTGACATGGACTCCTAGTCGCATGTGCAAGCCTACATTCATGCAAGTGTAGGACTTCAATCACATGCATAAGCCTGCAAGGTAGTGATTCTAGTCACAATTTCCTAATTTTGATCCTGCAACCGTAAAATTTATGCTACCTTTTTAGGGCTAGACTCGAGATCACTGCCCATAACTTGATGAAACTTTCAAAAATAATACATGACATGAAGACAAAGCCTCTAGCACAAAAATTGATCAAAGACTTGACCAAAACAAGCCTAACCATGATATTCATTTAATCAAACATTTTGAGAACATGCAATCTATAGGTCATGAATGCATATCAAAGCATAGGGATCTAATACTTATCTAAGAATCATCAAGAAGGTCTAGTTCTATCTCAAAATAGTTGCAATAACATATATTAGTCCAAGCATTCAATAACCATTCATTTACCAATCAAAACATGTTAAGAGCCATAACTAGAATCTGTCATGAAACCATGCTTATAACCATCATATAACCAGAATAATAATAGTGGTAAAGAACCATCAAATCCATATAGTAAAAATTATAAATACTCATGAAATATAAGAGGAAAGGAACTCTTATTAACATATGAAAAATCAAACCAAGTTAGGGACTTCCACGTGCCACCCAACCATATATTAGTTGAACCAAATCTTTCTGTCAAAAAATTACCCCCGTGACATATTCCAAGCATGAATGTGGGACTCTCGACAGAATAAACAGGGCTTCATCAAGCTTTACCGCATATCTCGCCATTACCAATCAAGGGATTTCTAGGTCTGAAGCAAGCACCTAGCTAATCAAGCTTTACTGCAATCCTGCCATGACTGGTCAAGCGATTCCTAGGGCAGAACAAAGAAACAAACACTACCAGGCTTGATCTAGGTGGATATTGGTGGGCACCCACGTATTCCACCTAGACGTTGAGATGGTTTCAACATTTTCCTTTATTAAAGTAGCATTTACTATTTTTAGTAATTTTTCAGGTCTTGAACTTACGGAGTTGTTTGGACCCCCTAAACAACATTTTATTGAGGTCCCTAGTAGGCCTATAACATTAGGAAGGTGCCTGCCACAAATCTTGTATTACTCAGAGATATCTTTCCAACGAGGTGTCATATGCGCCAAAGGAAGATCATATGACCAAGTTATGACCCTGGGAATTTGGCTACCCAACTAATCCCAACAGCCCCGACAAACTCTTGGAATTAACCTCCTGGGGTTAGGGGTTTGGCTGTTTAAGGTTCCCCTTTGTTGTTTAATAATAAAAACACCCTTGAGCCTCATTGTAACATAGTTGAGAGGCATGGATCAGCCACGTATCTTCTCATAGATAAGTTACCAATGCCTGATCTTGTTTATTTCCATTCTGGTTGTAAGCATCTTTCAATTCTTTAATATTAATAAAATAAGAATTTTTTTTATGCATCTATGTGTTTACGTTGATATCTGTATTCTATTGCATTCCTGCATAAGTCCAAATCAGTGGTATCAGATCGGTCTTCTCTTTCTCTGTTTTTCTTTGCATGTCCACAACAAGGTCAAGCTATAAGGAGTTAGGGCTCGAACTGGTTAAACCTTTGTAAGATCGGGCTCACAAAATCTGATGAGCTCCCATGGTGGATGAAAAGAAAGACAAGGGAGCAGGAGATCCTTTCAAAATATTGCTCGAGGAACCCGTCGAGTGACAGAGGAAAATGATGATGGATAACTTTTCCCAGATCCTTCAAGAGTTACCCATAGGTGACACATCTTCATCCAACAAGCACTCTAGAGGTGCCACTCCCTTTAAGGTACAATTCAAATTTGAGATTCCCATATTTGAAGGCTAGATAGATGCAAAAGCCTTAGATATATGGTTAAATTTTTTGGAATCCTATTTTTCAGTTCATAGCTTTTCCAATCAAGAAAAAAATTACTTTTGCACTCCTCAAATCCAACCCCCATGTCGAGGACTAGTGGGAAACCTACTGTGAAAAGAAGGATGAGAGGGAATGCTCACTTTTCTAAGCTGCACCCACTTGGAATTATTTATGAGACGCCATCAAGGAACAATATTACCATGTTGGGATATATAAAGGTAAATACATAAAGTGGACCATGTTGTGGCAGGGAAGGGACCAAGATGTGTCGGAGTTCACAAATATTTTTCATACCCTTCACATGATGTTGGGTATCAAGGATTCTAAGCAGCATTTGGTACTCAAGTATCATGCCTGCCTATATAAGTACATCCAAGACAAGATGGATTTCGTGGACATGTCCTTTCTTGGCACCACCTATCAATACACTGTCAAGGTTGAGAAAAATTTTAAACAGAAGAAGCGAGACTTTGGATTTGTGATTCTAAAGCAAGGGAAAGGCATTCCCCAAAAAAAAAAAACAAAGGGAAAAGCCAAGGTGGGGTGACCTAGGACAACCCGCCAAAACCACAAGCAACGAACAACACCATGAAGACAAAGCAGGACATAGGAAAATGGTGTGAGTTCCATAAGAGCCCCACTCACAACATAAGTGAGTGTCAATCCAAGCAGTCACCAGTGGCTGAGATGAAGGCTTCCGAATCAGATGCATATTTTGACTCTGAGTCTGGACCTAGGTAAATGAAAAAATGAAGCATATGATTGATGTAGAGCCCAGTGCCACCATTGCCACCACTAAGGCCCATAATATTAATATTGATGATCCAAACGAGGTGGAGTGTCTCTTCCACTCAGAGATGTGGGTGAAGGATTCTTTGCTGCAGTTCATTGTCGGTAGCAGTGTTGGCATTATGATGCATGTGTTGTACTTTATGGAAACCCACTTGTAGTAGAACAAGTATATGGAAACTAGGTGAATCTATAGGATAGATCAGAGGTAACACAATGATGGAACAAAGATGAATCTACAGGTCAGAGGTGACAGAATGATTGTCAAAGGTTTGATACAAGGAGATTTTTAGTGTGTGTTGTCCTTGATATTTGATGAATGAACTAATTAATAAAAGTATAAACATGATGTTACAAAATGCATGACAGTTGTGTTTACAAATGTGAAAAAATGCAGGGCAGTTCAGAGAAATCAGTATAGAAGTGATGTATGATGGCAAATCACATTATAACAGGTCAATTCAAAGGTAAAAATGATGTTGGAATAAAGTACTATAGATCAGAATCAAGAAGTTGAAGAAAAAGGATGTTTTCAGGTATGTTATGTTGTATATGCAGGTTCACTATACAAAAAGAGTGTATACACGTGGGTTCTCTATGCAAAAGGAGCGTATACATATGCACACACTTTCACAAGAGGAAAAGTGTGTATGGGATGAAAAATTAAGGAAATAAAGGTGAAAATAATACCAAGTGCCAATACCATGGTATTAACCCACAATATTGAGGGGAGTAACACTTATTTGATATCGTCTAAGAATACTAGAGGTTCTAAGTGTTGTTTTGGTCCGAAGTATTGAGAAAGGATAAATCTATATAAGGAGGAGAAGATAAAAGGGCTAAGTGCACAAGTAATGAATATCTTATGAAGTGTTATATCAAAAGAAATTATGGATGTTATGGGTTTTTGATGCTTTTCTTGATTTGGACTAAGTATGCACTTGAGTGTTTGATGATGGATGAGATCTAATTATGGATCAAGATCATAATGACTTATCATTATGAGATTTGATAATGGATAGGCTAGATCTGAGTGCTAGCAAATGTTTTGTGATTTAAATGCTATGATATGGGTATATTTGAAGACTGGAATAGCCACGAAGTTATAAGTTTTTATCTACAGATCTGTATGTTGGCTCTCCTTACTAAAGGTGCGTATACACGTTGGTTCAACACTTCCAAGTAGCGTATACGAAAGAAAATCATGTTGTTTAGAGATGACTAATCTATCTTATTAATGTTGTTTTTTTATTGCTATCTATCAATGATGTCTTCTTATATCTAAAAGCAGAATTGCATGCATAAGGAGATTGAGTTTGGTTGATTGATTGATTAGTAATACGGGTGATATTTGCTGCTATCTGTATAGAACTCTATAATTTGATAGTAGATATTCATAATGTCATTGGTTGGTACAATTTTGATTCAGAAGTTTTATGATTCAGTATTTTTAGAGGTATATGCAAGTTGGGTTAAAGGAAGTAGTGTATACACGCAGGTTGACTTCATTGAAGCATCAGAAATATTTTGACACATGATTTTTGAGGTTGGAGTTGGTTATCGTTGTTGATGTAGTGTTATGGGTTCAGATATGTGTACTGGTTACAGTGATCTGTCTGTTCCAGTTGATTGGTTGAATTTTGATTAAGTAACGGTTGATTGGGTTTTGAGTGAATGGTTGATTCAATTGTGTCAGAGGTTCAGTGATTGTTTGATTTAGTTTGTTAGAGGTTTCAATGATTGATTGATTCGGTTGTGGTTGATTCATAGATTGATGATTGGGTTTCAGTGATTGGTTGATGCAGATGTATTTGATGATTGTATTGCAATGATAATTGTTTTTGAGCTTTAATGTTACTAATGGTTCTAGTATGAAAAATTGATGACATGTAGCCTTCATATTGTATTCTTGTGTGCCAAGAGTATCTAGTCTGAAAATTTATGAAACGTGGTCCCTGGAGGATACTGAGGGTTAGAGCCTTCAGTGAGCAAGTCGAAGCTTTTTGTCAGTGATCACTAGTGATTAGATCAGGGGTTTGGAGCTACCTTCCTATAGTAGCTGGAGAACGAGTGAAGGTTCCTTCTTTAGGTTGGCACCTACATACTAGTAAACATATTGGCTAGTATAAGAGCTAGGGGGTTGTCGCTCCCTTCTAGTAGAAGCTGGAGAACAAGAGAAGGTTGTAGCCTTTTGTAGGTGGGTTCCTGCATACTGGTATGAGTCTGCACCAATACATCATTGCAAACAGATCATTCTTTATATTAAAATAAGATAGAGACAATAGCAGTTGGTGGTTTTTGTCCCGCATTAGGTTTCCACCTTAAATCTTGGTTTTCATGTGTGTTTCTTATGTGTGATGGTTTATTGTGTTATTATCGCACATGGTTACTATTTAATGTTTAATAAAGTATTGATGCACTGATTAAAAGATCAACATATGATGAATCAATTGAGTCACAAGTTATCTGGATATACATTGGTTGCCTTAAGAACAATTGCGTGCACATGCAAGTTCCCTTCACTGAAGTAGTGTATAGAAATTTGATTATGGAAATGAAAAAGTTAGTGATATGTAAATACTAATTTAACCCCACCCCCCACCATCACCCCTCCTCTCAGTATTATTCCCAACAATTGGTATCAGAGCAGGTCCTTTGGTAGAAGCTTAGTCGCTTGAAGGATATCTGTAGTAACAATGGGAAAGAAGTAAAAGAATAAAGAACCTCATAAGAAGAAGACATCTCAAAAGGAACTGTGACAGTGGGAGAGACAATTGGTCATTATGTGGAAGAAACTCTTCAGATTCAAAATGTGTTGTCCTCTGGTGATACATTGCTCTATTCATTTGAAGATAATGAATGTGACAGTGAAACAACTTAATTTTCTATTATGGGTGAAAGAGAAAGAAATCAAATAGATGCAGAATTTAAAAAGCTCACATACACAATTAGAGATCAAAAATATCTAATTGATAAAAGGGAATGTGCCTACAAAGAAGAAGTTACTAGGTTAAAAGCTCAGTTGGAGGAAGGAAACAAAATGAAGAAACAGTACAAAGAAAAGGAAGATCAAAGTCAAAGGTTGTAGGATGAAGTGACATCATTGAGAAATGAAGTGAATGAAAAGGACACAACAACCAAGGAACTTATAGAAAGAACTAGTTACTATGAAGGTCTTGAAGTTGTGGTTGTCTCTCTAAAAGAAGATCTTAAAAATTCAAATAAGCAGAATGAAGAACTACTTCAATCATTTGAAGAACAAGAAAATGAAGTTCTCAAACTAAGGAAACAAGTGGAAGAAGGAAGAAAAGTTGAAGAAATAATAAAGAAGAAGTATCTTGAAAAGGAAGACCAATATCAAGTTGAGGTAAATATCCTAAAAGGTAAATTGGAAGTAAAGGAGAAACTTTTATGATTTCAATAGATTATTAAGATTTTGGATGATATTCTTAGTAGTCAAAGGTCTCCTGCCATCAAATCTAGTCTTGGTTTTCATGAAATTGTTAAAGGTGAATCTAGCTCACAAACTGAAGCAAGGAACTCTAGTGCAAAATCTGAAATGCTCAACAAGAAGATAAGAGGTCAACCCCATAAACAACCAAGGAAAGAAAGTCTTCAAAGAAAATCATTTACTCCTAACCATGGAAGTGTTAATCGATTCTTTCCTCTGATGAATAATGTCGAATGTTTTACATGTCATAATTTTCGACATGTTGCAACAAGATGCAGAAGTAGAATTCTTCAAGCTAATAACTGTCACACAGAAAGATCATTAGCTTCCAAGTACTCTAAGGGATATTGTTTTTCTTGCAATATGTTTGGTCACAAATCCATTTATTACTTTAGAAGGAATATGAAACATATAATATGTTATGCTTGTAACAAGTTTGAGCATATAGAAAAAGAATGTAGGAGAAAATTCCAGCCAACATACCAAAAGGAGAAAACATCATCACACTCCAAGGTATGGAAGAAGAAGGAATTATAGTCAGAAAAATGTGGCATAACTCAGTATACAGATAGAATAGACTCAGGAGGAACTCAAAGTATGAAATTTTAGTGTTCTAATTCTGATACGCATTTATCATGAATACAAGTGGCATATATACACGAGTTAGAAGCTGCACAATCGCATATATGTTGGTTTGATGTAGAAGTAGTAAGACAGACTCAGGAAAGGGGGTATGATATGGTTCAGTCACTTATCAATTATCCTTTATGTTCTGATTGATAATGATTACAGCCTATTGATGATATGTAGAAGTTATTTTGACCCTCATAAGTTGTTGATGACTTGATGTATAATTAGTTGATGATGATGCCTTGATGATTCTTACTAACATATGCAATGATAAGGTTTGACAGTGAACAGTTGGCATAGGTTTAGGGGGAGAATATGCTGTACTTCTAATAATGCATTGTTTGCATTATGTTTAGAAGTCTTTGGTACATAATGATGGTGATAATACTTATGGTTGAAGTGTTTAAATGGTGCATCATGCTATGCTGCAATCATGAGTTTCCTATGACGAAATCTCAAATGATACTTATATTGCTTGGGCATATGATACTTATATTGCTTTGGCCACATAGTTGTTATTTAGATAAGATTTATGGATGCTTGTGAATGACTCTTTTGATGATGCATATAGTACATATGGTATCTTGCTTACATGGTGATCCTCATAAAGACAAGGAGAAGAACAAATCTTGAGTACACAACTTCATTATTTGATAAGTGTCATTTCTTCTATGCTACTGTCATCATGCCTTCAAATATGCATAAACTTCATATGGTGCAGTTATTGATGAGGATTCATATAGTTATTGGCTCTCACATGGTTGAGGAATGTTGTTGTTTATGGTATCAAGAAAGCCTGACAAATGATTATGAGCCCATGGTTTGCTAGATACATATTTATATCTCTATGATGGATACATATTATGTTGATACATGGATGATTACTTAAATTACAGATTGATAAATAATGTTGGTTGGCCAAGAAAATGGTGTTATTGCAGGTCTCATGAAGATATAGCTACTTGAAGACATGGATATTCAAAGACATGAATTACTTAGTCACATAATGATGATGACTTCTTACTTTATGATGATAGGTTTGATACTCACATATGTTGATTATCATGGCTGATACTTATCAGATGTAGGATGTTCCCTAGTGATGATACATGGTTGATATATTAAGGGTTATTGGGGAAAGATCATGCAGTTCTTAATGATGATGTCATGATCATAGATGTTGACTATGGTGTTTTCACATACATATGATACAATGTGAATGCTTTTGTGTTACTACTTGGAGATATGACATATGCTTAGTTGATTTAAGGAAGGTTATGATAAGGCTCTTTCTACTAAGGAAATGAAGCAAGTTGATCTTGATGAGATCAAGAGGATGAGCTGATATGCAACATACTTTGTAACGGGTTGATGATACTTACATTGTCATATCTTGGGAACTGATGATAGACATATACAGGTTGTTGGTCTGGATGCTGCTGACAAATTCTTATGGTGTAGATCATATATGGTGTAGATCATATATGGTGTATGATCGTTCCTGATGACTATCATGGTCTTGTTTAGATCTTTGGTCTTTGTTATAATTGTCATGTATATAATTTAGGTCATGTAAAGACCTATGATGTAATAATTGTCATATTCAGTCATGTATGGAGTTTTCAGATCATGTCAAATATGTAATCCCACTTGGTTGGGAGATTGATGTATATATGAGTCATTGGTGATAGGAAGTTCATACTCACATAGTTGAGTTATAGAGTCATGTTATTCTTTTGGAAAATATTTTTGCAGACTTTGCATGTGCTCAGGGGAAGCATAGACGGTATAGTGAATCTCAGCATGTACAAAGCAGGAGTTTAATCAAAGAATTTAGCATGTGCCTAGGGGAAGCATGATCAATGTTCATATTCATATGTTCAGATATGGAAGTATTCATTTAACTTTGGTTAGTTAACCCTTTTCCCTTGAATTCAAAGGGGGAGAGTAGCTTGGTGTTTGGAGAGTAGCTTGATGTTTAGAATAACTTAGCGTTATTTATAGGTTGTGGTGACCAAATACCAAAGTAGTTTCCATCAACTTCAAACAGGGAGATTGTTGGAATTATGATGCATGTGTTGTACTTGATGGCAACCCACTTGTAGCAGAAAAAGTATATGGGAAATAGATGAATCTATAGGACAGATCAGAGGTAACTGAATTATGGAACCTAGATGAATCTACAAGTCAGAGGTGACAGAATGATGGTCAAAGGTTTGATACAAGGAGATTGTTAGTGTGTGTTTTCCTTGATATTTGATAAATGAACTAATTGATAAAAGTATAAATAGGATGTGATAGAATGCATGAAAGTTTTGTTTATAGATGTGACAAAATGCAGGGATGTTCATAGAAATTAGTTCAAAAGTGATGTATGATGGAAAATCACATTATAACAGTTCAATTTAGAGGTAAACATGATGTTGGAATTAAGGGTTACTTTTTCTTCCACGTATTGGGAGACATTCGTTTATTTTAAGGCATGTTTTGTTGTTGAGTTCACATATTTGGAAGCACAATTGCACAAGTGGAAACATCTCACATTTGGGGCACTTGGCTACAAAGTTTTATGCATGTTTTCTATTGACGGTATCTTTCACATTCCCTTAGGCACAAATCACATATTTGGAGGTATCTTGGATGACTTATGACATTTCACTAGCTTCACACATGAAGAGGAGTTCCCATCATTTAAGAATGTTTTGGAGGGTTTTCATGGCATAGTCAAGGGTCACATTTACAAAAGAAGAATGCCCAATTCAAGAAGATGTAAACTATGTTTCCAAGGGATTGTTAGACGTGCCACACGCTATGACATGTCAAGATGTAAACTATGTTGCTTAGTTGTTTTATGGCCATAGCTGGATGTGATCCTTGACTTGGTAACTTGTAACTTGTTAAGTGGGATAGATTGAAATTGGACATGAGTAGCCTAAGATGAGTTATATTTAGTTCTTAGGTGAACAAAGCACAGTCTAGCTGTAGTAACCATAACTTGGTCAAGTTGTTGTAGTCAAGGCAAGACTTGGTTGGGTTTTCAAGTCCAAAAAAAAGTAAGGGTAGGAGTGAGGGCATGATAATTAATGAGTTTCAGGGCATTCCAAAGAATGAAAAGGTGTGCTAACACTTGCCAGACATTGTGGATGCATGTTGAGGAGTGCTAGGGATTTCCAGAACATCACAAGGGAGAACTAGGTCAAAATGCATGGAAATGAATGAATAAGAGCATGTGCCAAGGAGTGTCAATGAATTCCAAGTGTCTCAAGGATGAAGTGTGTTAGGAGAAGGTCAAAATAATACTTGAAGGAGACAATCCTATGGTTATAATAAGGGGTTGAAAAAAGTAGTTTCAGACAAAGGGAGACAAAGGGTTGGGCACAACATTGTTTTCCCAATGACTTGGTTGGGTTCCCAAGTCGCAAAAAAAGTAAGGCTATCTATGAGGGAATGATAGATAGGGAGTACCAAGGTGTGTCAGGGAATGTCAAGAAGTACTAACACATGTTAGACAGTTCCAAGGCATGATAGGCATTCCAAGATGTGTTAGGTGCCACGGTGTTGCGTGAACACATCGTAGGGAGTGTGAGGGTGAAGTGTCAGGGAAGCACAAGGGAGCACCAGTTTCAAATGCATGGGAATGAAGTGTCAGTGAGTTCTAGGTGTGCTAAGGAGGGAGTGAAAAGGTATGATAGGTGTTGTCACTCACTGCTTTATTAGTTACTAGTTGTGTCAAATACATAAAAGCAGTGAAGTTTGATGCCAATTTTTGAGCTGCATAATTTGTCAGAGCCAAATCAGACCCTCTCCATTCCCTAGTTCTCATAAATATATTTCCAATGGTATATGGAATTCCAAAAATGGACTCCTAGAGTAGAAATTAAAGAATTTTGAAGATTACCCTTGGAAATCCCAGCAAGCAAAAGAACAAAACACTAAGGGAGCAAGGAAAATCACAATCGGAAGTCAGGGGCCCTGGGCATAGTGAATCCCACAATCCTACATTATTGACAATTGGCAAAATAGAGGAGATTCCACTCAAGAAAACCTGTGGGGTTGTGATTCACCGCTATAATGTAAAGTTGTCGGGGAAGGTCAATTTCATTTAACAAAGGGATTCCATGAAAAACAAAGTTTACCCCCCTTTCTCTCTCCTCCATGTGGCAGAATACAGTAAATCTCACACTACCGTAGTTCATCATCCCACATCCTGCCTGTTATAGACAATTTTGTGCCTTACAGCAACAAGCATGAATTGTCAATAATCCAAGGGATCCAAAGTTCCCTAAACATGATGTTCCTACCCCTAGAGGAACAAGGTCAGCAAACCAACAGCTCTCAGATCAGTTCTCCACCTGAAAACACTCAAAAACAAGCAATCCTGAAATCAAAGGAGGTGCTCCACTAGGTTTCTGCGCTGAAACTCAGTTGCTCCATGGTGTACCTGCGTTGCAAAGCAAGTGGGACAAAGGCCACCTGCACTGAGCGAGATGGGACAAGTGGCACAATGAGTCATTGCTTTGGAATCTTCCAAAAATGACACTTGGATCAGGGATTTCGCCTTGTGATGAGTGAGAGGCTCTGTTTCTCCAAGTGGAAGCAAAGTTCACCAAGTGGACTCAAGAACTGAAGATCAACTAAAGATTAACTGAAGAGAGAGAGGACACAAGGCAGCTACACATTAGTTGCAAGTTGACTCATCCTTTCTCAATTCATCTATATATTGAGCTCTCTCCTATGAGCTCAGGAGGCTGGAATTTGGTGCAAAGTAATGATATGATGTTGGTTTCACTATAGAGCTATTGGGTGATTGGTTGAGAGAGGTGAAGAGGAGAAATTCTTTCTGCTGGGAGGTGTTGCTGGATTGGAGCCTTCAATGGTTGTAATACTCTCAGAACCTTTACTTCTTCATTAATAAAAGCTATTGAGGTTCTTCTATGTGCTCTTGTTTCAATAATATATTGTGATAATTGCATGTTTGGTTTACACTAATCCTTGAACCAGTTATGATTGCATGCTTCTTGTAGTTTCCTTCTTTGTTATTTTGCAGGATCTCATTGTAGCTGGGCCAGCAAAAGAGCAAGGAGCTGGGAGCAAGCAGCCAAAGAGAAGAGTTTGGATTCGACATTAAGCGCAAGGCAACGGTTAGTGCATTTCTCCATTCTCTTTTTCTTTCATAAAGAAGTAAACCTTAAGTAGTTTGTTTTACAGTTGTTGCTAAGGTACTATCACCCTTAGAGTGGGATAGGGTCATCCGAGTCGAATAATTTTCCCTACAACAAACTGGCGACTCCGCTGGGGATCGTATCCGTTTGATTGTGTTTGTAGTATTTTGCTATTCATTTCCTGAACAAAAGAGTACCAAATCGAAAAGCTTTTGACTATATCAAAAGCGAAGTAGAGGGCAGCTACTCTAGCTCATTTCTGAGCAAGTTCATGATTTGAAGAGCTGATCTACAAGGATCCTTGTAAGCTCTTAGTGATAGCTTTTCACCTTCCTAATCATCCCTTTGAGTGTGCTTGACTGATTGTTTCTGATTTGAGCAAAAACCGTGCATTTTTGAGAAAATTATGACCCGGAAACTGTGAAAACGCAATTCTCGTTTTCCAAAGCAGGTAGTACACAGGCTACCTGCTTTGCAACGCAGGTCCCGAAGGGGCTACCTGCGCTGAGAGCCAGACTGGCTGTGCAGCACCTGCGTTGGCCCAATTTTGCCTAGTGTTGTTGGGGTTTCCTCCTTTTCTCTTGCCTGTTTTCACCATTGATTTGGCTGCCAGTTACCAGTCTTGCACCTGTTCCGAAACCAATATTACTTGCCATCATTCTGCCTCTGTTATATAACGAAATTGTACTTGTTCTTTGTATTTCTTACTCATTTACAATTTCCCATAACGAAGAGTAAACTAGTCTTGCTTTTGGCCTCTTAGATCTGAACCTGTGTTAGGCATTTTGCTGGTCTAAAGAGTTAGCTTGTTTGCTGTCCATAGCTGATTAGTCATTTTACTTTCGTCATTATGGTTTGATTTTATGCATTTCCAGTGATTAAGCAAGTAAATCTTAAGGTGTCTTTTGATTTTGGACAAGCTTGTTTATTTTCGCTTTAAATCGAAATCAAAGTTATATAACAACTTTCTTTTTGTAACCCATCCACATTAAGAAAGGGAAAAGAAAATACATGCATTGTGCATTTTGCATTTGACTGTTTGCTTGACGATTTAGGAAAAATTTTCATTTAGTGTGTGCTCTATGATCTGTGTGAAAAGATTTGCCTTTCTTTTCCCTCAGTAGTTAAGGTTTTCAAAGTTGAAAGATTGAAAAGTTTGCTTCTCATCTTAGACTGCATTCAGGAATTTGTTACATACATCTCGTGGTGATCCTTAAAGGCAAACTGCTAAGCAAGATCAACATTAAAATAAATCCAATTTACATAACAACGCTTTGTAACATAACGCAAACACATAGAGCTCTAGGTAGAGACGTGTTCCGGCATCGTTAAACATAGTGACTGTCGATCTCTACGAAGGTGGGTGATTCCTCCTGAGAGTCGGTGGCACTAATACGGACTTGTGCTCCCACGTACCATCGCGTATATATTGGGAGACCCCTATAGGCAATTATCCTTTATCCATAGGAAGCCGTGTCGGCCGCCCTACTGATCGCGATGCAGTGAACACAGCATTCACGAAGATCGACCACCCGTACCGTAAAACGTATTCTGTGGTTTCGCGAAAAGTTTGGCACACCCTCTGCCTAGAACTCCAGAGAAGTTTCTTTTGGCCTTTTTCAAACTCTATAACTGAAAAAGTCCATCCGAGCATTTGTCACTTCGGGCTCGTTAAAACATCGAAGGCGACTAGAGTCATCTTTAGCTTTTTCTCGACTCTTAAAACATGAAAAAGCAAGTTTGTGTCTAAAAACGTCGTTAATAAAATTTATTTTAACCGGAACATAATCACCTGTTATTCCCACGTTGATCTTTCAGTTGAAAAGTATGGAGCCCACCAACCAAGGAAGTAACCTTGGTGGAAGTCCAAATCCCTTCTCCTCTTGGGGAGATGTTGGTGCGCCTCATATGGCCACATTGTCACTTCCAGGATTGACAATCGGCCTACCTGTATGGCTCTTTTCAACTAATGTAGTTCAGATCGCCACTAATCCTGAGCAGTCGAATCAACAGTCAGACCAGTCTAAAACTACCCACCAGCCTTCCACTTCTTACAATTCTTCCTCTGATCCTTCATCTTCACAAGGTAGAGCCGGCAAAAGTCAGCCTCCCATGGAGAAGAAGGAAAAGAAGAAAAGAGAAAAGAAGCAGAAGGGGCCTATGGCGAAGGCGACTGGGGGCAAGCAAAAGACAGCTGACAAAAACCCACACACTGCACCGACCGGGCCTAAATTGCCATGTGTCATTTGCAAAGGGACCCACTTCCATCGTGATTGTCATTGTATTCCCCGGATACTAAGGGACTGGTCCCCAAGGTTGCACAATCCGGTAGCATCAACCTCTGGTAGTCATGTTGATTGCAGTTCGTCAACTAGCGAGAGTGAAGGACGAAGAGGGAGACCAAGATCACCCTGTATGTTGTGTGAAGGCGATCATGCCATCCACCAATGTCCATTCTTAGATGAGGCAAAGAGAGTTTTGGAAGATCGTCCGGTTTCACCGTTACGACTTCCTCCTGGATACCAAAAACTCGTGCCTAATCCCTCGATAGTTGAAAATCTAGCTGACCCGCTCAAGTGGTCGGCTGAAGTGTCGGTCATTGAGAATGAACCTACTGAATCCAGACCAGACGAAAGTCTAAAGGTCGAAACGGAAGTTGATCCGGTTCTTCCTTCAGAGGTTCCATCCTCCAATGACTCCGTCATTGAAGACCCATCTTCAAATGACACCCTCACTGAAGAGGATAAGGATGACACCGTCCATATTCTTTTCATCAACACAGACTCTGATGAGCATCAGGGCAATGCGCCCATTCCTTTATCGCAGGAAGGAACATCGTCAGGGTCGTATCCGGCCGTATATTCGGTCCCACCACCAAGCAACCTAGTCGTATCCTTTGATTGGAATCAACTAGGCAGACCCCGGTTACCAGCCAGTATCCCATTCAGAATCATAGTCCAAATCTACAGAATGGTGATGGCTGGAACTATCATTGATGAAGGGGCATCTGTGAGTATCCTTTCCTCTATTGCTTGGAAAGCACTGGGTTGCCCGGCGCTTTTACCTGAGATGAGAAATCTATCAGGTTTTGATAAAGGAACCAGTCACCCGTTAGGGATTCTCCCCAATGTTCCAGTTACATTGAAAGGGAAGACAGTTCATATGAACATCATGGTCGTCCAGGGACCCTTGGTTTATAACTTACTCCTTGGACGAGACTATATATATTGCATGGAGGCAATAGTGTCCTCGCTCTTTAGAGTCATGTGTTTTCCGCACGAAGGAAGAATGGTCAAGCTCGTAGACCAACTTTCATTTCCAGGATCACGCATCGCAAATAGTCAAATACCATCCCTTAACGGTTTATTCACTCAAGGAATGCCACCACCCCCGGTTCTACTTCCCGATGAATGCGAGTAATTCGGAAAGAAAGAACTAGGACCCAGGGGGCATGCACCCTGGCCTGCCTTGGGCAGAGAAAACCTTGGGTATAAAGTTAATTTCCGCAGAAGAATGGACTAGTCCGTACCCCGTCCGAAAAAGGAAGAGAGGGTTGTTCTAGAATAAAATTCTTTTGTCAAAGTTATGTGAAGCGGAAGAATCGCTCCCTTTGTCTAAAAAAGTAGGCTCTCCTAGGGAGGAGATCTATTTGTGGCAGCAAGTAGGCACCATCTTTGAATGTCAAGCCTCACCCATTAAAACAATATGTTTTGAAAGAGAGTAGGGGCAGTCTTCAAAGAAAGAGAGGAAATTGCTTCAACAAGTAGTCACCATCCTTAGCAACCTAATGATAGACATCGCCGAAAAGAGAGTTTAGTTTGCGGCAGCAAACAAAACCATTTTCGGATAATAAGTAAGAGGACAGAATCTCGAAATTATACTTTATACCTGGGGGCATGCAAACCTTTTGGAGTGCAAGCACGGGACGACTATTTATTTTTTAAATTTTTAGGTCCTCCCTTTAAACCCGTAGGTCTAACCCGTTAAACTCGTAGGATTAGCCGTTTCCAGCTTGCATAAAGAAAGGATGAAAGGCAAAAGTTAAAACCTGCCAAATTGGAGTAATTAGTGAGGTATCGCTCCTTAAATAAGATTACCTCACCTAAAGCATTCCTTGTATTAAGACTGGTATAAATTGAGCAGTTTTAGCAATGTTCATGCTCGTTAAAAAATAAACGCAAGAATCGAGCAGTTTTTGTGTAAGGGTTCATGCTCGTTAAAAAATAAACATAAATTGTGAGCAATCTTTCCCTAGCAGTTCAAGCTCACTCAGAAAAATGAACCGGTAAATAACCATTGAGAAAAGTAACCTTTGAAAGCCATATTAAAAGCCCTTGGTCGTGTTTATATGCCATCACCTCCATCCGTTCATTTTGGCCAATCGTTCATCTCCATATGTGTGTTTACCCATTTTGAGGAACAGCTGCGAAGAGTGATTTCATTTAGCCATCCTTGTGACACTGCCGTGATTGGAAAATTCCAACCTGTACCTGGAATCTGCTGTTATCCCCGTTTATCACTCGTTCCTCAAAAGACGAGTCTTCTTTGAGCTCTTTTCACTGACTCGTAAAATATGAAAAGTTTGCCGAGTTTTGGCCTTCCAGCTCGTTAAAAGGACCGGAAGAGCTATCCCTCCTCTAGATTTTAATCTTTTTGGACCTGAGGGATTATTGCACAAAAAGATCGAGCGCTTGTTTTGTTCGGCTCGTTAAAGAAATCGAAAATTCATCCCTTCTGTATGGTTTTATACTTTTTCGGACTTAAGGGATTAGAAGACGAAAAAGGAATTTTGGAGTTAACTTTTCGTACCTTTTCAGACTCTCTAAAAATGAAAAGGACCGAGTTTTCCTTGTCGTTAGACTCGTTAAAATGATTAAATAGCGACAAACTTGTCTTTAGACGAGAACGAGTTTCCCTATCGCTAGGCTCGTTAAAACATAGCGATGGGCTTGCCCGAAGGGCAGGTTATAGAACAAGCATATGTTATCCTCCTCAAGCTTGACAAAAATAAAGAGGTACTGGTCAGCAATGACTGGGGAAAAATTGGGAGAACCTCACAGCATTAATGGTAGCAAGTCGCTCTTGAACATGACACTTTGTCCTCCGTATCACATCGGGTTGGGTTGTTTCATTCACCGGTCTCATAACCATGGTCCTCGCCACACCATCCACAATTGGGGTAATGCTACCAATCCATCACATCAGTGTCGTTATATGTTCAAGAGATGTGGTTCTGCAAAGAGTCAACCGCGTCCCATCCACTGCCATACATTATCCTTCATCCACTTCATGACCGCCACCCTGAATCATACATCACAGTTTGTTTTCACCTCATCACAATCATTAGCTCCGTTCCGTGTCACTGATGTGGGATTCATTAAGGCCCTCCTTTGACGGATCGCTCCCTGTCGACATCAGCTCATTATCCAAGGAGTTGATCTAGGAACACACCCTTCAGTACTTTGAAGCTTGCATGCCTCAATGGCAAGTTTCTCACTTCCGGCGACAGGTATACATGAATGACCTTCGACCAGAAGATTTTGCATGGTGGTCGACGCCAAGTCCTTTATTCCCACCATGTGGATTGTACTGCCGTACCTTGAGGGTCATCATCCTTATCGGTGATTCCTCTCGCGCTTGTTAACGGTTTACATCATTGACCGGTAATCAAGCGGTGTCTTTCCATGTTCGACTTCAAGAAATTCTCACATGGATCGACTTGTACATCGAGTGAAGATCGGAAGAGATTGAAGACCCCGGATCTAGTTTCATCCATCCGGGCTGCGATATATATTCAGGACATAAAGACATTTGATATGTACATCATTACAGCAGATGATCATCGTTCTCAAAGGATGATAATTTCAGCAGAGAATTTTCAGTCTACAATCAGACGATCGTCTGTTCTATGTACCAAAATGTATTTATAAAGCTGAGCATGGGAATGCCCGCCTCAGCTAGATCATGAAAATGTATGAAAAATAATGTATTGTATTGTATCTTATTACAGGACACTTCTCAGCAGATTGAATGAACTTCGGATCCTCTCAATAAAGCATTTCACCCGATAAACGACCTCATACTTTAGGGGGCATCTGTTATAGACAATTTTGTGCCTTACAGCAACAAGCATGAATTGTCAATAATCCAAGGGATCCAAAGTTCCCTAAACATGATGTTCCTACCCCTAGAGGAACAAGGTCAGCAAACCAACAGCTCTCAGATCAGTTCTCCACTTGAAAACACTCAAAAACAAGCAATCCTGAAATCAAAGCAGGTGCTCCACTAGGTTTCTGCGCTGAAACTCAGTTGCTCCATGGTGTACCTGCGTTGCAAAGCAAGTGGGACAAAGGCCACCTGCGCTGAGCGAGATGGGACAAGTGGCACAATGAGTCATTGCTTTGGAATCTTCCAAAAATGACACTTGGATCAGGGATTTCGCCTTGTGATGAGTCAGAGGCTCTGTTTCTCCAAGTGGAAGCAAAGTTCACCAAGTGGACTCAAGAACTGAAGATCAACTAAAGATTAACTGAAGAGAGAGAGGACACAAGGCAGCTACACATCAGTTGCAAGCTGACTCATCCTTTCTCAATTCATCTATATATTGAGCTCTCTCCTATGAGCTCAGGAGGCTGGAATTTGGTGCAAAGTAATGATATGCTGTTGGTTTCACTATAGAGCTATTGGGTGATTGTTTGAGAGAGGTGAAGAGGAGAAATTCTTTCTGCTGGGAGGTGTTGCTGGATTGGAGCCTTCAATGGTTGTAATACTCTCAGAACCTTTACTTCTTCATTAATAAAAGCTATTGAGGTTCTTCTATGTGCTCTTGTTTCAATAATATATTGTGATAATTGCATGTTTGGTTTACACTAATCCTTGAACCAGTTATGATTGCATGCTTCTTGTAGTTTCCTTCTTTGTTATTTTGCAGGATCTCATTGTAGCTGGGCCAGCAAAAGAGCAAGGAGCTGGGAGCAAGTAGCCAAAGAGAAGAGTTTGGATTCGACATTAAGCGCAAGGCAACGGTTAGTGCATTTCTCCATTCTCTTTTGCTTTCATAAAGAAGTAAACCTTAAGTAGTTTGTTTTACAGTTGTTGCTAAGGTACTATCACCCTTAGAGTGGGATAGGGTCATCCGAGTCGGATAATTTTCCCTACAACAAACTGGCGACTCCGCTGGGGATCGTATCCATTTGATTGTGTTTGTAGTATTTTTCTATTCATTTCCTGAACAAAAGAGTACCAAATCGAAAAGCTTTTGACTATATCAAAAGAGAAGTAGAGGGCAGCTACTCTAGCTCATTTCTGAGCAAGTTCATGATTTGAAGAGCTGATCTACAAGGATCCTTGTAAGCTCTTAGTGATAGCTTTTCACCTTCCTAATCATCCCTTTGAGTGTGCTTGACTGATTGTTTCTGATTTGAGCAAAAACCGTGCATTTTTGAGAAAATTATGACCCGGAAACTGTGAAAACGCAATTCTCGTTTTCCAAAGCAGGTAGTACACAGGCTACCTGCTTTGCAACGTAGGTCCCGAAGGGGCTGCCTGTGCTGAGAGCCAGACTGGCTGTGCAGCACCTGCGTTGGCCCAATTTTGCCTAGTGCTGTTGGGGTTTCCTCCTTTTCTCTTGCCTGTTTTCACCATTGATTTGGCTGCCAGTTACCAGTCTTGCACCTGTTCTGAAACCAATATTACTTGCCATCATTCTGCCTCTGTTATATAACGAAATTGTACTTGTTCTTTGTATTTCTTACTCATTTACAATTTCCCATAACGAAGAGTAAACTAGTCTTGCTTTTGGCCTCTTAGATCTGAACCTGTGTTAGGCATTTTGCTGGTCTAAAGAGTTAGCTTGTTTGCTGTCCATAGCTGATTAGTCATTTTACTTTCGTCATTATGGTTTGATTTCATGCATTTCCAGTGATTAAGCAAGTAAATCTTAAGGTGTCTTTTGATTTTGGACAAGCTTGTTTATTTTCGCTTTAAATCGAAATCAAAGTTATATAACAACTTTCTTTTTGTAACCCATCCACATTAAGAAAGGGAAAAGAAAATACATGCATTGTGCATTTTGCATTTGACTGTTTGCTTGACGATTTAGGAAAAATTTGCATTTAGTGTGTGCTCTATCATCTGTGTGAAAAGATTTGCCTTTCTTTTCCCTCAGTAGTTAAGGTTTTCAAATTTGAAAGATTGAAAAGTTTGCTTCTCATCTTAGACTGCATTCAGGAATTTGTTACATACATCTCATGGTGATCCTTAAAGGCAAACTTCTAAGCAAGATCAACATTAAAATAAATCCAATTTACATAACAACGCTTTGTAACATAACACAAACACATAGAGGTCTAGGTAGAGACGTGTTCCGGCGTCGTTAAACATAGTGACTGTCGATCTCTACGAAGGTGGGTGATTCCTCCTGAGAGTCGGTGGCACTAATACGGACTTGTGCTCCCACGTACCGTCGCGTATATATTGGGAGACCCCTATAGGCAATTATCCTTTATCCATAGGAAGCCGTGTCGGCCACCCTACTGATCGTGATGCAGTGAACACAACATTCACGAAGATCGACCACCCGTACCGTAAAACGTATTCTGTGGTTTCGCGAAAAGTTTGGCACACCCTCTGCCTAGAACTCCAGAGAAGTTTCTTTTGGCCTTTTTCAAACTCTATAACTGAAAAAGTCCATCCGAGCATTTGTCACTTCGGGCTCGTTAAAACATCGAAGGCGACTAGAGTCATCTTTAGCTTTTTCTCGACTCTTAAAACATGAAAAAGCAAGTTTGTGTCTAAAAGCGTCGTTAATAAAATTTATTTTAACCGGAACATAATCACCTGTTATTCCCACGTTGATCTTTCAGTTGAAAAGTATGGAGCCCACCAACCAAGGAAGTAACCTTGGTGGAAGTCCAAATCCCTTCTCCTCTTGGGGAGATGTTGGTGCGCCTCATATGGCCACATTGTCACTTCCAGGATTGAAAATCGGCCTACCTGTATGGCTCTTTTCAACTAATGTAGTTCAGATCGCCACTAATCCTGAGCAGTCGAATCAACAGTCAGACCAGTCTAAAACTACCCACCAGCCTTCCACTTCTTACAATTCTTCCTCTGATCCTTCATCTTCACAAGGTAGAGCCGGCAAAAGTCAGCCTCCCGTGGAGAAGAAGGAAAAGAAGAAAAGAGAAAAGAAGCAGAAGGGGCCTATGGCGAAGGCGACTGGGGGCAAGCAAAAGACAGCTGACAAAAACCCACACACTGCACCGACCGGGCCTAAATCGCCATGTGTCATTTGCAAAGGGACCCACTTCCATCGTGATTGTCATTGTATTCCCCGGATACTAAGGGACTGGTCCCCAAGGTTGCACAATCCGGTAGCATCAACCTCTGGTAGTCATGTTGATTGCAGTCTGTCAACTAGCGAGAGTGAAGGACGAAGAGGGAGACCAAGATCACCCTGTATGTTGTGTGAAGGCGATCATGCCATCCACCGATGTCCATTCTTAGATGAGGCAAAGAGAGTTTTGGAAGATCGTCCGGTTTCACCGTTACGACTTCCTCCTGGATACCAAAAACTCGTGCCTAATCCCTCGATAGTTGAAAATCTAGCTGACCCGCTCAAGTGGTCGGCTGAAGTGTCGGTCATTGAGAATGAACCTACTGAATCCAGACCAGACGAAAGTCTAAAGGTCGAAACGGCAGTTGACCCGGTTCTTCCTTCAGAGCTTCCATCCTCCAATGACTCCGTCGTTGAAGACCCATCTTCAAATGACACCCTCACTGAAGAGGATAAGGATGACACCGTCCATATTCTTTTCATCAACACAGACTCTGATGAGCATCAGGGCAATGCGCCCATTCCTTTATCGCAGGAAGGAACATCGTCAGGGTCGTATCCGGCCGTATATTCGGTCCCACCACCAAGCAACCTAGTCGTATCCTTTGATTGGAATCAACTAGGCAGACCCCGGTTACCAGCCAGTATCCCATTCAGAATCATAGTCCAAATCTACAGAATGGTGATGGCTGGAACTATCATTGATGAAGGGGCATCTGTGAGTATCCTTTCCTCTATTGCTTGGAAAGCACTGGGTTGCCCGGCGCTTTTACCTGAGATGAGAAATCTATCAGGTTTTGATAAAGGAACCAGTCACCCGTTAGGGATTCTCCCCAATGTTCCAGTTACATTGAAAGGGAAGACAGTTCATATGAACATCATGGTCGTCTAGGGACCCTTGGTTTATAACTTACTCCTTGGACGAGACTATATATATTGCATGGAGGCAATAGTGTCCTCGCTCTTTAGAGTCATGTGTTTTCCGCACGAAGGAAGAATGGTCAAGCTCGTAGACCAACTTTCATTTCCAGGATCATGCATCGCAAATAGTCAAATACCATCCCTTAACGGTTTATTCACTCAAGGAATGCCACCACCCCCGGTTCTACTTCCCGATGAATGCGAGTAATTCGGAAAGAAAGAACTAGGACCCAGGGGGCATGCACCCTGGCCTGCCTTGGGCAGAGAAAACCTTGGGTATAAAGTTAATTTCCGCAGAAGAATGGACTAGTCCGTACCCCGTCCGAAAAAGGAAGAGAGGGTTGTTCTAGAATAAAATTCTTTTGTCAAAGTTATGTGAAGCGGAAGAATCGCTCCCTTTGTCTAAAAAAGTAGGCTCTCCTAAGGAGGAGATCTATTTGTGGCAGCAAGTAGGCACCATCTTTGAATGTCAAGCCTCACCCATTAAAACAATATGTTTTGAAAGAGAGTAGGGGCAGTCTTCAAAGAAAGAGAGGAAATTGCTGCAACAAGTAGTCACCATCCTTAGCAACCTAATGATAGACATCGACGAAAAGAGAGTTTAGTTTGCGGCAGCAAACAAAACCATTTTCGGATAATAAGTAAGAGGACAAAATCTCGAAATTATACTTTATACCTGGGGGCATGAAAACCTTTTGGAGTGCAAGCGCGGGACGACTATTTATTTTTTAAATTTTTAGGTCCTCCCTTTAAACCCGTAGGTCTAACCCGTTAAACTCGTAGGATTAGCCGTTTCCAGCTTGCATAAAGAAAGGATGAAAGGCAAAAGTTAAAACCTGCCAAATTGGAGTAATTAGTGAGGTATCGCTCCTTAAATAAGATTACCTCACCTAAAGCATTCCTTGTATTAAGACTGGTATAAATTGAGCAGTTTTAGCAATGTTCATGCTCGTTAAAAAATAAACGCAAGAATTGAGCAGTTTTTGTGTAAGGGTTCATGCTCGTTAAAAAATAAACATAAATTGTGAGCAATCTTTCCCTAGCAGTTCAAGCTCACTCAGAAAAATGAACCGGTAAATAACCATTGAGAAAAGTAACCTTTGAAAGCCATATTAAAAGCCCTTGGTCGTGTTTATATGCCATCACCTCCATCCGTTCATTTTGGCCAATCGTTCATCTCCATATGTGTGTTTACCCATTTTGAGGAACAGCTGCGAAGAGTGATTTCATTTAGCCATCCTTGTGACACTGCGTGATTGGAAAATTCCAACCTGTACCTGGAATCTGCTGCTATCCCCGTTTATCACTCGTTCCTCAAAAGACGAGTCTTCTTTGAGCTCTTTTCACTGACTCGTAAAATATGAAAAGTTTGCCGAGTTTTGGCCTTCCAGCTCGTTAAAAGGACCGGAAGAGCTATCCCTCCTCTAGATTTTAATCTTTTTGGACCTGAGGGATTATTGCACAAAAAGATCGAGCGCTTGGTTTGTTCGGCTCGTTAAAGAAATCGAAAATTCATCCCTTCTGTATGGTTTTATACTTTTTCGGACTTAAGGGATTAGAAGACGAAAAAGGAATTTTGGAGTTAACTTTTCGTACCTTTTCAGACTCTCTAAAAATGAAAAGGACCGAGTTTTCCTTGTCGTTAGACTCGTTAAAATGATTAAATAGCGACAAACTTGTCTTTAGACGAGAACGAGTTTCCCTATCGCTAGGCTCATTAAAACATAGCGATGGGCTTGCCGGAAGGGCAGGTTATAGAACAAGCATATGTTATCCTCCTCAAGCTTGACAAAAATAAAGAGGTACTGGTCAGCAATGACTGGGGAAAAATTGGGAGAACCTCACAGCATTAATGGTAGCAAGTCGCTCTTGAACATGACACTTTGTCCTCCGTATCACATCGGGTTGGGTTGTTTCATTCACCGGTCTCATAACCATGGTCCTCGCCACACCATCCACAATTTGGGTAATGCTACCAATCCATCACATCAGTGTCGTTATATGTTCAAGAGATGTGGTTTTGCAAAGAGTCAACCGCGTCCCATCCACTACCATACATTATCCTTCATCCACTTCATGACCGCCACCCTGAATCATACATCACAGTTTGTTTTCACCTCATCACAATCATTAGCTCCGTTCCGTGTCACTGATGTGGGATTCATTAAGGCCCTCCTTTGACGGATCGCTCCCTGTCGACATCAGCTCATTATCCAAGGAGTTGATCTAGGAATACACCCTTCAGTACTTTGAAGCTTGCATGCCTCAATGGCAAGTTTCTCACTTCCGGCGACAGGTATACATCAATGACCTTCGACCAGAAGATTTTGCATGGTGGTCGACGCCAAGTCCTTTATTCCCACCATGTGGATTGTACTGCCGTACCTTGAGGGTCATCATCCTTATCGGTGATTCCTCTCGCGCTTGTTAACGGTTTACATCATTGACCGGTAATCAAGCGATGTCTTTCCATGTTCGACTTCAAGAAATTCTCACATGGATTGACTTGTACATCGAGTGAAGATAGGAAGAGATTGAAGACCCCGGATCTAGTTTCATCCATCCGGGCTGCGATATATATTCAGGACATAAAGACATTTGATATGTACATCATTACAGCAGATGATCATCCTTCTCAAAGGATGATAATTTCAGCAGAGAATTATCAGTCTACAATCAGACGATCGTCTGTTCTATGTACCAAAATGTATTTATAAAGCTGAGAATGGGAATGCCCGCCTCAGCTAGATCATGAAAATGTATGAAAAATAATGTATTGTATTGTATCTTATTACAGGACACTTCTCAGCAGATTGAATGAACTTCGGATCCTCTCAATAAAGCATTTCACCCGATAAACGACCTCATACTTTAGGGGGCATCTGTTATAGACAATTTTGTGCCTTACAGCAACAAGCATGAATTGTCAATAATCCAAGGGATCCAAAGTTCCCTAAACATGATGTTCCTACCCCTAGAGGAACAAGGTCAGCAAACCAACAGCTCTCAGATCAGTTCTCCACCTGAAAACACTCAAAAACAAGCAATCCTGAAATCAAAGCAGGTGCTCCACTAGGTTTCTGCGCTGAAACTCAGTTGCTCCATGGTGTACCTGCGTTGCAAAGCAAGTGGGACAAAGGCCACCTGCGCTGAGCGAGATGGGACAAGTGGCACAATGAGTCATTGCTTTGGAATCTTCCAAAAATGACACTTGGATCAGGGATTTCGCCTTGTGATGAGTCAGAGGCTCTGTTTCTCCAAGTGGAAGCAAAGTTCACCAAGTGGACTCAAGAACTGAAGATCAACTAAAGATTAACTGAAGAGAGAGAGGACACAAGGCAGCTACACATCAGTTGCAAGCTGACTCATCCTTTCTCAATTCATCTATATATTGAGCTCTCTCCTATGAGCTCAGGAGGCTGGAATTTGGTGCAAAGTAATGATATGCTGTTGGTTTCACTATAGAGCTATTGGGTGATTGTTTGAGAGAGGTGAAGAGGAGAAATTCTTTCTGCTGGGAGGTGTTGCTGGATTGGAGCCTTCAATGGTTGTAATACTCTCAGAACCTTTACTTCTTCATTAATAAAATCTATTGAGGTTCTTCTATGTGCTCTTGTTTCAATAATATATTGTGATAATTGCATGTTTGGTTTACACTAATCCTTGAACCAGTTATGATTGCATGCTTCTTGTAGTTTCCTTCTTTGTTATTTTGCAGGATCTCATTGTAGCTGGGCCAGCAAAAGAGCAAGGAGCTGGGAGCAAGCAGCCAAAGAGAAGAGTTTGGATTCGACATTAAGCGCAAGGCAACGGTTAGTGCATTTCTCCATTCTCTTTTGCTTTCATAAAGAGGTAAACCTTAAGTAGTTTGTTTTACAGTTGTTGCTAAGGTACTATCACCCTTAGAGTGGGATAGGGTCATCCGAGTCGGATACTTTTCCCTACAACACTGCCCATCGGTGACCTCATAGTCCTGCAGCCCAACATATCGGTAGATCGACGGGTTCTAGACCTAACAGGCCTTACAGGGGCCGATTTGCGATATAGTGTTGCATCACCAGGGATGGGCTAAAATGGTTTACAAATGAAAGCATGACAAAACAGGGGCGGGTCACCCCCCTTCTTTCTCCTCCACATGGCGAGTTTTCGCATCCTAGTGACCTTGCAGTCCTGCATCTCAGCAGTCCTGCGACCCTGCAGGATAGGCGTATCAGCAATTTCCAAATCTAAAAGATAGTGTGAGGGCCAATATTTTGATTTAATGCAAAATCATCGGGGAGGACCGAAATTCACTAACAAAGGAAATTCTTGCAAAATAGGTTTGGGCAAGCCTTTTTCTCTCTCCTCCAAGGAGCCATGTGGAAGCGTCTGATTGGTCCTTAAAGCAGACATGGCAGCTCATGTCATCAGTGACGTGGCAATATGGAAGGTGACGTGGTCGTATGGGGGACACGTGTCACCCATTTTCAACATTTTCAGGGGTGAGACGGGACCATTTCCAGGTGCCACATATTACCACTCATAGGGTGACTTGTGGCAGTGATGACATCACCCTGCAAATTGGTTATTGCAACAATTAAAGGGAAAAGCTAAATATAATGGAGCCAATGACTGCAATATGCAAGAACCCCCCAGATGCGATAAAGTATTATGTCATGGTCTATAAGGATCTTGTGTCTAAACTATCAACCCATGTTATGGAGAAAGAAGAATCTTGAGGCAAAGGCAAAGGTAAAGCATTTATTTGCGGGATTTGTGATACAAAGGAAAAGGGTCCTATACATGGGTTTGATGGCCTTAGTGCCTAAGGGCTAAGACCCTGGTTGTAGCCCCCTGGTCGTATACACAAATTACAAAAGGTGCTATAATAAGGGGGCTAAAGGGGAAATTAAAAGTTCCTACCTGTTTTGTTTGATTTTAGTGTTTAAAGACCTATGGCCATGGTGCTCCGATGGTGTCCTACAGCGATTTAAATGGGTGGATGGGCTGGCATCTGTACTAATTAATAGAGAAGGAGGGAGTTCATAAATGATATTATGGGAGGCATCTACGGAGACTTAATGCCTCGACATGGAGTGTCTCTCCTCTGCACAATGCAACACTACTCAGAAACACCCCATCCCTTCTCCACCGAATAACTCACTCACACATTAAAGGCAGAATTGACATAAGGCGAGAGAGCAATAGTGAACTGCCTCAAGCAGCCGAAAGAGTAGGATGACAACAGGGACATGGCTTGATCAGATGCCTCCACTAAAACAATAAGGGGACACCTCCTCCTTCCTATCTCTAGCTTCTTCTTTGTTCATTAATTTCTATATTTTTCAAGAAAGGGATTTGATCCCTGTTGTAATATTTTTGGGGCATCGGAGCCTTAGAAGGCTGAGATAGCTAGTCTAGCTTGACAGCTGGGGCTTGGGCTCTGATATTTTGTAAATTGTAATTCCATCTCCCCCTCTTCTTATAAATAGGGGGGAGAAATATTACATCGGGGGGTCTGAGATTTCTCATCCACAGGGGTATAAAATCTAAGATACCAATTTGGCTCATAAATATGTAAGAAAATGACTTGTGTTTCAGACTGTATTACTTTACATATGCACATATTTCAGGCATGGCAAAGAAATGGTGGTGATTCACCCTTCTATGCATTATATTATGTTATCATCCTGTTAATTCTACTATGTTCATATTCTTCTCTGTATTCATGCTAAGTTACTATTTTCATAAATATTTCAAGACCTCCTCACAGATTCGCTGGTATCCATATGTTATGCATGTTCCTGTAAGTCCCTCACGTATTCATTTGTATTGACATTGTTAATGCTAGTGCCTGCATGGATTATTGAAATCATATCTTTAACAGCTTCTCCTCATGAATCATAGCACACAACCTCTCCTCTCCCCATTATATCTACTTCTGACTCAGATAAGTATAGGAATTCTTAAAGTTGCAAGCTCCATATGATGAGTTACTCCTCCTCCTCATCCTCTATCATTTACTCAACAAAGCCTATTAAGATGTAATCCCCTTTGAAGTAATCGGCCTCGGTTGTTCTATGTGATACTTCTTGGAACTGTGTGTGTAAAGAAGTACCTAAAATACACAACTCACACCTTTGGAGGAATGAACCAAGCCCCCTTATTATCTTTCATTATGTGACAATTAGAGTGCTACAACTCGTTCACATATAAACTTACAAGAACTCCTCTATTTAAGATGTCCTATGCACTGGTCTATAATCAACCCATAGGCTGTCTGTAGGGAGCTTTCCTTACCTCCTACTGCACATGTGTTGCAGGTGAAAGATTTAGCAACAACAATAGGTAGTGCCAAGGCATGCTAGAATCATAGGTAAGCATACCCAGATGTGTCAAGTGCTAAGGTGTGCCAATGCATGCTAAGGAGTGTTAGGGAGTACAATGGAAACACATGGGAGCACTAGGTCAAAATGCATGGAAATGAATGAATAAGAGTGTGTGACAGGGAGTGTCAGTGAGTTATAGGTGTGATAAGGAGTGACATGGTATGTTAGGAAACACTACATCATGATAGAGTGCCATGGTGGCATGCGTCTAAGATGTGTCAGGTGTACCAACATGTGCTAGGAAGTGTTAGGGAGTGTTGTTGGGTGCCAAATATTCATAATTTTTCCCTCCATTTTCACTCTCTCTCACTCCTTTGTATCATTTATATTCACTAATTGATCTAAATGCACAAGGCAAACCCTCTTCCATTGTCTTCATGGAATATTTAATTAATGAAGTAATAGTCATGTAGATTTTACCTACGCGAGTTACTAATTTTTACATTTCCACAAATCCGGTGGTCAAAGGTCACAAATGAAAATCATAGAAGCGATCTCAAGCTTCCAACACCATATTGGCAAGCACTGTAATAGCATAACGGATTCCAGGCCTATTCCAGACCTTTCTTGTCTTCCTTTGACAACTAGTTGGTCATTTCAACGATTGTATATTGATAGACATTAGATGTCGTATTGAGAGACAATACTCTCTGCATATTTTATAAGAATGGTTTCAATGTTGTGAATTTTTGTTAGTCATGCAAGAGATTGAGATTGTAATAGAAGACTATTTAATTAATTGAATGAAAGTTATTTTGTTGTTCTCTCTATAAGCTGTGAATCCATCACAACCCTAGTCAGAGAGTTGGGCCCACTCTTCTGATCAGGTGCTGCATTATTTCTGTGTGTTGTTATTTTAATTGTGTTGGTTTATTTCGATTGTTGTTACAATACTTTAATTAATTGTTGTGAATGTATTTTTAGAGTTATTCAATCTATTCTTTTTTATTGTCACAATGGTTCTTTAGTTAACTCAGTTATTGAATCTCAGATTGGTGATTTGATTGTGTCCTTGCTACTTGTATATATTTTGTGTGTTACCTTGAAATAATGTACGCATATGGATTGATAAATTAAATGTGGAAAAGGATTTAGTAGGTATTCACACTCGGACACTAACATTTTGGCACCGTTGTTGGGGAGGCTAATAAGGTGCAAGAACACGATCTACACTGATCTAAGGATCAATATCTCATCTTAGGGAGGGAATTTTTTACCCTACTCTAAGTCCTAAGCCTAATGTTATGTTTTCTTTTCTTTTCAGTTACTTTCTATTTTGTTGATTTCCTAGAAACCAATCTCTCATTCTAGGAATGGAATTGTCACCCTACTCCAGATCCTGAGCCTTAGCTATTTTCTTCGGTTTTTATTTTGTTTTATTTTTGACATTTTTACATAGGGGCCACTCTCTCGTCTTGGGGAGGGAAAGAGTTTTCTCGCCCTACTCCAATTCCCAAGCTTTAGTTTTCTATCTGCTGGTTTATTGCTTCAAATCATCCTCTCGTCCTAGGGAGGAAAAATAGTTTTTCGCCATGCTTCGGGTCTTGAGCTATGAAATTTTTAATGTTTTATTTCCAATAAATGTAGGAACAAGGGTTCAAATAAAAGGGGCAAAGGAGTTACCCAAAAGAAAGGAAGGAAGGATTTGGGGAGGAATACTTATATCTAGTAAATTATCACAAAAGCTGCATGAGAAGCCTCTTTGTGAGTTGCTGCTAGGGTGAAAGTTCACACAAGATCTGAAGGACATTCTATGGAACAACCTATATAGCCTCCAAAGGTAGAAGTATCCCTTTCAATAACTGTAGGGGAAGTAGGAAGTAGGACATCAGAGAAAGAAAAAGCACTTCCTCTGGTATCAGATAGGGAGGAGGTGGCCAACAGAGGGTTAGAAGAAGAGATCCACTCAAGGACTTAAGAAGGAAACCTCAGAGGATGTTGTTCACCTCGCAATTAGGGAGTGTTGAAGTTTCAAGTGAGTATTAAAGGATATTTATGGCATCCGCATAATCTTCAATTGAATTCCCAATTGGGGAAATTATGGATGATGCACGATTGAAACCTATTCCACTGACGGCATTGCCAAACTTCCATGGGATTTCCATAAAGGATCTAGACACTTTCCTATTCGAGTTTGATATCGTTTGTAGAGGGTATGACTATGTCAGTGAAGCTGAAAATTTTTCCTGCTACATTAAAAGGGACAACATTGAGATGGTTTATGGGTCTAGGAGGAAAGACCATTTCTACCTGGGATGACATGAAGAAGGATTTCTTGGAAAAATATTAGGATTACTGTAAATCTCAGGAAACTAAGTAAGAAATTTTCAAATTCATGAAGAAGGAGGATAAAAATATAGAGGATTGTGTGGAGTGTTTTGAGTATACTCTCTAGAGATTTGGTCATAGTGACCTGGATAAGGATATTTGGAAAATTATTTTTCACGAGACCCTGAGGGAAGAATCTTTGGAGTTGTTGAACATAGTACGTAAAGGGGATATATATATATAAGGAAGAATTTGACACCATCTGTGAACGCTGTATTCAATGTTCACAGGGAGTCATAAGGAATAAATAAGGAATTTGAACATTCAAAGCATCAAGTGCAGAAATCACAAAAGAAGAAAATGGGAATGTGCTAGATAATTTGAAAACTGATATCCTAAGTACATTATCCTCCCAAATGGACACATTACAAGAAAAACAGAAACAGATGGAGTTGGAAAGAACTATGCCTATATTTTGCCCATGGTGTAGAAAGAAACACTCACTGAAGGAGTGCCCACTAGACACTTGTTGGCTTGATGGGCCCTGACCCAGGTTCAGCGTTAAGTGTCCAAACAATTCCCTGCACTACTAGCCCTTTTAGCGTCAATCTGTGAAGCGTGGACTGAAGTCTCACCCAAAGTTGTATGGGGGGATGCAGGAACCAATTTTCTACACCCTGAGATGGTCATGATGTCGATCTTATAACCTAACCTCTGTGTTCACGCAAATCGATAAGACCTTTGGGCTTATCGGTGTTCCTTCTTTTCTGACCTTTAGAACCTTCTTGAAGGTATACGATTGATCTTCGTGCATCCTTAACCAATGATCTAGGCACTTTCGTGCCTCTGTAGCTATGTATGGTTACAATTTCCTGAGTTACCTTAAGTGTTCACCAATTTTACCATGCAATTAAGGTTATCTTTGCGTAAACATATATTCTTACTTGTGTTCAAATAACAGATAGAAACAAATACATTTACGCATCAAAATTATCATTATAATGTAAACCTAGAACTTAACATAACATAATTGGATGTAATAATCAGAGATAAAATACATAGCAATGTCAAAATACTTCTCTTTATTGATGATTCAAGTTCCCAGTACAGACTCTATCCACCCTATGCACACAGCTGCAGGGGTCTGCACACTCAGTTGTGGACTTCTACCCTAGGCCTTTGTGCACTCAGCTGCAGAGCCTCTACATACACTAAAACTCTCGCTCTTAGCTCTCCTATGACCCAAAGCACTTAGAACTGTACTTTCGTTTCCTCTTTAGACTTACTTGGCTTCTTTTTATACAATTCCATGGTCCACAGACCATGGGTGGATCTTTACAGCCAACATGATGCCTTAAAAAACAAGGGTAGACAACCCATAATGATTCATGCCATATTCACGCTCCGCGACCACAAAATGCAGAGAATTTACATTATTTATGCAAAATTTGGGCTTTCTGCCCCAAAACATAGGCTTTTGGGCCCAAAATTGACCCACAGGGACACATTCCCAGTAGGCCCCCAACAAAAACATGGTGACTCGCCCTCGAGTCACTCAGCTAGCATGAAGATCTTGTCACGAAGACCTCCCAGCTTGACCTGGACAATTGCTACCCCGACGGCACACTATGCGGCCGCTTGCTTCATTTCCTTGACCAACTGCTCGGTTGCTAGTCCTGCGGTATTAACCTGGAGCTTCTACTGAGTCTCCTGCAGACTAGCCATCTTGCCTTCAATGGAGGCTGTGATTAAGTAGTCCTTATCCAACCAAGGCTTCAAGCAAGCCTTCAACACTACTTCCTTGTGCTAAGTTGTATCGACCTGTTCTTTCAATGCCTTGGCCTCTTACAGCTTCACGAGTCCCTGCGTGATGGTGACAGTGTGCATTGTCGCTTTAACCTCGTCGTAGCACTGTTGTAGTTCTCGCACTTATGTCTCCAGCCTCTGTACGTTGGGGTCTTCTTGCAGGCTATTGACTATCTCGAGCAATTGCTCAAAAAGCATCGTACAGTCTATCACTACACTTGCTAATTCTACTATCATATCTATCATGACAGTCACGTGCTGCTCCCTGACTTCCGATGTAATCGAAGTTTGGGCCTTCAACTGTAACTTTGCAATTTTGAGGTTCAACTCTAGTTAAACCTTTGCCAACATTGTGTGTGCATCGCACACTCCCTAGAGAGTTTGAATCCGAACATGCACATCTACTGGCTCAACCTCAGGAATGGCTAGCTCCGAGACAGTTCTACATGCCTCGTCCACAACCATGATTATGTGTTGATTCTTGTCTATCAGGTCTATCACAAGGTTAAAAATGGAGTCTCTATTCAAAATTATCTGAGCATTTCTGACATTTTTCTCGTTGATCACCTACAAAGCACGTTTTTTCGAAGTTTCACAATAACACCATCTTGCAGAAGGTGAAGCGCCCTGCTAGAAAGCGCTACCAAGTTAAGTCCCACTCACTTGAGGGCGATGACAGTGGGCTTGTCAGCTTCAGTCTCTATCGTCAATGCTCCATCTCGCAGCACTATGGCTGGGGGTTCCCTTGCACACAACATCCCTGCAGCTTTTGAGGTGCCAAGGGTCAAACTTGTGGAATCCACACTAGTCTGAATATGTGATGCATGGATCTGTAGCTCATGCAGACCCATTCAAATAGCCCCCAATGCCTACTGCTATTGCTGCTCATACTGTTGCAGCAGTTCCATGATGGCATCCTGTACCATATCCCCTATATCATTCAAATCCCCCTCTGTTAGGGTGATTGAATCCAGAGATGTCTTGGTAGCCTTGGACATCTTCCGTCGCTCTACTTTTTTTGGTCCTTTAGTGCACTTGATATGGAACGAAGTCTTCTCCAGATCCACTCCTCCCTACTCTGTCTGTTCTTCCTCTTCTTCCTTTGTTTCTAGTTAAGGCGACTTCTGACCTCCGTTAGAGTCGCGCTCCTCTTCTCCTGTCTACCCACCCGACTGCTACGTAGCACTGTGCTCTACCTTAGCCTTGTTATTGGCCTCCTTTCTCCTTTTCACGGCTAGTTGATCCACCTTCAGCTTGGTTTCTTCCTTCTTCTGCTACGTGGCAGTCTTACTAGATCCCATAGCCAAGTTTGAGGTAGTGTGCCACTCTACCGGTTAATGGTCAAGGACCGCATCAATCAAGTCATCTGTTGCCAAGTAGGGCAAGTCGTGCCACTTCTGCTTAGGGTCCTTCTATGCCCATATTGAGACGTGGTGGAAGTCAGCCTTAAATTCCATGTACTCCTGCAATCTGTCAAAATTAGTAGGTGACAACCACAACTTTCATTTGATGGCCATATCCATGTTCATCTCCATCAAGATCCAAAAGATCTTGTTTTCCTTTATCTATTTAGGATCCTTGATCACTCGTAGCGAAGAGTACTTCGCTGCCTATGGTAGGTCTGGCGCAACTAGAGGAAACTGACTGTTTTCGGGTAGCTCCCATGCTGCTAGCACTATGGACAATAAGATCCATGCATAGTGGAATGGCTTGCTGAGATCCTATGCCTTGTGGTAGTTGGCAAGGAACTCACTGCAAAGGTAGTGCACCAAATTAAATTGAACTCCCTCTACGCATTGGGCCGCCAAAGCTACGACTAGTGTTGGCACTTCATCTACGTGACACTTCTGCATGATCTTCCCTGCCAAGACTTGTGTTTCCACTTTAACTGTAGGGTCTACGATACTCGTAATGGCATAGCCTTGTGGCTTCTTTACTAACTTGAAATTTTCCTTCATGGCCTCTGCGAGGGCATGCTCGCTAGCTTTTCCGCCAAACGTCATGGCTAGATTTTCCCTTGTGTACGACAACCATGTGATCCTGTGGATCAGCATATCAGTGACGGGTATCAGCTCCTCTAGCCATAGACATCCATTGTGCACTAATCATAGTAGCTACTTGATTACCACCATTGAGATGGGTGCACGGTTGTAATGTGGCACCCGTAGCAAGTTGAGTAGTCCTGTCTTATCCACACCTTTCAACCACTTCCTCGGCTCCAACACCGTTACTCCAATAGTTTTTTGGAAAACGCGGTGAATGAGTTGGTCCGTTGCTAAATGAGGGAACCGCTTTGTGTCTGCTAAATCCCAATCTTCTAATATCAAAAGGGGGACACACCCCAAGCATGGCCCTTCGAACATAATTTGGTCTAGCAAGAGGGGTGTGTGTAGGGTGACCATACTTTCATCAATGTCTCTGGGAACCTTGGTCCTACCCCTGTGTGGAGGAACATACTCATGCAGCTTAGTGATGGGGTTAGACCCCTCAATTTCAACATCCTTTGTTTCCACCCCAACATCCTCATCATCCATTGGGATATCTTCAATCTCTTCTTCTTCTGGCTCTAGGTTAATAGTCTTGCCCTTTTCCTGTGCAGTAGGGCTTATCCTTCTGTCGGTATGTTCAAGGAGATGCACGTACCTGCTGCGGTGTGGCAGCCTACATTCCCTTCTTATTCTTGGGACACTCCTTGGTCGGGGTAGGCCTCGGTCTAGGTGTCCGTGGAGACTTCGATACATTAGCTAGTATGTTTGTAGGCACAACATCTGAGGCAGCTCCTTCTACTGCCATAGTGACCTACGAAACATCTCCCTCGCCTATCATCTCTTCAGTGTCCATGGCTGTTTCTCCTAGAATAATGTCATGGATTATTTTGCAGTCAGTTTCCAGAAATTGATCAAACACTGGGCAATCAGGTAGCTCTTCGAAAATGTGTGGTTCATGCACACCACATAGCACAACTCAAAATATCTCAATATGCAAAGTGTTTTATGTTGGGCAACCATATGTAATTTATAGGCCATTTTGAATTCAAATCTGATCGTTCCCCTCAAAATTTGTTCATTAATGCTAGATTGGTGGCAGATTTTCAAAGATCTTGCACATAAATTCTGACTTAAATGTCACCCCCCTCTCCATTTCGTCTTGTTTTCATCGTTAAATCATGAAAAGTGACCTTAATAGTCACTTTCTGGATACTCTACATGGTTGCTTCCCTGGTAGCGCAGTGTTCTGCACACTATTATGGGCTATGTGACATTCCCTCATTCTATGTAATTCTCTCCTCGCGCAACTCTCCAACCCTGGTAGTGTAGTTTATAGTCCCACACCTCCTTTCACCTGCCTGAAGTGCTAAGGCTGTGCTTCCCTCATATAGTCACCTAGTTGGATCACTGGTGTATGGCTTCAATCGACTGCCATTCACCTTCCCTAGGAAGGGTTCTCGATTCAATTTAACCAGCTAAATTTCTCCACCATCAGTAATCTCCTTGATGACATATTGTAGGGACTTTGGACACCACATATCTCCACAATGGTATGATATTGTCCACTTTGGGCCTAAGCCCTCATGGATTTGTTTTTGGGCTTTACCCCAAAAGGCCTCATACCAATGGAGATATTTGTCCATCTTTATATACCCATGATCCTCCCCACTTCTAGTCAATGTGGGACTTTGGTCATATAACCAATAATCCTCCCCTCGAACAAAGGACCATCGAGCCTCCCCTCAAACGATTATCCATCCGTCCACTCTCTACCAACCAGGATTCTCCGCTCCAATGCGTTGGGAGCACACGCCTTACATGGAAGCACCACCTGCCTCAAGAGCTTGCTCTATCTCAAGTCAACTCCTCTTCACCGTGTTGGGACCAGGACACGTCCATGAAGAATCCAGAGCACACCGTCTATCTAACCAAGCCTCATCCACAGATCCCATTGTGATATTACCGAGGCCCACCACCTTCGTTTGGCATTCCGAGGATTCATCCACTTGGCTAACTTCGGGGCATGGCTCTGATACCACATCCTTGGTGACTGTTTTAACCCATACAGAGGCTTCTTTAACTTGCATACCAGTTCTTTCTTACCCTTCACCGCAAAGCCTTCAGGTTGCTTCATGTAGATTTCCTCTTCCAAATCCCCGTGAAGAAATGTTGTCTTCACATCCATCTGTTCTACCTCAAAATCAAAAGCAGCAGCAATAGATAAAAGTAATCTAATATAAGTTACCTTGGCAACAGGAGAAAAAATATCACCAAAATCAATTCTCGACACCTGGGAATAACCTTTTGCTACCAACCGAGCTTTGTATTTCTCCACCTTTCTTTCTGCATTTGTCTTCTTCTTGAACACCCATTTGCTGCCAATGGGTTTCCTTCCAGCCGACAACTCAACCAGATCCCAAGCCTCATTTTTGTGCAAAGATGCCATTTCATCGACCATGGCCTCTTTCCAGAGTTTTCCATCCTCTGAATCCATTGCTTCCTTCACAGTTATGGGATCATTATCAGTAACAGACAAAACAAAATTTGAACTGAAAGTAGATGGACTATACCTTTCTGGCTGCCTTCTTTCTCGAACTGATCTTCTCACAGCTGGAGTTTGTGGCTCTTCATCTTCTGATACCTCCTCTGCTGCAGAGTCCGATTCTTCCTCCTTTGGCTCAAACTCTATCTTCTCAGGTTCCTTTGGTTGGACTTCATGTTGAATAACATCTTTTACCTCTCTAAACACCACATCTCGACTGTATACAACCTTCCGTGTGACTGGATTCCAAAGCTTATAACCCTTTAAACCATCCTTATACCTAATAAAGATGCACTTTTCAGATTTACTATCCAACTTGGTTCGTTTCTCCTTTGGAATATGTACATATGCATCACATCCAAATACCATTAGATTTGAAAGAGAGGGTTTCTTACCAGTCCATACTTCTTGTCGAGTCTTATCCTCCAACGCTGATGAAGGTGATCTGTTGATCAGGTAACATGCAATATCCACCGCCTCTGCCCAGAATTCCTATCCTAACTCGGCACCACTGAGCATGCTTCTTGCCCTTTCCATCAATGTCTTGTTCATTCTTTCTGCGACTCCATTTTGCTGAGGTGTATATGGAGTAGTCTTCTGCCGTGCTATACCACACTTCTTACATAATTCTTCAAATTCCTTGCTGCAAAATTCTCCACCATTATCTGTCCTCAACACCTTTATCTTCTTCTCTGTCTGATTTTCCACCAGAGCCTTAAATTCTTTAAACCTGTCAAAGACTTCAGATTTCTTCTTAAGGAAATATATCCATGTATTCCTTGAGAAGTCATCTATAAATGATACATAGTACACAGACTTACCAAGTGATGGAACCTTCACAGGTCCAAACACATCACTGTGCACAAGCTCTAATATCTGTTTCGTCCTCTTACCACCAGAGGGGAAACTCACCCGATTTTGCTTCCCATACACACAATTTTCACAGAAATCAAAATCTAGAGAGCTATCATTCATACCTTCTACCATACCTTTACCATGAAGTATTCGAAGGCCCTTCTCTCCAATATGTCCAAGCCTTTGATGCCACAACATGGTCTTCTGTCCAGAGACCACTAGATTTTCTACTCCATTTTCAGGAACCATAGAACTATTGCACCCATCAACAACAGTGCTACCTTGCAGCTTGTACAGAGTTCCATTTCGAACTCCCCGCATCAATATCAGTGCTCCTCGAACCATCTTGCAGGTATCTTTCTTGAACACCGTCTTTACACTTGCATCATCCAACTTGCTTACAGAAATCAGATTTCTGGCCAATGCAGGAATATGTAGAACACCAGAAGTGTTCTAACCCTTCCACCTTGCAACTTCAACTTTACTTTTCCCCGACCAATGATTCTAGCCTTCCTATCATCTCCTAAGAAGACATCACCACCATCGTATTTCTCATACTCGCAGAACCACTCTTTATGGGGAGTAAAGTGAAAGGATGCACCTGAGTCAATCAACCATGCCTCATGATCTACATGTGTAATTGAAGAAGCCAAGTACACATCCCCACCTTCATCTGAGGTGGTTTTCGCCTCTGCAGAAGGAGCATCATCAGATCCCTTTCCTTTATCAGGAGCTTGAGATTTACAATCCCTTCTGAAGTACCCTTCCTTTCCGCATTTCCAGCACACCACCTTTGTAGGTTTCCCTGGAGATTTAGATCTCCCTCTAGATTTAGATCTCCCACTCGATGACTTATTTTTGTTTCTGTTCTGGGACCGTCCTCGTATAGATAAGGTATCACCATTCTGGTTGTCCATATTTTTCCGTCTCATCTCCTCCGTCAGCAAGGCTGAGACTATTTCATCAAACTGCAAAGCAGTTGCATTGCTACCTATTGCAATAACCAGACTATCCCACGAATTTGGTAGAGAACACAACAGACTGATGCACTTATCTTCATCTGAAATTTTAATATCAACAGATAATAACTGACTTACCACAATATTAAACGCATTCAGATGCTCTGTCACTGAGTCTCCATCTTTCATCCTCAGGTTATATAGCTTTTTCCGTAGGAATAGTTTATTCACCAGAGACTTAGATTGGTACAAAGTCCCTAACTTGACCCACAAAGCCTTTGCCGTAGCTTCCCCTGATACATTCAGCAATACTGAATCTGAGACACACAATCGTATTGTGCTCTTTGCCTTCCGATCCAACTTCTTCCATTCTTCATCGGTCACTCCTGATGGTTTAGTACCCGGATCTACCGTGATCCACTGATCTTTATCCACCAATAGATCCTCCATCTTGAGTTTCCACAACTCAAAATTCTAACCATTGAACTTCTCAATCTCTATCTTTCCACTGCTCTCCATCTTCTTTCACCACCAGAATCGATCTCGCAGATCTCCCACTGAACAGGGTCTACCACAGGCCCGAGCGAAACCCCTCAGCAACAAAGGCGTCCCCTTGAAGCCAAAACAGCTCCGATACCACTTGTAGGGACTTTGGACACCACATATCTCCACAATGGTATGATATTGTCCACTTTGGGCCTAAGCCCTCTTGGATTTGTTTTTGGGCTTTACCCCAAAAGGCCTCATACCAATGGAGATATTTGTCCATCTTTATATACACATGATCCTCCCCACTTCTAGTCAATGTGGGACTTTGGTCGTATAACCAACACATATGGCCCTAGCCAGTGCATCCTAAATTTCCCAGGATATTTATCAAATTTACTGTCATATAACAAGACCAGATCATTTACCTTGAAGGTGTGAAATTTGATGTGTCGGTTGTGCCATGCCTTCTCATACTCCTTTTGAACATGTTTATGAAATCCAGCTAGAAATCGGTCCTCCTCAAGCTCTACTAGCTACACGAGCCTCTCTTCCAGGGCTCTGTGGTCTGCCATTCCTGTGAGTGCCACTATGCGCAGACTAGGTACAATGTATTCCATTGCCATCATAACTTCTACACCATACACGAGTCTAAAAGGCGTTTGCCCAGTCAACTTCTTCCAAGTCGTTCTGTAGGCCCATAGTACCGTGGGTATGCGAACATCCCAGTTATTTCTATGAGCATTGTAGACCTTCATCAGTGCACTCTCTACTATCTTATTGAATGCTTCCACCGTCTCGTTGGCCTGCGGATGATAAGGCATACTTTTCTGATGATACACCTGAAATTATATTGTCAATGCACTGATTGTTTCATTAAGAAAGTGTGCACCATGATCGCTCATCAAGATCTTTTGACAGCCAAATCTAGTCAACACATATTCAAAAATAAACTTTCTTGTTGTCATGTCTATACAATCCTTCAGAGGCTGCACCTCCACCCACCTGGTCAAGTACTTAGTCATGGTGATGATGTACCATGCACTCATCTTCTTTCCTTGAGGCTGAATTGCACCCACAAATTCAATAGCCCATTTCTCGAATGGTTGTAATGTCACCTATAGCATCAAAGGTATTTCATCCCTCCATGATGACCTGTCAGTCCCTTGACATGTGTCACATGCCCTACAATATTCTTTCGAATCCTTATTCAGGGTTGGCCACCACAACCTAGCACGTAGAACCTTCTGTGTTGTTGCTTTCCCTACATAATGGCCTCTTGCATCTCCTCCATGAGCCTCAATGAAGATGTTGCTTCGTTCAAAGTCAGGTACATAATGTTGCAATATTTCATCTGACCCCATTTTGTATAAGTGTCCTGCAATGACAGAGAAGTCTTCCGTGCGCACCACTAACTCTTTATTCTACTAGCTTGTATACACTTCTAGAGAAGTCCCATCGTCAGGAAGTGTATGATATCTTCAAAGTGACTGTCTGTGACACGCACTGCAAAGAACTACATGTCAGGCATCCCCTCCTCCAAATTAGTAGGTTCCTCTCCCATTTCAATGCACGACAGATGATCAGGTCTCTCGTTTAGTCATCCTGGCTTCACAATAACTTCAAAGTTGTACTCTTGGAACAACAATAGCCACCTACATATTCCCCCCCTCCTAACATAGGCTTCTTGACCAGGTACTTCAACACAGAATGATCTATATACATCTTAAATTATCCGCCCAACAAATAGTTCCTAAACTTTTGGAGCGCATACACCATGGCTAGTCCTTCACACTCTGTGGTGGAATAGTTCTTCTCACCCTTGGATAGCTTCCTGCTCGCGAATGCTATAGGATCATCCAATTCTCCCTCTCTAGCCTATGTAAGTACTTCTCCCAACACAATACATGACACATCTACATGTACATGAAAGTCCCTCTTCCAGTTCGGAAAGACTAAGGTCGAAACGGTGACCATTTTCTCTCTCAACACGTCCAAGTTCTTTTGACATTCATCATTCCAATAGAACATAACATCCTTTTTCAACAATTTCTCCATAGGCACAGTGATCTGGGCATAACTCTTGATGAAGTTCCTATAGTATCCAGTATGCCCTAGAGTTTCACGCAGCTGGTTCACATTCCTCGGTGCCTTCAAGTTGATTATCACCGTGATCTTCACGGGGTCTACCATCAATCCTTGTTTGCATACCACATGACCCAGTAGGATCCCAAAAGGGACAAAAAATAGACACTTCTTCAGATTGAGCGCGATTTGGTATCTTCGACATGTATCTAGCATCAAGAATAGACTTTACACATGGTGCTTGACCAATCCAAACATTGTCCAATCATCAAAATATTCCTCCATAAATTTATGAATGAAGTCTTTGAATGTTGTAATGACTACGCACAAAAAGATTGCTAAAACATTATTCAGCCCAAAAGGCATTACAGTGTATTAAAAAAATCCCCATTTAGTCACAAAGGTTGTCTTGCTTCTATCCTCAGGCACGATTTTGATCTGATGGTACCCAGACAACCCATCAGTGAAAGAGTATACTTCTTGGCCGCCTACATTATCCAGGACCTCGTCAGTGAATGGGGTCGGGAAAGGATCATGCACACAAGCGTCATTCAATTTCTGGAGATCCATGCATATCTGTATTTCTTCTTTTTGTTTCTTTTCATGAACCACTATCGGGCTTACCCAATCAGATTCTTCTACTGGTTCAATAATTCCTAACACAGGCATCTTATTTAACTCAGCACAAACCCTTTTCTTATATTTCATATTAAGGCGGTAAGGTATTTGTTTTACAGGTTTCACGTCTGGTTTCAGAGTGATCTTCATGATACCCAGGCCTCCAATGATTCTCTTCAGATTAGAAAACTTTGCGGGGAACAAATCCTGATATTCACGGAGGAGCTTAGCAACCTAGTCTACTATCACATTGTCCCAATAATCCCCAATATTTCAAATTTCGGCTCCGCCTCAGTGCCAATGTTGACCTGCCTAGTTTTCAATGGCGTAGTTATGTTTGGATCCTCTATCTGTGGACCTTCAACCTCACGATGACCCTCGGTTTCTGGAATATTAATCTTTCTAGGATCCTCATCTTCTTCTTCAGTGGTCATGTTATAGCATTCCAGCATGTGGTTCATCTGGGTACTCCAATAAGGTTGAATTAGGTCCAAAGGATCTTGTGGTATCCTAAAGATTGCTTCTTTAACCTCTTGTAGCACTGCGTCAATACAGTCAAACCCATCCTCAAATCTGAACGTCATTATAAACCCCTAGCGCAAGATGTCCCATTCTTCAATGCCATGATGGAGCTCTATTTCCAAGTACCAATTCATTGGTATGAAATCTAGGTGATGAGCCCCAATTTTTGGTAACAATTTGGGCTCATTTGGCCTACTGACCTTGCTCAACCCTTCATCTTTTATCACTTATGCATTCATTTCTTGGTATATTCGTGTTATTTGTAGGAAGAAGGGCAGGCATTATATCTATGTGGCTAATACATGATGATTTCAGGTTTTTTGGCATTAAAGGGAGCAAAGACCACGCAGAAGGATACAAGGAGACAGCAAAGGTGGCATTGCAGGTTTATAGGGAGGTTGTCTACAGCCTTAAATGACCTCCCTCGTGACCTCCACCCTAACTCCGAGCTCCAACAGCTCTCCCCACCGAGCTTAAAGGCAGCCAACGGGTTCTACAGGAACAGCAGTTTACAGCAGTTTAACTTTCAGTTGGACAGCCAAGCTCCACGTATTGAGGAAGCTAGCTGGATCCTCATCATGTATAAATATTAAGGCCGTAGCCTTTGATAGGAGCTTTTTGAACTTTGGAACTACTGTTGCAATTTCTAAGCACGAGCTACAGCTCAGTTTTTGTTCTTTTGTAAGCCAGTTTTGGCATGATATTAGACTCATGATTATTCAATAAAGGCAGGAAGCTTTGGATTCAATTCTGAGTTTTTAAGGGAGCTATAGCTCTCAGGTTAGGGCCCAACCTGAGAGCAATAGACCTCCTCTTCCTTGTATTGTTACTTGTCTTTCCTTTCAGCACTTTATTCCGCTGTTTTGACATGCATTTAGAAATTATAGTCTGCTGATTCGATTTATTTTATGTGATTGAGTAGGATTAGTTTACAATTCAAGTGCTTTTAGTTGCTTAGATTAGAGTAGGAGGATCAACATTCATTAGAGCTCCAAGAAAAGGTTGACAGTGCACTCACTGCCATCTCTGTTTAGAGATTGGGGGTGTAGACCGTACCAACCACCCAAAAAAACGCAGTCTTATACTTTCATTCAAGCTGCAACACAGTCATTTCAATTGTAGGTCCATCCATGCATTCTGATCTTGAGCAGTACTTCTTCATTCCAACTCCATGCACGATTTTTCTCTGAAGTTTACATTACTGTTCGTGGATTTAATAACACAGTTAGGATAGGTTGATGAATTCTCAGTTTTGTGCAGATTTGTTTCCTTTACACTGTGTTGCATCACTCTGTTATCTTCTTCTTCTTCTCAACCACACCTAAAGTCACCTACCCAACCTCAGTTCAACTCGTTTGCCTCCCAACACTTCTATTGTTCACGTAGCTCCATCTCTTTAACCTTTCATTGCTTCCACCCTCCTATCCACCAACCAACTTTACCCATTCTTTCCTCATCTCATATCTCTATCCCTGAGCCATCATAAGCTCCCTTTCCATCCTACCTATCCACCCATACAACTCCTGCACTCCTCCAACCCCCAAAACTCCAACCATAGAACATCCTGTAGAAGTTAGCAGACTTCCTGTAGAAATCCCGAGCTTCCTGTAGGATCCCCTGCAAACATCCTGTAGAAGCCTGCAAACTCGGTTGCCGAGCACCTGAACGTTGTGGACTTCTGTGGAATGATGTTTTGGATCCCCTGGAACCTCTCCTAGCCCTCCTGACCTTTCCCAAGCTTTCTTTCCCTTCAAACTACCCCTGCACAGTCAAACCCTGATAAGAAACAAAATCATAATAACTCCAACCACTTAAGCAAAAATACAAAAACAATGTTCTTTTCAGTAGAAGTAGCTTGAATTCATGCATCTCATATCACTAGAAGTAATGGCATCATTTCTAGAAGTTTGCACTCCCACCATTGCATCATAGAGATTAGACTAGTCAGATTAGGGTTTACTAGGGTTTCCGTGTTTTGTTGGCTTTCAGTTCATTATTGCAAAGTAGGTTAATTTCCTTTGAGATAGCCTTCGTCCACCATTTAGAAAGCTTCTTCTGAGAACATATAAAAGTTGGCTTGAGCCCTAGCGGACTTGTGCCAGTTGACCAAGTGACAGCTGCGACAAGAGCTAGTACTTGTGCATGCAACACCGTCGCTTCCAATTTTGTTACGAACTACCGGGTTGATAAAATTAGAGATAGGAAGCTCCAGGAGTTGTAGCATTATTGATACAATACTGGAGCCCACCATCTTTTTGGCGCCATTGCTGGGAAAGCGTCAGAGTATTAGTAATTGTTGCTTTTCTTCTATTTTCTTACTCTTGCCTTCTGCTAAGTAGTTTATTTCATTTCCATTCTGCAAAAGTAGCATAGACATTTCCTGCTTTCATAGATTAGCATTTCCCGCTTTCATAGATTAGCATTTCCTACTTTCATAGATTAGCATTTCCTGCTTTGATAAATTAGCATTTCTTGCTTTCATAGATTAGCATTTCAATTCTGCCATTTCATTTCTGCAAGCATAGATTGGTGTTTCAATTCTGCAAGCGTAGACTAGCATTTCCATTCCAGCAATTTCATTTGAGCAAAGTAGATTAGTTCTTTCCTGCTTTCAATTTAATTCTGCATCTTTATAGTTAGTTGTAGATCAATCTATTTCAGTTTTGCAGGTACCACATGTTATCACTGAAAATTATAATGCCAAAATTTCTCATACTAGCTTGAGGACAAAGGTCAGTGTTAGTCTAAGTTTGATTTCGTTTTTCCTTAGAGTCTGAGTCTTAGGAGGCCTTGAGTCAAGTATGCATTCTCATCCATCACTGGTCTCCCTCATTCATCACCAATCTCATAGCCATGTGTCAATTTGATTTAAAAAAAATCATTATGTACCACACAACGTTTTTTAGATGATTGCATAGCGCATGTAACCATTCTGAAGTATTTTCGCAGCGCTATAGGTTTTAGGTGATTCCGCAACGAATCTTTCCCAAATGTCAAATCCGTTAAGTGGTTGGACATGATATGTGGAGTGCATGAACTGGCAAAGAATGACGCAGCCATAGATTACACAACCACTAGGTACGTTGGTACATATGGAATACAAGTTCCAAGGAAAGCCAAATATGCACAGTTGTAATGATGATTGTAAGCCTTGCATGAGAAACAAATCTGCAAAATTTCAATTTGAAAAAATATTGTCATCAAACGAGGCAGTGAATCAAGCAGCTATCAGGTGAGGTAGCAATTCAAGCAAGTACAGGAGGTACCACCAAGGGCAGAAGAAACAGGTTGAAGACTTAAAGATATAATTGAACCAACAAAAAGGATCTCCATAAAGAAATCTCACTTCAAGAAAGGATATGCCTCAAAGTTTTGGTAAGTTTGCTTGGAATAATATTTTAAAACATTCCCATTTAGTTTTGGAAGGTCTTGAAACAGTTGAAAGAATGTTTTAATAGAAAAGAAAGCTCAAGAAAGCTAAATTTTGGCATTAAACTGTGTTTTTGGAATTACACAGCAGTTTCGTAGCGCGCTACGAAACTGCTGTAGCTGCATATTATGACTTTGTGGGCAAATATTGAGAAGAAAAAGGATATATTTTTGAGGATGGGCAGCTGAAAGGGACTAATTACAAGGTATAAACATCAAGCAAGGGAAAAACAAGGACAGGAAGGACATCCATGAACTCTAAAGTCTATGTTATGAAAATGGTCATTATTTCATAGCTAGTATTGATTCATAATGTTCCGGGCACCATTAAAGAAGTTTTGTCTTAGAACAAGTATTTGAGTAGAGTCTATGGTTGATTGAATTCATTTCATGTGATTAAAGAGACAGCATGGTCAGCAGAAGGATTCGAAGATGAACATAAGAATGAAACTCTAAAAAGGAGGAGTTTTGTTTCCCTGTTTTTACTAGTCAACTTCTAGAAGAGTTTCTGAGCAGTTGAAAACTCATCTCTAAAAATTGAAAGAGGTTTTCATTCCTAAGATACTAAAGTACAAAAACCTCTTCCACTTTCTTCAAATCCATTATGATCTTGGAGGAATGAAGGACCAAACTTGCGCTACGAAACTGCTGTAGGTGCAGTTTTCTACAAGCTTATTTCTCTGTTTTACACCTATTTTTCAAAGACGCATTCTCGGCGGTAGGAAAAGTGTTTCAAAAAACCAAGAGAGGTTTTTGTTAAGCACGGATTGTTTCACAAAAACCTCCTTCAGTTTCTCCAAATAAATTGTTTACGGGAAGTTATGACCTCTGTCCCAAGACCTATTTTTCAGCCAGAACAGAGCAAGGGACAAGTTCCTATTTGACACGTGTTTTTCAAGGACAGATTCTGAACAGCTGGAGGAATGTTTTAAAAAACTAGGACAGGTTTTTGTTTTAGAAAAAATGGGCTACAAAAACCTCCTTCAGTTTCATAAAATGTGTCATTGATGAGGAGATAAAAGCTCTGTCCCACGTGCCAATTTTCAAGTATCTAAACCTAAAAACAGGGAAACATGTTCCCTAATTTCTAGGGTTTGTCATCAGCAGTTGGGTGACCACGTGGGAGGCTTCATCAAATTCGACTTCATGGAGTTTTAGGTGTCAAAGAATGTTTTAAATGTTTAGATAAGGTTGTTGTAATCATAATAAGGAGATACACTCCTAGTTGTATTAGGTCTCTAGGACTACTAGTTAGTTGTCAAATGCATTTAAAGTCTTGTTTTATGGTTAGAATAGGTGTCACTGATGGTAAATTCGAATTCCCCTCATGATGGAGGAAGGAATCCAAGCATGTAAAGAGCTCTATATATAGAAGAACATCTGATGTACAAAGGGTTGGAACATTTTATGGAAAAGCTTGTATTTGGCCTATGTAAGACTCATTTTCAGTGATACATGCTTGACTTTACTTCTCAGGATTCATGAAGGATTTTTTATGTTCAGAATATGTGATGTTTTCCTTTTCTTAATTCTTACAGTGGTATGGATGTATAATCACTCAGAATTCACTGAATGTGCTCTGACTTCCTGTATACATTTATAAACTGTGTGGTCCCATATGAGTTTATCTTCTGAATGTTTAAACGCTGAATGCCCTGACTTCCATGTAAGGTTGAGTTCATTGTTATATTGAGGTGTTGTTGACTCCATAAGCCCAATGGATGGTTTTGTTTAATGTGTTTCCACCATTCATATTTTTCATACTTGTTTCATAGAGTTAGCCATCTAATCTTTATCAAAATCATTAACCTTTGAGAGAGCCTTCTCAGGTTGAGGAGGCTAAGCCTCAGCCAAAAGTTGGTTTAAAATAGTTACTTGAAGTCTTCCTGGTCTGCAGCCTTCCAGGTTCTGATTTTGAGATAACACCATAGAAAAAACAAAAGCAATCAAAAAAGTCTTTCCATTTCATGCCTCGTAGGAATCGAGATAAAACAGGCAAATTCTTAACCAACACCCCCACCACATCACTGAGTCACCCTTCTCTCTTCTTCGGTGACAGTGATCCAGAAGAACCTATAGGTGAACCTCCTGAGATATACGAAGATCCTATAGCAGAAGAAGAATTAGAGACCATCCCATCTGAAGCTATGGCTGACAATAGAAGAGAAGATGAGAGAATAGAAGGTGCCTTCCCCATCCGAGAGACCAATGGAGAGATGAAAATGAAGAACATTAGCCCCTCCGCTTTACCTCACTTCCATGGACTGACTACTGTAGGTCCAAGGAAACCAAGGGAGAAATCTTTTGGATGACCATGGGAAATGATGAGTCCTTAGAGGATTATGAGGAGAGGTTCCAACTTAGCTATAAGCGGGCCAAGTGCACACTTGACCCTGAATCCCTCAAGTTGGTCCTACTCCGAGGAGTCCCTGAAGACCTCTTAGACACCCTTCACATGTTAGCTGGGGGGGACATTTACCAACTGCCTTATGAGGACATCAAGACTGTGTTTAGAAACCACTCCAGGGCAGCTCGGAAACGAGGTAGAGGAAACCTCCTCTCAGCTGGTGTCCCTTTCTCCAAACATGAGTTTGCAAATCAATTAGAAGATCTTAAGAGTGAGGTGAGACAGACCATTGCCATGTAGCTGGACACATTCAGGATCCAGCAGAAGAAGGAAGAAGCTGAGAGAGCCTTGGCTATCTTCTGCCCTAGATGTACCAGGAGACACCCTAAGAACGAATGTCCATTGCATTCGGTTGAAGTGTGTTTCGTTTGTGGGGAGGACCATCCCACAAACCAATGTCCAACCTTACTTGGATTTAAAGCCATGTACCAAGGGACAGAAGCTCCCACTGAACCTCTCTATTACCTCAACCAAAGGAGGCCACAAGGACCTAGACCTTACCAGCAGGGGATGCAAGGGGCACCTCAAGCTTATTACAGCCCCAACCAATCAACTCCTGTGCCTTCCTGGGGTCCCCTTGCTCATCCTTCTTGTTCTATGCCTCCTCCATGGTCTTACCCACCTCAGTACCCTACTCAACCCTTTACTCATTCCTATCACTCACATGCCTAGCCACAGCCTCAGTGGAATGCACCTCAGTCAGGGTGGAGGCCCCAGTACAACACTCCTCCTGCCATTTTGCCTCCACCACCAGTTCAACCTCAACCATTACCTCTTGCTCCTCCAAGGCAACCTCAAATACCTGCTCAACCGAACCCGAACCCCAACAATAGACAGGCCCAACAGGTATACACTGGGGAAACATCATGCCCTACTTATGTTGTGGAGATCCAGGAGATCAATCTTCGATCTGGAAAGACTCTTCCAGATCGCCAACCTCCTCCCCCAGAGGATGAGGAAGATAAACAGGAAAGTGAACCAAAGGCTATTCCACCCTTTCCTGAGAGACTAACAGCCACCACACAACCCAACCTAGAGGAGGATGAGCTCCTGGGTGAGCTCAAGCAGTTGTGTGTGAAAATACCACTTCTCCAAGCCATCAAGGATGTGCCAATATACAACAAAATGGTTAAGGAAAAGTGTTTCAAACACCCAGGCAGGCGAAAGAGAGATGCTTCAACCATCAATGTCTTAGGACAACTGTCTGACCTTATGTTAGGACAAGTCATCTGCCCAAAGTATCTAGATCCTGGGAGTCCTGTAGTAGAGATGTCCACATCAATGGCATCATCATACCTCACACTTTGATTGATTTGGGGGCCGCCATTAATGTGATGACCAGGGATACCATGCTCAAACTCAATCTTCAGGGTTCCTTGAGGAAGACCTTGACAGTTCTGCAACTTGCAGATCGCTCCACTGTGACTCCCGAAGGGATTGTGGAGGATGTCTTGGTCTCTGTCGACTCTTGGGAATACCCTGCAGATTTCTTGGTTTTGCAACCCAAGGCAAAGCTTACTGGATATCCTCTTATTTTGGGAAGGCCTTGGTTAGCCACTGTAGATGCTTACATAAGTTGTCGTGCAGGAAACATGACCATCAAGAATGGTCCTATGTCCAAGCACCTAGTCCTATATCCTCCTGCCCAACCTTCCTTAGAGCATGACTTACCACTTTGGTTGGAGGAAGGAGAAGAGGATGAAGTGTACTCAGCACCTTTGTGCACCTTAGATACCACTAGAAGAGACCCCCCAATCGAGGATGACTTGATTGAGACCTTGATCCAGAATCCACCTTCCAGTGCACTATCCTTAGAGAAATTGGTGGAGGATGCCCAAGCCAGCACCTTAGTGGATCTTTGTACGACCAACCCGGTCACTCCCAGAGTCAAGAATGTGGAGTTCGACCCTAAGAGAACGTTAAAGATCAGCTCCTCCCTATCTCCTTCCCAGGAAAAGGAGCTGTGTAGCCTGTTGGCCAGTCACCTAGATGCTTTTGCTTGGAGCTATAAGGAGATGAAAGGAGTCCATCCCTCGGTCTGTACCCATCACATATACATCAAAGAGGGTTGTAAACCGGTTCGGCAACCTCAGAGGAGAATGAATCCAGCCCTTAAGGACATTGTCAATGAAGAATTGCAAAAACTATTGGATGCCGGATTCATTTACCCCATCTCAGATAGTGAATGGGTGTCCCCTCTGGTGTTGGTTCCCAAGAAGAATGGGAAGTGGAGAATCTGTGTGGACTACTGAGAGCTGAACAAAGCTACCAAGAAAGACCACTTCCCTCTACCTTTCATAGATCAAGTGTTGGATGGACTGGCAGGAAAGAAGTTCTTCTCTTTCCTGGATGGGTTTAGCGGGTACAACCAAATCCAAATCAGCCCGGAAGACCAAGATAAGACCACCTTCACTTGTCCTTGGGGTACCTTTGCCTACCGAGTTCTTCCCTTTGGGCTATGCAATGCTCCTGCTACCTTCCAGAGAGCTGTCTTGAGCATCTTCTCGGAGCTGGTCCATGATGCAGTGGAAATCTATATGGATGACTTCACTCCTTATGGGGCCAACTTCCAGGAAGCATTGTCCAATCTGGGAAAAGTCCTAACCAAATGCATTGAGATGAACCTGTCCCTTAGTCCTGAAAAATGTGAATTCCTGATGACTGAAGGGACCGTGCTAGGCCATACCATTTCTTGCCAAGGGTTACAGGTGGATCCTAACAAAATTGCTCTCATCATGAAGGTTCCACTTCCTCAAAAGGTAAGGGATGTTCGGAGTTTCTTAGGATTAGCAGGGTATTACAGGAGATTCATTAAGGACTTTAGCAAGCTAGCCTCACCATTGTTTGGCCTGTTGGCAAAAGATGTGGAGTTTAAGTGGACTGATGATTGTCAGAGGGCTTTGAATGAATTAAAGGACAAGTTGGTGTCAGCCCCAATCTTGAGAGGTCCAAACTGGGCCCTACCTTTCCACATCCACACTGATGCCTCGAACAAAGCCATAGGTGCAGCTTTAGGACAAGTTGAACAAAAACTTCCATATGCCATTTACTTTGTTAGTAAAAACTTGTCCAAAGCTGAACTGAATTACACTGTAACTGAGAAAGAGTTTTTGGTTGTGGTCCATGCACTGAACAAGTTTCGACATTATATCACTGGCTATCAAACATTTGTACATAGTGACCATGTTGCAATTAGATATTTAATGAATAAACCAGATGTGAATGCTCGTATTATTAGATGGTTACTTTTATTGCAGCAGTTTGATTTGACCATTGTTGACAAACCAGGTAAAGAAAATGTTGTTGTTGACTTTTTATCTAGATTGGATTTGTCTGCAGATGAGGATGGAACAGTGGATGACCTGATGCCCGATGAGCATCTGTTTGCTATCTCAGCACTCTCTCCATGGTTTGCTAATATAGCAAACTACCTTGTTTCAGCACAGTTCCCTCCGCACCTATCTTCAAGAGAGAAGAGCAGAATCATCAGAAAAAGTGCCTCATTTACCTGGATCGGGGGCAATCTGTTCAAGCTTGGCCCCGATCAGATCTTAAGGCGTTGTGTAAGGAAGGAGGAAGTCTTTGATATCCTCCTCACCTGTCATGATGGGCCTTGTGGAGGACATTTTGCAGCAAAGAGGACTGCCTTCAAGATCCTGCAGGCAGGCTATTATTGGCCCACACTTCATCAAGATGTCAGAAGATATATCAGCCAATGTGACCAATGCCAAAGAATGGGGAAACCGACTCAAAGGAATGAGATGCCTCTCCAACCTCAAGTGACTCTTGAGCCATTTGAGAAGTGGGGTATGGACTTTGTGGGTCCAATCAACCCTCCTTCGAGGCAAAGGTCTTACATCATCGTGTGTACTGACTACCTGACAAAGTGGGCAGAGACTAAAGCAATCAAAGCAGCAACAAAAGAAAAGGTGGCCGAGTTCTTAAGAGAAAACATCTTCTACAAGTTTGGCTACCCAAGAGAGTTGGTCACCGATCAAGGGAGCCAGTTCACATCCAACATGGTTGAAGACTTACTAGCTCATCACAAAATCAAGCATAGGACTTCCACCCCCTATCATCCTCAAGCAAATGGGCAGGTGGAAGTCACCAACAGAGCATTAGAAGGGATCTTGACTAAGGTGGTGAGCAGCAGCAGAAAAGACTAGGCAGATCGCCTGGTTGAGGCCACATGGGCTTACAACACCACCTGGAAGACCACCACCGGCTTCACACCTTATGAGCTGGTCTATGGGAATAAATCTTTGCTGTCCATTGAGTTCAAGTACAACACTTTGAGGATGGCAGCTCAGCTAGATCTAGATCTCAGCCATGCACAACAAGAAAGGTTATTGCAGCTGAATGGACTGGACGAGCACCGGATGCAGGCCCTCCTTCACTCGGAAGTGGTTCAACTTCAGAGAAAGGTGTGGCATGACCAACATCTCCATGACAAGAACTTTCAGCCAGGAGATTGGGCCTTGTTGTATGACTCCAGATACAAAGATTTCAAGGGGAAGCTGAGAACCAGATGGCTAGGACCATATGTAGTGGAAAAATGTCATGACAATGGATCTGTTCTTATTCGGACCATTGATGAGGAAGCCATCCCCATGCTTGTCAATGGGCATCGATTGAAGATCTACAGGAAGCCTCTCTCAAGACAAGAGTTCATCAAAGCTATGGAGAAATCAGTGTTGGTCATAGAGAAGGGTTCTGCCTCTCCTTTGGGCATACCCTGAAAGATCTAAAAATAATAATAATAATAATAATAATAATAAAGATCCTTGGGTGAAAACCTTTCTGAGGCACCCAAGGCAGGTGGTAGGGGTGAAAACCTCATTGAGGCACCCCTATTGTCTTTCAAAAAAAAAAAAAAAAAAGAGATGTGAAAAAAGATCCTTGAGTGAAAACCTCTCTGAGGCGCTTAAGGCAGATGGCAAGGGTGAAAACCTCATTGAGGCACCCCTGTTATCTTTCAAAAAAAAAAAAAGGAAAAAAGAGAAAAAAACAATAAGAAAAAAACAAGGTCAGCAAATTCATAATGTAAAATTGCATGCAAGTTGCAGGTGTTCTATGGAGGAGAGGAAGCCTCTCAACTCAAAGCCAAGGATCCTTATCATGCTGTCAGGAGACCTCACCAGCACCTCCTCCAAGAATACTCATTTTCTCCAAGGTATGTGCAATTTTATCACGGCTTGAGTCTTCTACAAGAAGACGCGGACTTTCTACAGGAAGATGCAGATTTTCTACAGGAAGGTGCAGACTCTCTACAGGAAACGCAACCTTTCTACAGGAAGCTTTGTATTTCTACAGGAAACTTCCTGTAGAAGTTCAGGACGGCCCAGAATCCATTTTATGAGAAGATCTAACGACTAAGGATAGGTTTGGACGCATGCAAGCTATTGTTATCTTCCTTGCACATTGTTGTCACCTCGTCCTGCCATCCTTGTCGACATGCAACGAAGTTACCTGCACCAGCAAAGCAGATCGATGAGTTCTCAAGAAAAAACAATTTTTAAATAAATAAAAAAACGCTGAGATCTCATACCATATCCATCTCAGTCATCCAGAAGCCCTGGGAGTGTGATCGGGAGGCCAGACCCTTCGTCGTGCAGCATGCACCCAAGGAGGAAGAACTGTTACAAGACATCCCGCGGGAGTCCTGTAACAATTAAGCCCGCTAGAGTGTATACTATTCACAGCGCTGGCCATATGCAATGGAAACACGGACGCATGCAGCCAAGCATCAACTCCATCGTCGGCAGCCTGTAAACATGAACCTCCGGGCCTGTGCAAATTCACCAGCAGCAGATAGATCCATTCATCATCGTCCAGAACCTGAAAAATCGTGTTGCAGCCGCACAGGTAAGTGTCTTGACCCTTTCTTCCGTCAGTTTGCATGAATTTTACTTTGAATTGCTTGCAAAGTGTGAAGTGAATGGGTTGAGCGGCTGTATGGCCAGTTGACTGGCCACGTCGACCGGTTAATGGTCCAGACAGATGTTTGGGTGACGGTCGTGACAAAAGGAATGGGCAGCACACACGTGAGAACAATCCCTGTCGGGAAAAACAGATTTAGCAGAAGAAACGACGGCGGATCTGCTGGAGGGATGATGCGGTAGTAGGTGAACTCGCAGAAAAATGATGGAACGACGTCATCCAACGGTCCGGCGGGGGACAACTCACCCCCGTGCCACGAATTCCGCCGATTCAAATCTAATCGGCTAGATTTCCCGCATGCATTTATCATTCACCGTTTGAAGCTCGAGTGAACATTTAGATCCCTCTGCAGTTCGAAACTCTGAGCCTTTGGCTATCAGAACGGCTGTGAAGCAACACCGAGAGCGCAGACCAACTGCAGTCTTCCCCAGGAATCACGCGCTGCTCCTACAGGAAAGCTGCTCCTACAGGAAAGCTGTTTCTACAGGAAGGCGGGTTCCTCACGTAAAAAGGTGGCAGATAAAAAGGTAACCCTGAACTCTCCATGCAATTGGTTTTTAAAGGTGGCAGGATCGTCGTCTACAGTCTGGTCATAGAAAGTTGTTGCAAGTGTTGTCTGCTGTGCATAGACTGTCGTTCTACAGGATGTCAGTGAATTAAACTGTGTTAAGGTCCTCAGGGATACGTTTTGTGGACTATTTGCACGACGGAAGCGTAATTCTACGCTCTGTCCCAATAAGCTAAACTTCTTCCGCATTCGCCACCTCTAGCAACAGTTTTTATCATGCCGGGTGAGTTTATTAGACGGGAACCCACTGATTCATCAAAATTAAGAGAAAACCAGGATGTGGTGGAGCTCTTCACATGGGCGCAATGGATATCCATTTGTGACAAGTTGCAGGGTTATGACGACGAAGTGGCAGAAGAATTTTTACAAGCCTTGAGGCCGAAATCCAAAACACTGGCCACCGTGAACTTCAGGGGCCTAAGCCTCAAGCTCACCCCACAATATATCAGTCGAATTACTGAACTTCCAATTGGTTTTCCATGGGATAAGGAAGAAAGGAAGTTGAGCCAGCAGGAAAAGAAAGAATTCTTTCCACCTGAGGAGGAATTCTCGGAGGACAAAAATGGGGTGCGTAGAACCAATTTGCTGCCACCATGGAATGAAGTTAGCCTACAAATCATGAAGTATATAACCTGTGAAGGTCGTTTTAGCATCGTGTACGGGTATCACTTTCGGTTGCTCACTGAATTGAGGCACCAGATTGATCTTCCTGTAGAAAATAAACTGAGCATTCCTTATTTCCTGCTACAGTCTCTAATTGAGTGTGCCACAAAGTTAAAAGAAGGCATACCAGATCAGGTAGCCCACCATGGATTGATCAAACTTCTTGTGGAGGATGCGCTTCATTCATATAAGGTTCCCCTCTCATGGGAAGCATTCAGAAATTTGACAAGAGATGGAGACATAAGGATGTTGACTGAAGGAAGTGGTTCCTCCAGCAGTGAGGAAAAAGAAGCAGTGGCCGCGAGAAAGAAAGAAACAGGCCAGAAGACCCCGACCACAGTGCAGAAGAAAGAACAAAGGAGGAAGCACGAGAAAAATGATGACAAAGAAAAAGGTGACACACCCATCTTGTCAGCAAGAGAGAAAAGGTTGCAGAGCAGAACGGACAAAGCTGAGAAGGTCGACATCAGCACAAGTACCTCATCAGCAACCGCAACCAAACCAAAAAGCAAAACCCATGCAGCAAAGCAAGCCAAGGTGGTGACACCTGTGTCTACAGGAAAGCAAAAACATGCTTCTACAGGAAGCCCGAAAACAGAAAAAGGGTCTTCTACAGGGAGCCCGAAAATTACCAAAACAGGGTCTTCTACAGGAAGATCGAAATTGGCTAAAACAGGGTCTTCTACAGGAAGCCCTGAAAAGGTGAAACCCAAGGAGAAGAAAGCTGATATTCGTGAAAGGGAGGAAGCAGCTGTGCTGGCCGCCGTCAGCACGCCACCTAAGCCAAAAGAAAAGAGAAAGAGGGAGACCCCTCTATACTTTGAAGTTCGAAGAAGTTCGAGAATAAAGGCGGGCAAGCCACAGCCCCCATCCAGCAGCCAAGTCACTACAGGGGATGCCCCTACTTCACCCAGTGAGAGGTCCCCCTCGAAGATATCGGTCACCTACGAGAAGGGGAGCCCAAAAACAACTACTTGGAAAAGAAGGATAGACCAATCGGCTTCAAAAGCCCGGCTCAAGGTCAAGGAAACAGAGAAGAGGGAAGGAGCGGCACCCTCATCGCCACCAAGGGCAGAACAGGCAGAGCCACCAAGAGTAGGAAAGAAAGAGCGTATTCCGGAGCCTAGTTCTCGGCCAAGGACAAGGAGCTGGGGCAAAATTGCTCAAGGATGAGCAAATATTTTAGCTGGGGGGTGATGATGAGCCCCAATTTTTGGTAACAATTTGGGCTCATTTGGCCTACTGACCTTGCTCAACCCTTCATCTTTTATCACTTATGCATTCATTTCTTGGTATATTCGTGTTATTTGTAGGAAGAAGGGCAGGCATTATATCTATGTGGCTAATACATGATGATTTCAGGTTTTTTGGCATTAAAGGGAGCAAAAACCACGCAGAAGGAGACAAGGATACAACAAAGGTGGCATTGCAGGTTTATAGGGAGGTTGTCTACAGCCTTAAATGACCTCCCTCGTGACCTCCACCCTAACTCCGAGCTCCAACAGCTCTCCCCACCGAGCTTAAAGGCAGCCAATGGGTTCTACAGGAACAGCAGTTTACAGCAGTTTAACTTTCAGTTGGACAGCCAAGCTCCACATATTGAGGAAGCCAGCTGGATCCTCATCATGTATAAATATTAAGGTCGTAGCCTTTGATAGGAGCTTTTTGAACTTTGGAACTATTGTTGCAATTTCTAAGCACGAGCTACAGCTCAGTTTTTATTCTTTTGTAAGCCAGTTTTGGCATGATATTAGACTCATGATTATTCAATAAAGGCAGGCAGCTTTGGATTCAATTCTGAGTTTTTAAGGGAGCTATAGCTCTCAGGTTAGGGCCCAACCTGAGAGCAATAGACCTCCTCTTCCTTGTATTGTTACTTGTCTTTCCTTTCAGCACTTTATTCCACTGTTTTGACATGCATTTAGAAATTACAGTCTGCTGATTCGATTTCTTTTATGTGATTGAGTAGGATTAGTTTACAGTTCAAGTGCTTTTAGTTGCTTAGATTAGAGTAGGAGGATCAGCATTCATTAGAGCTCCAAGAAAAGGTTGACAGTGCACTCACTGCCATCTCTGTTTAGAGATTGGGGGTGTAGACCGTACCAACCACCAAAAAAACGCAGTCTTATACTTTCATTCAAGCTGCAACACAGTCATTTCAATTGTAGGTCCATCCATGCATTCTGATCTTGAGCAGTACTTCTTCATTCCAACTCCATGCACGATTTTTCTCTGAAGTTTACATTGTTGTTCGTGGATTTAATAACACAGTTAGGATAGGTTGATGAATTCTCGGTTTTGTGCAGATTTGTTTCCTTTACACTGCGTTGCATCACTCTGTTATCTTCTTCTTCTTCTCAACCGCGCCTAAAGTCACCTACCCAACCTCTGTTCAGCTCGTTTGCCTCCCAACACTTCTACTGTTCACGTAGCTCCATCTCTTTGACCTTTCATTGCTTCCACCCTCCTATCCACCAACCAACTTTACCCATTCTTTCCTCATCTCATATCTCTGTCCCTGAGCCATCATAAGCTCCCTTTCCATCCTACCTATCCACCCATACAACTCTTCTACTCTTCCAACACCCAAAACTCCAACCACAAAACATCCTGTAGAAGTTAGCAGACTTCCTGTAGAAATCCCGAGCTTCTTGTAGGATCCCAAGCTTTCTTTCCCTTCAAACTACCCCTGCACAGTCAAACCCTAATAAAAAACAAAATCATAATAACTCCAACCACTTAAGCAAAAATACCAAAACAATGTTCTTTTCAGTAGAAGTAGCTTGAATTCATGCATCTCATATCACTAGAAGTAATGGCATCATTTCTAGAAGTTTGCACTCCCACCATTGCATCATAGAGATTAGACTAGTCAGATTAGGGTTTACTAGGGTTTCCCTGTTTTGTTGGCTTTCAGTTCATTATTGCAAAGTAGGTTAATTTCCTTTGAGATAGCCTTCGTCCATCATTTAGAAATCTTCTTCTGAGAACATATAGAAGTTGGCTTGAGCCCTAGCGGACCTGTGCCAGCTGACCAAGTGACAGCTGCGACAAGAGCTAGTACTTGTGCATACAACACCGTCGCTTCCAAGTTTGTTACGAACTACCGGGTTGATAAAATTAGAGATAGGAAGCTCCAGGAGTTGTAGCATTATTGCCACAATACTGGAGCCCACCACCAGGGTATGGCAAAATAAGTGCACCCATTTAGGCTGGGGCTCCACTCTGTAAGCCTTCGTCCATTTGGCTAGGTGATCACATAGATCATCCCTTCCATCTTCTGCACTTTTGGCTGTCCAAAACGTATTATCATCATCCTCCTATAGTCACGTCAAACACCGAAATTATCCTTGTTCGTACCCCACCGTCTTATGGGCGTAGCATGCAGTAGCTAGTTGAAGGCCTAGAAGCGATGCTTCTCTGACACTTCTCTCTCAAATGTATCCAAAAAGTGGTCAACATCAGTCAGCCCATCATAGTGAGGTAGACTCCTTACTTTTGATGACAAGCAGCGCAATGACTTAGTCATCATATTACAACACAATGTAGATACTTCATGTTGGTTCTACGAGTGCTCTAATTCTTCGTCCAAATTTGATGTGCAGGAGCTCTTGTGGTCTGATGCAATACAGTGGGCCGCTGTCAGATTTACCCAATATTGGTCTCGCGCCATTATCTTATAAATCTGGTCCAAATCGTCATCACTTTCGTAATCACGAATTAGTTCTATATACTGTGATCCTTTTGTAGCATCTAGCAGCACCATTACACAGAGCGACTTCTTTTCAAATATCAGCTTTCGCTTCTTTAGGTTGATTACCCCATTCATGTTAGTGGTCCAATGGATTCCAAGTAGTGCAGGGTAGGGATTGCTATCATCCACAATCTCTATTACCTCAAAATCTACTAGTGTGCTCGTGCCTCCGATGTCAACTATCACCCCTTGCAGCCTCCCCATCAGGATAATTTTTTGTTGATTCTCCATCCTTAACTAGATCGGAGACCATTGGAGCACAGGTCTCCCCATTCTTTCCCATTTTTGCTGTGGCAAAAAATTCACGTCAAACCCCAAATCCAAGATAACTTGGTCCATTTCATATTCCCCTATCTACGTGGTGAGTTTCATTTCATGCCCAATCCTTGCCTTATGCTTGCCAAGCTTTTTGACTACGCGCAATTCACCACTAGCACCGTCCTTGCTATCGCACCAATTGATACATTCCTGCAGGCCCTTCGCAGCCTTACTATCGTGGAGCAATTTCATGCAGGTCTATAAGAACGTGGTAATCATGGATGGGTCCATTTCCTCAACTGGTTTCTCCTCACTTCATGAGGTAGAGGCCTAAGTGAAGCTTTTCTTTGCTTCCATAAATGTTTATTTTGTGTGCTCCAAATCAAACCCAATCTCCTTTTTTGGTGCTTTGCGAACCCATTCACCTTCTGCAGGCTACTTCCCTTTATCCTCCCCAAATGTGGTTTCGCTTCGCAGCATAATGTTTACCTTAAGGTCTTCCTCACATGGCTTAGCCCTCATAATCTGGAGGTTTTGCATCGGCTACAGATGTTGCACGCCTTTTTGTCAAATCTTAGCCAACAATATAGGGCAATCCTTAGTCGCATGGTCACGTGAGCATAGTAGCGGCATGACAGTCATGTTGGATTCGGAAAATCCCTTGTGTAGTGTCCCGGTCCTCCATAATTATAACAAATAAGCTACCCTCAACCTCTACCAGGCCCCCCTCCACCTCGGCCTTGGTCGCACCCCTGATACTCACCTCATGTTCCCCCAACGCCTTGGTCCAGAGGTCGCATTTCTGCCTGCACCCTATATGCAGGTGTCCTGTCCATCATTAATTCGTAACTATGGAAATTGCGCTCATCATGACCTACTGATTGACATAAATTGCAAAAGAGTTGTTGTGGTGTCTGTACGAATTTCTGCAGCAAATGGCAATTGTCAGTTTGTTAGGTAGCAAAAGCCCCACATTACAGTTTTAGGGCTTAAAGCCCACAATTTTGGGTATAGGTATGGTAAAGGCTCTGCGAGATGTGCGGAGCATGAATGGTAATGAGTCAAGTCAAAGGGTTGTGTGCCAAAAGATAATGTAAAATAATTCGGCTCGCCCATGGTCTGTAGACCATGGAAATTTATAAATAGAGCAAGGTTTTAGAGTTAGGAGTCAATTAATGATATGTACTTTTGGATCTAGAATGTAATGGATTTTTGAAGAAGGAAGTCTTGAAGTGTATGTAAGTTTGAGTCGAGGATGTATGTTGGTAGAGAGAGGCTCTGCATCTGTGTGTGTAGAGGCCTGGTAGAGTCAGCAACTGTGTGCACGGACCCTTGCAACTAAGTGTGCAGGGCAGATCTGGTTGTATTAGTGAAAAGAAGTGAATAAAGATAAGTTGGTTTTGAAATAATGTGTTGAATCTGAACTATTGCGGATCTAGTTAATTTATGTTTGATATATCTATTTGATCTGTGCACTTATGGTTACATATTGAGTTTATGCAAATCTGTATCTTTTCTGGTTGCGCGAACTGGTTATCTCTAGTAAATGTTTACTTAAAGACCGTAAATAACAGATCTAATATTTAATAAACCCAGTAGTTATAAATATTAAAGAATTGCCTTGTTCCGGATTTGCACGAAAGCAGAGTAGCGTGAGGCCATAGAACAACATGCGAGCCTTCAAGACCACATCCAAACATCTTTAGGGTGTGGAAACCTAGTTTCATCACCCTCCCCTACTACCTGAGGTGAGACCTCAGTCCACGCTCCACGGGCTGTTGCCGAAAGGGCCGGTAGCTACGGGATTTGTTTGGCTAAATAACTCTTCCGAACTTGGGTCAGGCCCATATAAGCCAACAAATGGTTCTGTTGCCAGGACTGGGATCTGCCTAAGGGATGTCCGATGTTGGGACACTGAAATCCTATGAAGAAAGAGTCTGAGGAGCGGTATGAGTTCATAAAAGGTCCTAGTGCACCAATGCGCAAACCAGTAGTTAAATATGATGAGAGTGATTCAGTTACCAGTATTCAAAGGAGTAGGAAGCGAAGATCCAAGACAATTTTGGTTCGTGGTGACAGCAGTATGGGAAGCGCATGGAGTTACGGACAAAAACATCACAAAGGATACCCTGGTTAGCATGTTGTAGGACCGCGCACTAACATGGTATATAAAGTACTCAAGTGATCACTCGAATGCAAGGACAACAAATATCCAAGATGAATTGAAAAAAGAATTTAGCTCGCCAAAATCAGAAACACAGTCGATCATAGGGTTCAAAGAGATCGCGATGATGCCTGGTGAAACTCCGTTGGATCTAGATCAGAGATTGAAAATTACAATCTGCGAGGCTAACATGACGTTGACAGATGCACAACATTACACGTGGTTTGTGGCATCTTTGAAACCACATTTGGGGACGACGCTATCACAACAAAAGATCTAAACCCAATATGAAGCACTAGAGACAGCAATGAGGTTGCATGAAACTCCAATCCAAGATACGGGGTTGGGAGTTCAGGAAATCCACACGTAAATACAAAACCTATGCTTAGAGATGTGAATTTTAAAGCAAGGACAGGCACCTCAGTCAGAAGTGCATGAAGAGGTGTGGTGTATCAAATGTAAGGGCTAGGGGCACAATAAGGATCATTGTCCGATCTTTGCAAACTATATGACGGCGGGGGGGGCAATACCATTGCAACCAGAGGTTCAGGTAGGGCCAAGCGCAGTGCCTGCACTCTGGTGCACGATATGTTAGGAGGGCGAAAAGCATGTCATAGACAACTGTCATCTATTATAGAACCTGAGACAACCCCCCCAGTAGTTATTCTGCAACTTTTGTAGGACAGTTGGCCATGATGAAAGAAACTGTCAAAGTTATGAATTATTGATGGATCAAATGCCTGCTTACAAGATGCATATGGAGGCACATGGGTTGGATGCTACCGTAGCAATAGTATGGGGTGGATTCCAAGGACGCAGACGGGGACGAGGGGGAATGGGACCCAGACACAGACGGGGACAATTAAACTGCTATAATTGTGGAGGACCAGGGCATTGTGCGCATGATTGCAAAAACCCTGCCAGGGCCTGTTTCCTGTACTGTTACCAGTTTGTTCACAAAGTAGTCGATTGCGCCACACTAATTGCTCAGACGGAGGAAAAAGGGGTGCTTACGGCTATGCCCACTTAGATTGTTCAAACGATGAAGGCTGAGCCACGCAAGGAAGACCCTAACGTAAACATGGTGCTCAGAAGTGGTGAAAGTATAGGAGAAGATAAGGGGAAGCAACCAGAGGAGGATGCATGGGTTCATAAGGCCCCGGCAAAGCAACCGGAATTTGATTTGGAGTGCACAAAGGAGACTTTTTTGGAAGCTAAGAAGAACTTCGCAGAAGTTTCTACATCGGGTAGCAAGGAGCGAACGGAGCTGGAAAGGGACACTTCTATGCTAACTACATTCTTGGAAACTTGCATGAAGCTACTAAGGGATACTAATGCAGTGAAGGGATTATAAGAGTTGATAACTAGGTGTGTAGGATCAAATGAACCTCGAATGGTCCGGAAGCTAGGCAAGCACATGTTGCGCACTGGAAGGGAAATGCGACTGACTGCCCAAATTAGGGACTATGAGATGGATCATATTGTTCTGGACACAGGGTCGGATGCAAATGTCCTATCTAAACAGACATGGGAGCGCATGGGCAGGCCTGCACTACAATGGTCTCCTCTCCAATTACAGATGGCGAATCAATATAAAATCTTGTTGATGGGAATATTGCAAGGAGTTATAGTAGATATTGACGGTGTAAGTACACAAACCGATTTTTAGGTCATAGAAATTGTGGATGACAGTAACCCATATCCCGCATTACTAGGAATAGACTAGGCAATAGATATGAATGGAGTCATCAACCTAAAGAAACGAAAAAAGATCTTCAAGGAAAAATCTCTCTGTGCGGTGGTTCTGCTGGACCCAGCTGAAGGGGCATGTTATACTGAACCAATGCACGATGAGGGCAGTGACAATGAATTGGACTGCATCTACCAGATCACAACACAAGATCAGTACTGAGTGAATCCAACAGCAGACAAAAGAATATCATGGGACCGTGATAGTTCCTGCACCTCGGACACAGATGAAGAGATTGAGTGATGGCAGAACCGACTGCATGAGGTAATAACACTAAACTGTAATAGGATGATTAGGAAGCAACCCGTTGATAAAGATGCCATAAAGGAGGAGGAGCCAGTTGACCCACACGAACCAACGAATCTGAAGGATGGACCCGCGAAGACACCGTGTGTGATAATTGTTCACAAATGGAATACATGGCTAAGGATTGGACGCGGATGTCAAAGGCAGGTGCGTGTATGGGTTAGAGGGAAATCCAGTTCACTAGTGGTCTGCGATAAAGTCAAAAAGGGGAACAGGGGGAGCACGCTTAGTGTTAGTTCAAGAAAGCCACCTACTGGGAAGTTGTGGATACCACGAGTGTGCTAGGCCTATAATGGAAGAATGGCACATATGAGAGTGTCAATAATTAAATAGAAGGAAAACCAGGACAAGAGTAGGGGCAGGCCTCACGAAGTTAAAGCACTATGGGCATGGCTAAGAAAGAAAAACGCGCTACTCAGGGAGGGAATCAGCAAGCTGAGGAGCAGCGACACCCACCGAGGCCACGCGGGTCTGTACCTCAGGGAATCAGGTCCAGTCGGGTATCCCGTAGAATGGGAACAAGCCACGACCCTGCTATCATGGCTATGCCCACACCTTCGGAGGGGTACACCCCACACCATGGCGCACGAAGAACTAATGGCTGCAAAGACACTCGGGAGGTGCTCGCAGCCCAAGCTAGCAGGCACAAATCACACCAGGGGTGCGACCACCTGACTAGTTGAAGATAACACAGTCTCAGTGCCCCAAGCAGTTGAATGAAGGCGCGGGACTATAAACAAGTCTATGAAAGGCCGACATGGAAAAAGGGATCAATACATATTCATTCTATCCAAAAGCTTGTGGCGGCAGATGACGTATGGCACTACCACACGGAAAGGACAAGAGGTGACCATTGACACCACTGTTCCTAACAAGAAAGTCGAGTTACATCAGGGAGGAGTGGGCGGCGGACCATTAAGATGAAAGATTTGAGATAGATACGAAAAGATCTGCCACCTAAACAGTGTTAATAACCTGGAAAGGGAGGGAAGCACTCCATTTCAAATTTACATGTTCCTCTAACAACCTATGGATGGCACCAAGCTCTCTGAGATTTGAACCAATAATGACAAGAAAGCACTTCACTACCAGATATTCCATGAGTACCATGGCGAGAACCTGAGCATGGTTAGCAAAAGAACTATACTGCACCCAGGAGGAGCTAGATGAAGCCACTACAATCCCCGAACTCCCGAAATCTCCACGCACTCCACGGCCTCAGAAAAACAAGTAGAGCATGTGGCTAGTCAGAATATCTTCGAGATTCAATAAGTTATCAGGAGCTAAAAAGAGCAAAGCGATCACCACCGAACATGAGGAGGACGACGAAGATTTGCAAGATTTGATCGATCAGATTGATGCACAAGATGAGGATGAAGAGGATGCCTTTCAAATCCCTGCACAACCTGCATATCTCTCCCCGTGGATCGAGACAACCAACATACCGAAGGATTTGGACGCTGCAAAGAATACACTCCAAACCCCGCTTCTTTCAGATGAAATAAGGTTTGATGGGTTGTCGGTGGGCTGAGTTCTAAGCATTAAGTTTGAATATTGGGACCTTGCAGATAGCGACAAGTTCCTCGAGTTGGTTGAAGACCAATTACTGCCACGGAAGTGGTCACTAGGTGTGAGACGGGCGGGCCTACTTAATCTAAGGTGGATACCTCACTATCACTATGCGGCCATCACCATATTTGTTAGCTAGCAGCTACTATGTATGGTACATGATGGGTATCTCTAGTTAAAGGAGCCAATCCCTATCACAGCTGATTTGATACATCGGATTACCCACTTGCCTGTAAAAGGGAAAGACCCCACAATCATAGCAGGAACAAGTAGCGATGTGGGTCTCACTGAAACAATGAAGGCTAAATATAAGTTGTAGAAGCGGAAGCGGGGATATGCAATAGCAAGCATCAAAGATCGAGGGGTGTGCATCGCCACCAAGTTTATAGCCAATAAAATAATGAGGAAATGACATGCCAATGAGGTGCCAGCTTCTGTCGTTACGCTTGTAGAATAGTGCACGAATGGGGTTCAGCTCAACTGGGCGCAATTCTTATGCGACAAATTTTTGACAAATTGCCAGGAAGCACAAGACAAAGGTAAGACATTTTATTATGCATGGTTTCTACTATCAATCCTTATGGTTGCAGGAGAATTTCCACAGGGTAGTTAGTTTCCCAGCATTGAAGATGGACTACCGGAAGTAGTGCGGTATACTTCGCTCTGGGATACAAAGGACGCAGTAAGGGTTTCTGACATCAAGGTGTTTTGGACCTTCATAGAGGGGAGTATCCAGACATGGATCGCTCGCAAGCCATGGATGTCTCCAACAATCTACGAAAATTTCCAAAGCACGGCCAAGTTCAAAGCGGACATGCATCATTTATATATCTGAGCATGGAAGGATCCAAACTGCACATGTGTCATGCTTCCATTCATTGTAATGGACAATGCGATTTACAAGGTACTGGCAACATGGCCCCCAGAGTGGCATGCCCTAGACAAGACTGCACTAGAAAAAATGGCAACACAATAGCAAAAAAAGGAACTCCAGCAGCGACTCAATCAATTAGCAGAAAAGACCTGTCGAGGACAACAGGCAGCTTCACAGACGGAGGCAACCATGGAACTAATAGCCGAAGGAATCTCAAAATAGGAGATGCAAAAGGAGGTAGAGGTACAGGAATGCATGGACCATATTACAGAATCACCCCAGGTCAAGCGACCATGCAGCAAGGAATCACCGCACACACGCAAAAAGTCCAAGACAGCAAAAGCTTTGGAAAAAGAGTTTATTGACAACAGCAAACTGGTGAGTAATATCCCTACTGAGGCATGGACAGACCTGATCACAGAGCAGACAACTGTGTTGGGGGAGATCCGAGCACAGCTGCAGGCATTGCAAGTGTGACCCCCAGGTGGGGTAACCCTACAATTAACAGAGGACACTGTTGCGGTTGACCAGATGGTGTGCACCAATACAATGAACACATTAGCGCTGCGAGCTGGCACTGTCTTAGCAGACGTAGAGGGGGACGTGTGAAGATGGGGGTTGAATCTGGCCGATCTCCCTAGGGAAAACCTATACCAACTGCACGAATGGAGCAACCACTGAGCTTTGAGCCAAGGAAGGCCGCGCCCTGCAAACATTAATGGAGCACAAAGCCAATCTGGAGCAGGTCAGTGTCTAGCGAGATGACTTGATCACACACAACCAAGATATGGAATAGTCCATGATGGAAGCTTGCAGCAAGGTCCCAAAGTTAGCTATCCCAGCCGAACTTCCAACAACTGACAGGGTTCACTGCACGGCCACAGGATTCTGGGCAGTCCAAGAGGAGGCCGCGAAGACTCAATGGGAGCTAAATCTCCAAATTGCAGAGCTAAGGCTAAAGGCGCAGTTGACCACACCACTAGAAATTTGGGAGCAGCGCCATAGTGAAATTCAAGTAGGATTGGAAATGATAAAGAACATTGTCTAAGATTGCTCAAGACTGATAGATCAATCCCTCCTTACACTCACCTCCCTCCAGGAAAACCCAACCATACAACAAGTCGAAGCCAAAGCGTGGGAGTTGCAATAGGTTTATGACACCGCCCGAGGGGCTGCACAGACGGTCGTGATCATGCAGAGGTTGGCTAAAATGAAGGAGGACCAGGCTCTCAAGGCATAAGTTGACGTTGTGTGACAAAAGGAGGCAGTGCTTAAAGAATGCATCCAACCTTGGCTAGATGAAGAATTTTTCATCTCCACAACCATCCAAGGAAAGTTAGCACACATGCAGGCAATTGGTGATCCCTGACAGGTAGCTGCAAGTGACACAGATGCTTTAGCGACTTGCGTAGAATAGGTACAAATGATAGCGGAAGAGTTTGTTGCAAGCACAAGAAACGCATAGAAATCGTTGACCGACCTCCACACAAAGTTTACCACACCAGCCGAGTGACTCGGGATGAGTCACAATGATTGTGTTGGGAGACTGTTGAGTAGCAGAAGCTCCACATAACAGTTTTAGGGCTTAAAGCCTGCAATTTTGGGTAAAGGCTCCGTGAGATGCACAGAGCACGAATGGCAACGATTCAAGTCAAATGGTTGTCCACCCAAAGATAATGTAAAATAATTCGGCCCGCCCATAGCTTGCGAACTATGGAAATGTATAAATAGAGCAAGGCTCTATTATTAGGAGTCAGTTTTTGATATGTAATTTTGGATCTAGAATGTAATGGGTTTTTGAATAAGGAAGTCTTGAAGTGTTTGTAAGTCCGAGTCGAGGGTGTAGGTTGGTAGAGAGAGGCTCTACAGCTGTATGCACATAGGCCTTGTAGAGTTCGTAGCTATGTGCACAAACCCTTGTAGTTGAGTGTGTAGGGTAGATCTGGTTGTATTAGCTAAAGGAAGTGAATAAAGACAAGTTGGTTCTGAAATATTGTGTTGAATCTGAATTATTGCATATCTGGTTAGTTTGTGTTTGATATATCTGTTTGATCTGCACACTTATGGTTAAATATTGAGTTTATGAAAATTTGTATCTTTTCTAGTTGCGTGAACTGGTTATCTCTAGTAAATGTTTGCTTAAAGATCGTAAATAGTAGATCTGATCTGTAACAAACCCAGTAGTTATAAATATTAAGGAATTTCCTTGTTCTGGATCTGCGCAAAAGTAGAGTAGTGCGAGGCCATAGAATGGCGCGCAAGCCTTCCAGACCACATCCAGAAATCCCTAGGGTGTAGAAACCTAGTTCCAGCACCCTACCCTACTACCTCAGGTGAGACCTCAGTCTGCGCTCTGCGGGCTGTTGCCGAAAGGGCCGGTAGCTGTAGGATTTGTTTAGCTAAATAACTCTTTCGAACCTGGGTAAGGCCCATATAAGCCAACATGGTTGCATGTTTCCCAACCACCTGGCATATAGCGCACCATAGTGTGGGCCTTGCACTTGGCCCTGCTGCAGCCTTCGACTGTAGAGGCATTGGTCTCCCTGCTACAACATAGTTCGCAAAGACTGGATGATGATCCTTGTCATGCCTCTGACCTTTGCATTTTAGGCACCAAGATTCTTCACGCACCTTTGGCCGAGTTGTTCTATCCTTTTTCATAATTTTCATTTCGAGGCAAAGGTTCTACAACTACGCATGAATCTGCTGAACCCCCAGATTAGCATCCTACATTGGTGTCTCATGCAGTCTCATTGTGATTTCCAGAGCTTCTGCCTAGGTCCCAATCTTCTATTGTGATAGTGCAACCCTTAGGTGGGGCTTGAGTGAGGCCATGAACCATTCATGATGTTTCCCATCATTAGGTTCATGTTGGCTTCACGAATCATACACTGTAATATTTGATCCAAATCCTAGGGCATTTCCCCAAGCTTCATCATGATCTCCTTGAATCCCATAATTGATTGCGCTTGAGACTTAGGTCTACTCAATTCTTTATTCAATGCAGCCTAGATATCTGCCAACATGGACATTGGGTTATAAGTACTATACTTAATGTACTACGTTAGTGCATGGTCCTGCAAAGAACTAACCAGCATGGATTTCTTCATTTGGTCATCCGTAATACACTGAGCTTCCCATACAACCTTCGTGACGAACCAAAACTAGTCTGGATCTTCATTTCCTATGCCCATGAATACAGGTAGCTTTACCAAGTTCGGCATGTTGAACAGTGGTGGAGGTGACTGTGGTGTAGGTGATGGAGTAAGTGGTTGAGATGAGGATGGAGGCAGTGTGGATGGATGCAATGAGGATGGGGGTGGTGTAGATATTCACGGGAACTCTTGTCTTATCAGTTGAACAATGCTTAGTGCATAAGACTAGACTGCTCCTTCCTTATCACTCAAAGGAGGTTCGATTAGCGGGCTATACTCAAGACTTTTTCTTCCTTCATCCCCGAAAAACCTTCCATTTCACGTAGCTCCAAACATCAAGGTAACCGCATGACCCTCTTTTCCATCAAGAGCATCTTAATCCAAGTATTTAGTGACTTCAAATACTTACCTCGTGGTCCTTTAAAGAAGTGGTGCTCTGCTTCGCTGTAACTGATAGAGGTATCAACCGTGAACTCTGTCACAAATCCTCCTATGATGCGATCGAGCCAATGGTCGATAGCGCGCACGATCTTTTCTTCAGAGGCTTCCAATCTCCTTACTAACTCTGGTGTCCAAATAATCATATTATCAAGCCTCCACCTTCTTGGGCCGTCTGCCAACTTCGCATTTCACTCGTATAGCTCAACCGGGAAGGAACATAAGAAGATTTCATGTATTTTTGTGTATAGATATCTAACTAACCGTTGTTCTTTTGTTAATCGTGGATTCTTATTTTCTTGCACTGTGAATTTATCTATCTTTCTATCCAACCAATTTTTGATCTCTTTCTTAGTTTGATTCCAATGCTATGACATCACAGATCTTGTTATGCAGATCTCAATCCTGGCAACAGAACCATTTGTTGAATTGATGAGCCCTGACCCAGGTGTAGCGTTAAGTAGCCAAACAAATCCCTACACTATTGGCCCTTTCGGCCTCAATCCATGGAGTGCAGACTGAAGTCTCACCCAAAGAAGTATGGGGGGATGCAGGAACCAAGTTTCCGCACCCTGAGATGGTCCTGATGTTGATCTTATATCCTAACCCCTGTCTTCGCACAGATCGATAAGCCCTTAGGGCTTATATGTGTTCCTTCTTTTTCGACCTTTAGAACAGTTGCGAAGGTATACAACTGACCTTCGTGCATCCCTAACCAACGATCCAGGTGCTTTCGCACCTCTGTAACTATGTACGGTTACAAGTTCTCAAGCTCTCTTAAGTATTCACTAATTATACCATGCAATTAAGTTTATCTTCACGTAAACATATATTCTTACTTGTGTTCAAATAACAGATAGAAACAAATACATCTGTGCATCAAATTATCATTATAATGTAAACTCGTAAATTAACATAACATAATTGGATGAAATAATCTGAGATAAAATACAAATCAGTTTCATAATACTTCTCTTTATTGATGATTCAAGTTCCCAATATAGATTCTATATGCCCTACACGCACAGTTGCAAGGGCCTGTGCACTCATAGTCACTTCACCGGGGTGTGTCTGTCTCTTCTAGCACTAAAGGAATTATTTCAGGGGGCGAATGAAGAACCAGATCAGCTATTCTTTATGGGTCTAAGAAACCATGGTAGCCACAGTTATTAAGCTTAAACCCAGGTACGTCTCAAGATCCTTTTCAATATTATAATATGAATCCTCAGTTAGTTTCTTTTTGGCCTCAATATTATCAATACCCACCTTGGCAACCATGGTGTCCTCAACCTAATTCATGTTCTTCATGGTCTTAAGGTTAGCATAATCATGTTCCTCCTGCTGCTCAATTTCCTCAACCTACACACCAGTAGTAGTTATAGTTGCCCTCCAACGTTCCCTCCAATAATCCTCCTCTTCAGCCTCAACTTCCTATTCAGCCAAACCCGAATCCAAATAATAAGCATGCTCAACAAGAAGACACCCTCAACCTTCATTCGTACAACATTTCTACCGCAAGATTTAATGAGATAAATCTATGATCTGACCGGGTAGTAAATGCTCCTACATCGCCCATTATTGTTGAACATCTTGACGATGAGAATCCAGAATCTCAAGCAGTCAGGGCTGAGACAATCCAACCATTTGTGGAACATTCTCCTTCTCATTTGACTATTACTCAGGCCTGTCAAACCAATCCTCCTTATCCAGAACAATTAGCCTTGAGTAAACGGGTCCCTCAACCGGAATTTGATATTTTAGGAGAATTGAAAAATTTGTTTGTAAAAATTCCCCTACTTCAGGCCATGAAAGGTGTACCTATTTAGGCTAAAACTATCAGAGAATATTGTTAAAAGATACCTGGGAAGAAAACAAAATATCCTCTTACAATTCATGTTATGGGGAGATTATTCGACATTATGCTGGGAAAGGCTATGCTTGTAAAATATGGGGATCTTGGAAACCCAGTTCTGACAGTTTAGATGAACGGGGTATATATTCCAAATGTGCAGGTAGATGTGGGCACTACAATTAATTTAATTACTTCTAAAACCATGCTTACAATGGGATTGCGTGATCTTAAGCCAACCCCTATAGTCTTAGAACTAGCTGACAAATCTATAATCAGATTGATAGGGAAATTGGAAGACATAATGATTTCAGTGGATTCTTGGCATTATCTCGTTGATCTCCTAGTCTTACATATGCAATCCCTAGCTGGTGGTCATCCTCTTATTTTAGGATGGTCATGGCTCGCAACTGTTTATGCCTATATCAGATGTTAGTCAGGAAACATGATAATTTCTAATGGGGAAATATGAAAAATCTTATTCTCTATCCCCCTGCTGAACCAAGCTCGCAAAAAAATCCAAAGCATAACTCTTTGTCTTTGGATGGGATCGAAACTGAACAACAGGAACTCTAGCCAGTGCTTACCATGGGGCAAGCCCTCTGCTTTAAGAATGAGACAGAGGATGATACTATCAGCACTTTTATTAGCAGCCCTCATGTTGTTGCAAATCCAACTCAGTAGTTTTTGGAATCAATCATGAGCTGTGAAACATAAGAAATTATCAGATCAGAAACCAAAGGTGAAGACATTCTTATAACAACACTTTCTAAAAACATACCGATGGAGATTGAGCCAGGGAAGACATTGAATATCAACTGGAATCTTTCACTAGCCCAGACTTAACAGCTCCTGAAGATTATTTGAGAACAGAAAGAATCTTTCGCCTGGGATTATACTGATATTAAAGGTATCCCCGTCGATCTGTATACTCATCATATCTACATTAAAGGAGATTTTCAACCCGTGAGACAACCCAAAAGAAGGATGAACTTTCCTTGAAGAACATTTTCAAAGAGGAGCTCCAAAAGTTATTGGATGTAGGGTTCATTTACCCAATCTCGGACAACCAATGGGTATCCCTGCTGGTCATCATTCCTAAAAAAAATGATAAATGATGGATTTGTCTAGACTATAGGGAGCTGAATAAAACAACCTTGAAAGATCATTTTCCTCTGCCATTAATCGACCAAGTCCTCGATACCCTGGCCAGGAAGAAGTTTTTCTCTTTCCTAGATAGGTTTAGCCAGTATAACCCAATCCAAATAGCTCCCGAGGATCAGGACAAGACTACCTTTACATGCCCTTGGGGAACATTCACTTACCGAGTCCTTTCGTTTGGTCTTTGTAATGTGCCTGCTACCTTTCAAAGGGAAATACTGGGGATTTCTTTGATTTACTTGATGACAGTGTTGAAATTTATATGGATGACTTCACACCATATGGGGGGTCATTCGAAGAAGGGTTGGAAAATTTGGAGAAAGTCCTTAAAAGGTGTAAACAAATGCATGTTTCTCTGAGTACAACAAAATGTCATATGATGAGAGAAGAGGGAGTAGTGCTGGGACATTTGCTTTCGGCTGCTGGAATACAAGTTGATCCTGCCAAGGTAAAGGTAATTTTTCATTTTCCTATTCCCAAGACACTGACTTAGGTACATAGTTTTATTGGTTGCACTGGTTACTATAGGCATTTTATAGAAAACTTTTCCAAGATTGCATTTCCACTTTTTTAGCTATTAACTAAAGGGGCATAATTTTTATGGACAGATGATTATGAAGTAGCTTTTGAAAAGATCAAGGAACTAATTTGTAAAGCTCCAGTCTTACATGGTCCCAACTGGGAACCTCCGTTTCATATCCATGTAGATGCTTGTCAAACAGCTGTAGGGGTAGCATTGGGACAACAAGAAGATAAAAAGTTGTATGCAGTCTATTATGTCAGCAAGAATTTAACTTCTACCGAGTTAAACTATACAGTAATGGAGAAGGTGTTCTTGGTTGTCATCTATGTTGCTAATAAATTTTGACACTATATTACTGGGTATCTTACTTTTGTACACATTGATCACAAAGCAATCGGGTATTTGATGAACAAACTTGTAACTCCTGGGCGTATAACAAGGTGGTTGTTATTACTTCAAGAATTTGATATCACCATTATAGATAAACCAGGCAAGGATAACGTAGTTGCTGATTTTCTACCTAGATTAAATGCTGATAATGAAGGAGAACCTGTAGAAGATAGATTTCTAGATAAACATTTATTTGCAATGTCTACTAATACCCCTTGGTATGCAGACATTTCTAACTATTTGGCAATAGGAAAAGTACCTCAGCATTTGTCATACAAGTAACAGTGGAGGATTATTCATCACAGTGCCCGTTACTCATGGATAACATGATATCCCTTTTATATAGGGGGTGATCAATAGATCCGTCATTGTGTAGCAGAAAGTGACATCTATGAGGTTTTGAAAGCTTCTCATGATGGCACTTGCGTGGGGCATTTTGCAGACAAGCAAACTACCGCAAGGTATTATAAATGGGATATTATTGGTCGTCTATCTTCAATGATGCATGGAACTATGTTCGAAGATGTGATAGCTGCCAACGGATGGTCAGCCTGGTCACTTAGATGAAATGCCATTACAACAATGGGTAGTTCTTGAGCCCTTTGAAATATGGGCTATTTATTTTGTGGGTACATTTAACCCACCTTCACATCAGAAAGTACACAATTTAGTCTGCACAGATTATGTGACGAAGTGTGTAGAAGCCAAGGTTGTAACAAAAGAAACAGAGCAGGTCGTATCAAACTTATTATTTTAAGAAATATTTGCTAGATATGGTACTCCGAGAGAGATAATTTCAGATGGAGGAGCACAGTTCAGGTCACACATGATAGCAAAGCTTATGGAAAAATATGGTATCAAGCATAGGATAACAACCCCATATCATCCTCAGGCAAACGTCAAGTGGAGAGCACAAACAAAGCATTGGAAAACATTCTCACCAAGACTGTGGCAAATCATCATCGGGGTTGGGCTAAAAAACTCCCTGAAGCTCTTTGGGCGTATAGAACAACATGGCAGAACACAACATGATTCTCACCATTTGAACTTGTCTATGGAAAATCCCCATTGTTCCCAATGGAAATTGAAATCAATACACTCAGAACAGCTCTTGAGGTAGGATTGGACCTGTCAGAAGCCTAGAAACACCAGCTAGAACAACTAAATGAGCTAGATGAAATTCGTTTAATGGTTGTCGAGAGGACTGCTGCCATACAGCAGCAGAGAGAAAAATGGCACGATAAATTTATTAAAAATAAGGTGTTTCATAGAGGGGATTGGGCATTATTGTATGATTCTCATTTTAAGGATTTTAAGGGAAAGCTTCACTCGTGATGGCTGGGACCATATGAGGTTGATTCGATATTTGACAATGAGACTGTCAAATTGGTTATAATCGATGATTCCCATGTTTCTTTTATTATAAATGGGCATCAACTTAGACCCTACTACCGCCCAGCGTCAAGAGAAGCCTTCATCAAACATCTCTCTCAAAAATATGGATTGAAGGTTGTTGGTGCAAAAGATACCTCCTCTGCACCCTTGAACTATATATATATATATATATATATATATATATAATGTTTTTACTACTCACTTGTTTGTCTTTTTGCAGGAGCTACTATTGAGGCGTAATAACTGAGGGGTTGAAAATTTCTTGAGTAATTAGGACAATCACTCCACTAACACTGATCTTCTTGGAAAATTTTCTAAGTAATGCTTGTTGTTACTCCCAAAAATTTTCAAAGTATCATATGTTGTTACTCCTGGGGTGTTGTTACTCCACTGCTACTGTTACTCCCAGAAATTTTCTAAGTATCGGATGTTGTTACTCCTGGGGTGTTGTTACTTTGCTGCTGTTGTTACTCCTAGAAATTTTCTAAGTATCGGATGCTGTTACTCCTGTGGTTTTGTTACTCCTCGGATGTTGTTACTCTGCGGATGCTATTAATCCTTAGATGATGTTACTCTTTGGATGTTGTTACTCCTCGGATGCTTTTACTCTTGGGGTGTTGTTACTCCTCGGATGTTGTTACTCCTTAGACGTTGTTACTCCTTGGATGTTGTTACTTCTTTGATGTTATTACTCCTCAGTTGCTTTTACTCTACCAATGCTGCTACTCCTCGGTTGTTGTTACTCTACCAACTATCACTTCTCTTAGGTAGGTCACCAGGTACATTTCTGTTGACTTTTATGAATTTAATTAAATATTCCATGGATAAGACATTGACATGCCATGAACGGCTATTTATAAGTTGGGGGGTGCCGTCATAATGAAACGATAGTGTAATTAAACCGCACTAATGATTAATCCATCACCATCAATAAAACTTTTGCGGTGCTAGATTCCATGATCTTCATCATTATTTCGCATAATCATTGGCATGCGTTGGGATTTGAAACATGTACCTTCTCATTTAATGCGGAATAATTACCGCACAATTCATTTTACTCACCATAACTCACCATGATTCTCTTTGTTTCCTGAGTAATCACTTACCATTTTACCGTCATTCCACCTCATTCATTTTTTACCATGTTGTTACTACAAGAAGTTGGTCATTGTTACTCCTCCCAACAATCTACTGCATCCAAAGTGCTATTACAGTTTCTACAGGATGGGTGGACTGGTTGTGCATCATGAACCTAAGGGTACAACCTTGGTTCGTAGTACTGTAGATGTATGGCGGGTCTTTGTAAAGGCAGGATGGGATATCTATTTCAACATATTGCAGGGGTTTGATGAGGGGATCACGGTAGAATTCACGATGAATCTAGACGAGAATTGCTCACGAGTTAGAGGAATAGAAATTCCTGTCAAAGAAGAAGCCATTGGAGAAGTCAGTGGGTTAACACAGCAGGGACAGAAGTAGTTCTCAAGGAAGGCTCCGCTACCTAAATTCCTGGAATTATTTTTGTAGGCTGGAGAAGGCATTATTCTGAAGGGAAGGGGGTATGACCGTAAGCCTTTGCCGCATCCATGGGGTGAGGTAGCAGTATTTTTCATGAAATATATAACTTTCAAAGGGCAGTTTACCACCCTGTTCAAATATCACTTCAAAATTCTAGCCCATCTTTGGTTTCCGCAGGCTCAAGTTCATTCTCTAAACATGCCTTTCTTCTTGATGAAGAGTCTTCAACTTATGGTGTAGTATGCTCGACGCTCATGCTAAGTGCTGGAGGTCCTCACAAACCATGGACTGGTTCGACTGTTGGTCATGCATGCATTGACCCAATTACAAGTCCCTTGGGCACAATTCCTTGAGATGACAGAGGAGGAAGTAGCAGTTGTTATAACTGCTAGAGAGGAAGAGCTCGAGGAATTGGAGGAGTAAGAACCAACATCTCCTGCTGGTACAGTAGGAGAGGAAGAAGAGCCTGAGGAATTAGGAGAGGAAGAACCAACATCTCCTACTAGTACAATAGGAGGAGAGGAAGAACCAGAAGGATCAGAGGAAGAACTGGAATCCCCCTCTGGTACAGCAGGAGAATAAGAAGAACCAGAGGAAATGGAGAAATAAGAAGAAGAACCGAAAGGGATGGAAGTGGAAGTAGAGGAAACAGTTGGTGACACAATTGAGGTTGCCACACAAGAACTAACCCTATTTTTGGAAACTGTTAATGCAAAGATGTAAGTTGAAGTAGAGGAAACGATTGGTGACACGGTCGAGGCTACCACACAAGAAAAAACCCCGTCTGCGGAACCTGTTAATGCAAATATGGAAGTGGAAGTGGAAGAAACAATTGGCAACACAGCCGAGGCTACCACGCAGGAACCAGCCCTATCTCTGGAACCTGTTAATGAAGAGATGGAAGTGGAGGAAATGATTGGTGATGTAGTTGAGGCTATCACACAAGAACCAGCCTCGCCTGTGGAACCTATCGATGAAGAAATGAAGATAATGGATGGAGTTGATATTGTTCTACAGGAATCAACTTTCATTAATGAAGCACAAGGAGAAGAAATTTCGGTCAAGGAGCTGGCGAGTGATGCTGTTACACCATGACCAACATCACTTGCCCAAACAGATGTGGATGTTGAAATGAGTAGGGGTGCCACACAAGAACCACCACCAACCCAGTCAGCGCAGGAAAATGCGGAAGAGACAAACCCTGAGGTTGACGTTGTTCCACAAGAATGAGTGTCGATCGCAGGACAAGATGCACCACATGAAGAAGGCTCGACCCAATTTAGGAATGAAAGAAAGGAAGAAAAATAATTGGAGGTAGCAGACGAGACCAGTATAGACTAGGTGGAGGACATTCCCCTCTCTCTGTTTCAGGCCACAATGGCAAGAGGAGCGAGGAAGGTTTGTTCCCCCCATGGTTTAACATAAGAAATTTTTGTTCCTCCCATATTGAAGTACATTGGCCTGAAGGAGGGCACAACCATTGTTGGCTCATTACTTGCAGATTCCAGCAAGGGCCTCTTGAAGAACAGGTCGAGAAAGAAATTTTTGCAGCAGGATTGGAGCAGAGGGCAGTTGAAGAAGGCACTATCCAGGCGATAAATGTTCCTGAATTTAGACGAGTTGAGGAAGAAAGTGCTCCTGAGGATAGAAAACCAAGGAAGACCTAGTAAAGGAGTTAGTCAATTCCTTTAAAGGAAACCCACCACTTCCTGAACCAGCTGCGGGGCTGGGAAATGAATTTACTATTAAACAAGAGTGGGTATAACAGTATGGGAGAAGGAGACCACCTCTCAAGGAGAGGTATCAACTTCAATTTGAAGAAACCATGCGGCTAAAGAGGGAGGTTTAGAAGCTGAGAAATCAAGTATCTTGGCTATAGAAGAAGGCAAAGAAATATAAATGGAAGGATGTAAGGCCCAATGTTGATGTCTCCTCAGCATATGTAGAAACATAAGATGTTTCCATAGCTTCTGCTGCTACATAGACTAGTCCTGTAGAACATTTGTTCGAGCCCCGAGAATTCTTCCTAGCAGCTGAAATTCAGAGATGGGAATCTACCATGAATGCACAAAATAAGGAGACAGTGAGGGTTTGAGAGCAGGCCACTACGATTGCCACTGAGTATGTAGACCCGTTGGATAGACCAAGGCAGAGGCAGGAGAAACAACAGAAAAAGATAAAGGATTTAGAAGGACAGGTACAGGTGTTGAAGTCAAATAAGGAATAGATGTTTACCCTACCATAGTAGGTAATGGCCTGTCAGCCTGCTGCCCATAGTTACACTTTGTTTCTTCATGACCAGTTCTTTTTCTTCTGTCTAGAAAGCATCTACAAGGAGATCAGCCAATCGAAGACCTGATATAATTCCTTCATATTATAAGAATCCGTGATATCATGAACCAGCACTTTATGTGCAAGCTCTACATGCATGGTTATTTCTTGAGGGATGATGAGAGCATTAACCTAACTCCATTCGTGGGAGATGTTCACCTGAAATCCTTCACCTCCTACACCATTAACCAAGTTAAATGGAGGAAGGCTTGTGATACTTTTGAAGGGAATCAAACTACAAATCCACTGATGATAATGAGGGAGAATGGTTAGTCGGTGACTATTTATAACAAGCACTCCACCTTTCTATAGATTGAGGGATCCAAGGAACAAATGCTGGCAACACAGAGATGGTTTACTAACCTTTTTGTCAAATAAATAGTCACTTTTCAAGATGAATCCCTTGACAGTTGTCAAAGGAGATGGATGATGTCTTTCTCAGCTGTCATAAACCAGGAACCTTTTGGAGCACCCAGTTTTGCATGAGCATTAGAAAGGGTGCCACGTTTTATTGCATGCACTCATACCTGTGGGGTCCAATGGATGGGGTTGAGGTTTCAATTTCCCCTCATTTGGTTCCCAGCAGAACATTACACTCCAGCATACTACGTGGACAATGATTGGTGGAAGGATGTGCTTATGATAGAAGGATACAAACCTCCAGGGATAGAGATGGCCAAGGAATATGACCTTGCTCAACTTCATGCTGACCAAAGATAGTCCAACCCAGATCTGAAGAGACAAGGAGCTACATGAGTGCATGAAGAAAGACCACTTGGGGGGAGATGTTGGTTGCAAAATCTGCATATTTTTCCCCTCCATTTCACTCTCTCTCTCACTTCTTTGTATCATTTATATTCACTATTTCTCTAAATGCACAAGGTAAACCCTCTTCCATTTTCTTCCTAGAATATTTAATTAATGAAGTAATAGTCATGGAGCTTTTACCTATGTGAGTTACTAATTTTAACATTTCTGCAGATTCAGTGGTCAAAGGTCATAGATCCAAATCATAGAAGTGATTCCGAGCTTCCAACACCATATCGGCAAGTGTTGTAACAACATAATGGATTCAAGGCCTATTCCATACCTCTCTTGTCTTTCTCTCGGAAATTAGTTGGTCATCTCAACGATTGTATATTGATAAACATTAGCTGCCATAGTGAGAGACAATTTTATCTGCGCATCATATAAGAATGGTTTCAATGCTGTGAATAGGTGTTAGTCATGCAAGATATTGATATTGTAACATAAGACTGTTTAATTAATTGAATGCAAGTTATTTTGTTGTTCTCTCTATAAGTTGTTAATCCACTGCAGCCCTGGTCAGAGAGTTGGGCCCACTCTTTTGATCAGGTGTTGCGTTACTTCTATGCTGATATTTTAATTTGTTGGTTTATTTCAATTGTTGTTACAATACTTTAATTAATTTTTGTGAATGTTTTTTTTACAGTTCTGCAATTTATTCTTATTTACTATCACAGTGGTTCTTTAGTTAACTAAGTTATTGAATCTAATATTAGTGATTGGATTGTGTCCTTGCTACCTATATATATTTTGCGTGTTACCTTGAAATAATTTTAATGTAAACACCTGGATTGATAAATTAAATGTGGAAAAGGGTTGAATAGGTATTCATACTCAGACACCAACCAATGCCAGGGAAACACAAGGGAGCACTAGGTCAAAATTCATGGAAATGAATGAATAAGAGTGTGTGACAGGAAGTGTCACTGAGTTTTAGGTGTTCTAAGGAGGGAGTGACATGGTATGCTAGGCAGCGCTAAGTCATGTTAGAGTGACAGGGTGGCAGGCAGCCAAGCTGTGCTAGGTTCCAGGGTGTGCCAACCTCTGCTAGGAAGTGTTAGGGAGCACCAAGGAAACACAAGGGAGCACTAGGTCAAATTAATGCATGCAAATGAATGAATAAGAGTTTGTGACAAGAAGTATCTATGAGTTACAAGTGTGCTAAGGAGGGAGTGACAAGGTATGATAGGTAGTGATAAGGAATGCTAGAGGTCAAGGCAACATGCAGAGATGTTCTAGGTGCTAGGGTGTGCCAATGCATGCCAAGGAGTGTTATAGAGTGCCAGGGAAACACAAGGGAGCGATAGTTTCAAATGCATGGAAATGAATGAATAAGAGTGTGTGACAAGGAGTGTCAATGAGTTCTAGGTGTGCTAAGGAGGGAGTGACAAGGTATGCTAGGTAGTGCCAAGGAATGTTAGAGTGACAGGGTGACATGCCAAGATGTCCCAGGTGCCAGAGTGTGTCAATGTGTGCCAAGGAGTGTTAGGGAGTGCCATAGAAACACAAGGGATAACTAGTTAAAAATGCATGGAAATGAACAAATACGAGTGTGTGATAGGGAGTGTCATCGAGTTCCAAGTGTGTTAAGGAGAAAGTGACAAGGTTATATGCCAGGTAGTGAGAAGGCATGCTAGAGCGCTAGGGCATATCAAACAGTGCTAGAGTGTGCTAAGGAGTGCCAAAGCATGTCAAGGAATGCATGGGATGCTAACATGTGCCACATAGTGCTAAGGGATTGTTAGACATGCCAAGTGTTATGGCATGTCAAGATGTGAACTATGTTGCTTAGTTGTGTTATGGTCGTGGTTGGGCGTGAGCCTTGACTTACTAACATTTTAAGTGGGACGAGTTGAGATTAGACATGAGTAGCCTAATATTAGTTATAGGCAGTTCTTAGGTGAACAAGGCATAGTCTAGTTTTAGTAACTATAACTTGGTCAAGTTGTTGTAGTCGATGCAGGACTTGGTTGAAAAAGTAAGGGTAGTTGTGAGGGTATGATACCTAAGGAGTGCCAGGGAATGAAAAGGAATGAAAAGGAATTCTAACACATGCCATACAGTGTTAATTCACACTGAGGAATGTTAGGGAGTGACAGAGCATCACAAGGGAGAACTAGGTCAAAATGCATGGAAATGAACAAATAAGAGTGTGTGCTAAGGAGTGTTAGCAAATTCCGGGTGTCCCAAGGATGAAGTGTAATAGGAGAAGTTCCAAATAGGAGTTGCAAGAGGCGTGCCTATGGTTGCAATAAGGTGTGGACAAAGCATTTTTAGACAAATGGAGATGTTGGGTTGGGTACAACATTATTTTTCCAACGACTTGGTTGGGTTCCCAAGTCACAAAAAAAGTAAGGCTATCTATGAGGGCATGACAACTAGGGAGTGCCAAGGTGTTCCAAGGAATGCTAGGAAGTACTAACCCATACTAGATAGTTCCAAGTAATTTTAGGCATGCCAAGACATCCCAAGTACTAAGGCATGCCAAGATTTTCCAGACGCCAAGGTATGGCGCCAACACATGCTAGTGAGTGTTAGGGTCAAGTGCTAGGGAAACACAAGGGAGCACTAGTTTCAAATGCATGGAAATGAATGAATAAGAGCTTGACAGAGAGTGTTAACAAGTAATAGGTATTCTAGGTGTTAGGGAGTGATATGAAGTGCTAAGGAGTGCCAAAGAATACCAACGAATGCAACAGATGATAACACGTGTGACATAGTGCCAAGGGATTTTCAGATGTGCCAGGTGTTATAGCATGTCAAGATGTAAACTATGGTGTTTAGTTGTTTTACGACCATGGTTGGATGTGAGCCTTATATTCGAAACATGTTAGGTTGTATGAGTCGGGATTCAGCATGAGTAGCCTATGATGAGTTATAGGAAGTTCTTAGGTGGACAAGGCATAGTCTAGTTGTAGTAATTGTAACTTGGTCAAGTTCTTGTAGTCAAGGTTGGAGTTGGTTGGGTTCCCATGTTGGAGAAAAAGTAAGGGTATTTGTGAGGGAATGATAGCTAAGGAGTGCCAGGGCATGCTTAAGAATTAAAAGGTGAGCTAAAAGATTCCAAACAATGTGAATGTATGCTGAGTAGTTTTAATGGGGAGTGTTAGGGAATCACAAGGGATAACTAGGTCAAAAATGCATGGAAATGAATGAATAGGAGTGTGTGTCATTGAATTCCAAGTGGCCCAAGGAGGAAGTATGTTAGGATAATTTTAGAATAGGACTTGCATGAGGAAAGCCTACGATTGTGATAAGGGGATGGACAAAGCAGTTTCAAATAAAGGGAGACTTTAGGCTAGGCGCAACATTATTTTTTCAATCACTTGGTTGGTTTACCAAATCGAAAAAAAAGTAAGGCTATCTATAAGGGCATAACAACTAGGGAGTGCCAACATGTGCCAGGGAATGCCAAGAAGTGCTAACACATGCTATACAATCAGAAGGCATGCTAGGAAATCCAAGACATGCCAAGTGCCAAGGCATGGCAAGTTGTGCCAGGTGTTAGGGTGTGGTGCCAATGCATTATAAGGAGTGTCAAGAAAGACAAGGGAGCACTAGTTTCAATTGCATGGAAATGAATGAATAAGAGTGTGTGATAGGGAGTATTAGTGAGTTCCAAGTGTACTAAGGAGGGAGTCATATGGTATGCTAGGGAGTGCCAAGGCATGATAGAGTGCTAGGGAATCATACCAATATGTACCAAGTGCAAATTTGTGCCAATGCATGCTAAGTAGTGTTAGTGAGTGCTAGGTAAACACAAAGGAGAACCATGTCAAAATGCATGGAAATGAATGAATAAGAGTGTGTAAGAAAGTTTCAACTAGTTATAGGTGTGCTAAGGAGGGAGTGACATGGTATGCTAGGCAGTGCTAAGGCATACAAAGGTGACACAGAAACATGCATCCAAGATGTATTAGGCACCACGATGTACCAACACGTGCTAGGAAGTGTTACAAAGTGCTAGGGAAACATAAGGGTGCACTAGGTCAAAATTATGCATGGAAATTAATGAATAAGATTTTGTTACAGAAAGTTCCAGTGAATTTTAGGTGTGCTAAGGAGGGAGCGACAAGATATTCTAGGTAGTTCTAAGGCATGCTAAAGGCTAGGGAAACATGCCAAGATGTGTTAGGTGTTAGGGCATGCCAATGCATGCTAGGGAGTGTTAGGGAGTGCCACGTAAACACAAGGGAGAACTAGTTTAAAATGCATGGAAATGAATGAATAAAAGTGTGTGACAGGGACTATTAGTGAGTTCTAGGTGTGTTAAGGAAGGAGTGACTAGGTGTGCTAGGTAGTGCCAATTAATGCTCGAGTGCTAGTACAACATGCTAAGATGTGCCAGGTGTCAAGCTGTGTCAATGCGTCCAAGGGAGTGTTAGTGATTTCCATGGAAACACAAGAGAGAACTAGCTCAAAAATCATGGAAATGAAGGTCGAATAAGAGTGTGTGATAGGCAGTGTCAATGATTTTCAGGTGTGTTAAGGAGGGATTGAAAAGGTTATATGCTAGGTAATGCCAGGGCATGTCAAGGAGTGGTAGGGTGTGCTAGGGAGTGTCAAAACATACCAAGGAATGCAAGGGGTGCTAACACATGCCACATAGTGCCAAAGGATTGTTATACATGCCAAGTGTTATGGCATGTCAAGATGTAAATTGTGTTGCTCAGTTGTTTTATGGCCACAGTTAGACATGAGCCTTGACTTGGTAACTTGTAACTAGTTAAGCGACATAAGTTGAAATTGTACGTGAGTAGCCTAAGATGATTTATAGTCAATGCTTAGGTGAGAAAGGCATATTATAGTTGTAGTAACTATATTTTGGTCAAGTTGTTGTAGTCAAGGCAAGACTTGGTTTGGTTCCCCAAGTCCCAAAAAAAGTAAGGGTAGTTATTAGTCCATGATAGCTAAGAAGTGTCAGGGCATTCCAAGGAATGAAAAGGCATGCTAACACATGTAGGACATTGTCAATGCATGTTGATGAGTGTTTGGGAGTGCCAAGGTATCACAAGGGATAAAGAGGTCAAAATGCATAGAAATGAACAAATAAGAGTGTGTGCCAAGGAGTGTCAATGAATTCCATGTGTCTCAAGGACAAAGTGTGTTAGGAGAAGGTTAGAATAGGAACGTAGGAGGACAGCTTATGGTAACAATTATAAGGGGCTAGTCAAAGCAGTCTCAGACAAAGGGAGACTTTACGTTGGGCACACCATGTTTTTCCAATGACTTGGTTAGGTTCCCAAGTCACAAAAATAGTAAAGCTATCTTTGAGGGCACGACAATTAGGGAGTGCCAAGGTGCCAGGGAATGCCATGAAGTACTAACACATGCTAGACAGTTCCAAGGCATGTTAAGCATGCTAAGACAAGCCAACTGCTAAGGTATGCCAAGATGTGTCAGGTGCGAGGGTGTGGCGCTAATGCATGTTAGTGGTGTTAAGGCCAAGTGCCAAGGAAACACAAGGGAACACTAGTTTCAAATGCATGGAAATTAAGTGTCAGCAAGTTCCAGGTGTGCTAAGGAGGGAGTGACAAGGTATGTTATGTAGTGTTAAGGCATCCTAGAGTGCTAGGGAAGCATACCAAGATGTTCCAAGTGTCAAGGAGTGCTAATTCATGCTAAGGAGTGTTAGGGAGTGCTAGGGAAATATAAGTGAGCACTAGGTTAAAATGCATGGAAATGAATGAATAAGAGTGTGTGACATGGAGTGTCAGTGAGTTCCAAGTGTGCTAAGGAGAGTGTGACATATTGGTATGCTAGGTTGCACTAAGTCATGCTCGATTGCTAGGGCTACATGTGGCCAAGATGTGCTAAGTTGCACGGTGTTTCAACATGTGCTAGAAACTATTAGGGAGTGACAGGGAAACACAAGGAAACACTAAGTAAAATTAATGCATGTAAATGAACAGATAAGAATTTTTGATAGGAAGTGTCAATGAGTTATAGGTGCGATGAGGGAGTAACAAGGTATGGTAGGAGGTTTTAAGGCATGCTAGAGGCTAGGGAAACATGCCAAGATGTGCTAGGTGCCAGGGTGTGCCCATGCATGCCAGGGAGTGTTATGGAGTGCAAAGGAAACAAAAGGGATAACTACTTTCAAATACATGGAAATGAATGAATAAGAGTGTGTCATAGGGAGTGTTAGTGAGTTCAAGGTGTGGTAACGAGGGAGCGACAAGATATGTTGGGTAGTGCCACGGAATTCTAGAGTGCCATGGAAACATGCCAAGATGTGCCAGGTGCTAGGGTGTGCTAATGCATGCCAACGAGTGTTAGGGAGTTCCATATAAACACAAGGGAGAACTAGTTCAAAATGCATGGAAATGAACATATAAGAGTGTGTGATATGGAGTGTTAGTGAGTTTCAAGTGTTCTAAGGAGGGAGTGACAAGTTTATATGCAAGGCAATGTCAAGGCATGCTAGAGTGCTAGGGCATGTTAGGGAGTGCTAGGGTGTGCTAGGGTGTGATAGGGAGTGTAAATCATGCCAAGAAATGTAGGGGATGCTAACATGTGCCACATAGTGCTAAGGGATTGTTAGACGTGCCAAGTTCCACAGCATGTCAAGATGTAAATTATGTTGCTTAGTTGTTTTATGGACATGGTTGAATGTGAGCCTTGACTTGGTAACTTGTTAAGTGGGATGAGTTGAGATTGTACATGAGTAGCCTAAGATGTGTTATAGGCAGTTCGTAGGTGAACAAGGCATAGGCTAGTTGTAGTAACTATAACTTGGTTAAGTTGTTATAATAGAGGTGGGACTTCTAGTTCGAGTTCCCAAGTCTAAAAAAAAGTAAGGGTAGTTTTGAGGGCATGATAGTTAAGGAGTGCCAGGGCATGCCAGTCAATGAAAATGTGTGCTAACACATGGAAAATGGTGTCAATGGATGTTGAGGAGTGTTAGGGTCACAGAAAAACAAGGGAGAGCTAGGTCAAAATACTTGGAAATAAATGAATAAGAGTGCGTACCAAGGAGTGTTAGTGAATTCCAAGTGTCCCAAGGATTTTAGGAAAAGTTCAGAATAGGACTTGTAGGAGGCAATCCTATGGTTGTGATAAGGCATGGACAAAGGAATTTCATAGAAAGGGAGACTTTGGGTTGGGGACAATATTTTTTTTCTAATGAATTGGTTGGGTTCCAAAGTCGCAAGAAAAAGTAAGGATATCTATGAGGGCATGACAACTAGGGAGTGCCAAGGTGTTCTAGGGAATGTAAGGTTACCAAGTCGTGTAAAAATGTAATGCTAGCTATGAGGGCATGACTGCCAAGGTGTGTTATGGAATGCTAGGGCATGCTAACATGTGTCAGATAGTGTGAAGGTGTGCCAAACATGCTAAGATGTGCCAAGTGCTAAGGCATGTCAAGATGTGCAAGGGTGTGAGAATGCATGCTAGGGACTGCCAAGGAAACAAAAGGGAGAAACAAGTTAAACTATAAGGAAATTAACACATAATAGGGTTAATAAGTCATCAATTTACCTTTTCCATGAGGGGCATGCTAGGCACATCAACACTAGGTGCCATTAGGTTCCAAGTGCCAAGTGTTAGTTCATTCTAAGTGCCAAATATTCCTCTGTTGCTTCTCATCTACTTTCCAATAATTGATCTCAAATAAATTTAATATTAAACCATGCCAAAGCATATAAAGTAATCTCAACACATGCCAAACATGCTAAGACTTTCCAAGTGCCAACATGTGCCAAGTGCCAATGTGTGTCAGGGAGTGTGATGCATGCTATGAAGTGGCAGAGCATGTCAAAGAGTGCTAAGGTGTGCTAGAGAGTGTCAATGCATGTTGAGGAGTGTTAGGGAGTACTAGGACAACACAAGGGAACACTAGGTCAAAATGCATGGAAGTGAAATAATATGAGGGTGTGTCATGGAGTGTCAATGAGTGCTAATTGTCATGCCAAGGAGGGCGTGATAAGGTATGATAAGCATTGATCAGGCATGCCAGGGAATATTAAGGCATGTCAAGGAGTTCTAGAGTGTGCTAGGTAGTTTAAAGTTGTGCTAACATTTGCTAAATAGTGCCAAGGCATGCCAAGACATGCCAGGTTCTAAGACATGTTAGGATGTGCAAGGTGCCAGAGTATGAAAATATACGACAAGGAGTTTCAATGAAGAAAAAAGGAATAACCAAGCTAAAATTCAAGGAAATGAACACATAAGAGGGTTAATAAGTCAAGACTTTATCTTTTTCAAAAGGGGTATGCTAGGCACACTAATAATAGGTTCCAATACATGTGATCCGGATTTAAACAAGAACGCAATAAAATACAGAGATAACCATAAAGAAAAATATGCAGCGGAAATAATACTTCATTTCATTACTGTAAAATACTGAAATATGCTTACAAATAGAAATGGAAATAACCCAGCTAGGGCGATGGTAGCTTATCTCTGAGAAGAGATGTGTCAGCTACATGCCTCTGAACTGTTCTCCAAAAAATGTGTTACAATGAGGCTCGAGGGCCTATTTATTGTTGAGAAACAATGGAAAACCCTTCACATTCCAAAACCTAACCCTAGAAGATGAAACGCCAAATTGTGGGCCCCTTTTTTGGGTAAGTTGGTACATCAACTTCCCGGGGTCGCGAATTGGTCGTACTATCTCCGTTTGACGCGCATGATAGCCCGTTGGAAAGATCTCTCCGAGAACTACGACGGAAAGGATGATTTTTAGTCAGAAAAATTGCTGGCGGTGGATTTCCCAAAAAACGTCGTTCAGGGCCTCAAAACGGCTCCGGAAGTTTAAGACCCGAAAAACTGCTAAAAATAGTAAACTGTGCTATAATTAAGGAAACAGAAAAACTGAAAGAGACAGTTGTGGGGGTCCAAATGGGATAGGTTGGTGGCCACCAACATCCACCTGGATCATTCCTCCCCCCTTAGGAAGCAATGGTCCCCATTGCGTTGAGTTCCTCCCTGAGTTGAGGAAGCTTCTGCTGAGCTAGATCTCTAGTGAGCTGTTCTGCAATCTCTGATGTGTCCAGAAATGGTGGGGAGCATGGTCGGTGATGGTCCACATTGAACACTTGGTGCAAGCGAAGGAATGGAGGAATGTTGTGCTTCAAAGCATTGTTTCCCGTAGCCTTTTTACTGGTGTAAGGACCATGTCAAAGTGGTCTGAGTTTCTGATGGGTTCAGGTAAGGCGCTCCCTCTGCAAATGTAGCCAAACTTTGTCGCCCACCTGAAGCTTGTGTGGTACCCCTCCGGGTAAGGAGAAGTTGTTCCTGTGTTCTGTCACGACTGTATCCCTCTGTTGCTGCTGCTGTGTGGAGGAACCCTTCGCGGGGGTCACGGATGTAGCAACGATCTTCCCCTTACTTTGGGAGCGAACCAGACAGAAAATAAATTTCCTAGTCTGTGAGATGAGCTTGCTGCTTTTCTCAGCAGTGATCAAAGAGGTGGTGGTAGGTGGGGGCTACCTCCGGTATCCTGTATAATGAATTATCCAAAGAAATGATGACAACGCGAGGCCTTGACTCATACACAGCATGTCGCCTCCACAAGTATGGCTGGCCTAATAGTACATCACAAACATCCAGAGGTGTAACATCACACAATACCTCGTCTGTGAAGGGCTTGATGATGTAGGTAAGGCGGCACTGCTGGCGAACTTTGAGATCTCGTCCTTTGTGAAGCTAACCAATACTGTACGGCTGTGGGTGTGGTGTAGTTGGTAGGCCCAACCGCTTCATGATCTCTGCTGAAATGAGGTTCTTTTGGCTGCCACTGTCGACAATGAATTGCAGCGGTGAACCCTTCACCCACATTTGTGAGTGGAAAAGACGTTCCCCCTCCTCTGGATCTTCGGGCTCATTTTTCTGGATCTTGGTAGTAGCAACAGTGGTGCTAGGATCTGCATCAATGATCTGCTTCCCTTGGTCATTCCCCTTGTCGGGTTCTAACTCAGAGTCGGAACATGCATCTGATTCGGAAGCCTTCAACTCGGCCACCAGCGACTGCTTGGTCTGACACTCACTTGTGTTATGAGTGGGACTCTTGTGGAAATCACACCACTTTCCCGTGTCCTTCTTCAATTTCGTGGTGTTGTTCTTTTCTTGCGGCTTCGACGGGTTGTCTTGGGTCACCTTGCCTTGGCTTCGTCCTTTGGGCTTTGGATTTGCAGATCCAAAGTCTTGCTTCTTCTATTTGAACTTTTGCTCAATTTTGACAGCGTATCGGTATGCTGTGCCGAGTGAGGAGATGTTCAAGAACTCCATCTCTTCCTGGATGTATCTGTGTAGGCATTCATGGTATTTGAGTACCAGATGCAGCTCAGAAACTTTGATATCCAATTGTGTGCGAAGGGTATGAAAAATGTTTGTGAACTCCGGCACATCTTGGTCTCGTCCCTGCCGCAGTGTGGTCCATTTGATGTATTTGTCTTCATAGCTTTTGACAGGGTAGTACTGCTCCTTGATGGCATCCCGGAAGTCATTCCAAGTGGGTGCGGCTGAAAACAGTGAGCCTGTACTTTCATCCTTCTGTTCGCAGTAGGTTTCCCACCAGTCCTTGACGTGGGGGGCTACTTTGAGAAGAGCGAAAACAATCTTTTCCCGACTTCAAAATTCATGAACAGAAAAATACCCATCGAGCAGATTTAACCATTTATCTACGACATCTGCGTCTATTTGACCCTCGAAGATGGGGATTTCAAAATTAGCTTGTACCTTAAATGGTGTGGCATTTCCAGAGTAGCTGTTGGAAGCCGATGCATTGCCTCTAGGTAGCTGCTGAAGGATTTGGGCAAAATTGTCCATCATCACATTCCTTTGTCGCTTGAGGGCTTCTTCGAGCAATATTTTGATAGGATCTCCTGCCCCCTCATTTTTCTTCTCATCCGCCATGGGAGGTCGTCGAGATTTATGAGGCTGGTCTTGCAAAGGTTCGACCAGTTCCAGACCTAACTCCTTATATCCCGACCTCGTTGGGGACATGCAAAGAAAAACAGAGAAAAAGCAGACCGCTTTGATACCATTGATCCGAATTTAAACAGGAACGCAATAAAATACAGAGATAACCATAAAGACAAATATGCAGCAGAAATAATACTTCATTTCATTACTGTAAAATAATGAAATATGCTTACAAATAGAAATGGAAATAAACCAGCTAGGGCAATGGTAGCTTATCTCTGAGAAGAGATGTGTCGGCTACATGCCTCTAAACTGTTCTCCAAAAATTGTGTTACAATGAGGCTCGAGGGCCTATTTATTGTTGAGAAACAATGGAAAATCCTTCACATTCCAAAACCTAACCCTAGAAGATGAAACGCCAAATTATGGGCCCCTTTTTTGGGTAAGTTGGTACATCAACTTCCCGAGGTCGCGAATTGGTCGTACTATCTCCGTTTGACGCGCATGATAGCCCATTGGAAAGATCTCTCCGAGGATTACGACAGAAAAGACTTTTTTTAGATAGAAAAATCGTTGGCGGTGGATTTCCCAAAAAACGTCGTTTAGGGCCTCAAAACGGCTTCAGAAGTTTAGGACCCGAAAAACTGCTAAAAATAGTAAACTGTGCTATAATTAAGGAAACAGAAAAACTGAAAGAGACAGTTGTAGGGGCCCAAATGGGATAGGTGTGTGGCCACCAACATCCACCTGAATCAACATGCCAAGTTCCAATGTGTGCCAAGTGCTAATGTATGTCAATGCAATATTATGCCAAGGTGTTCCAAGGCATGTTAAGGACTACACGGCATGCCAACACATGCTAGGAGAGTTATATGCTATGCTATGGCATTCCAACATATGCTTGGGCATCCTACTCATGGCAAGGTGTTCTAGGTATAAAGATGTTCCAGGTACAAAGATGTTCCAAGACATGTGAAATGCCAAGGAATGTTAGTGTCTGTCAAAGCATGTTAAGGTGTGTCGTGAGTGTTGGGGAGTGTTAGGCCTCTCTCATTAATAAAATTGACAGATATTGATTATGTATTAAATAGTATAGTTCCTACACACAATAGTGGAATTTTATCTAAAGGGAATTTTCTAGATAATAAACCTAATAGAGATGAATCATGTGTTGACTCATAAGAAAAATGTATTCGTATTACTTAAGGGAAATGATACACACTAATTACTTCTTAACAATTTGACTGACTCTAACCACTATGGCCTTGGATACATAATGAAAAGGACTAGACAACAATGGTCTTAAATTGTTGTCTTTTGAAAAAAAATATAGTAACAAGTATATAGCGTCATCAAAAACTCATTGGAATGATCAATGATGAAGAACATTTTTTTTAGCATTACCAAAAGTAACCAAAAAGAGCATTGGTGAGGGTCAATAAAAGATCGTCACTATAAGTGTCACCAAAGAGAGAATTAGTGATGGGCCTTTAACAACCCTCACCAAAAGTGTCACCAAAGAGAGAATTAGTGATGGGCATTTAACGACCCTCACCAAAAGTGTCATTGAAAATGGCTTGGTGACAAACCTTAAAGGACCATCACTATATACACTTACAACAACGCTTTTTTAAGGACCGTCACCATATGCAACATTGGTGACGAGCCTTAAAGGTCTGTCATATGCATGACTCTCACCAATGACCTTTTTCCTTGTAGTGCCACCTATTTCAAGGAAATATCATATAACAGAAGACAATTACATTGGAAGATAAAAATAAATAAAATCCAATTCCTCTATAAGATAATAATTGTCCTAAAATTACTAAAATTTCCTTCTAATTACATAATAAGAAAAAAAACATGATTTCCAATAACACAAGTGGAGAAATATCTTATTTCTAATTATGGAAAAATCACTGCAAGTATTTACATGTCCTACTCTTATATGTTTGTTTTATATATTTTCATTTGAATGTTGAGCATGTGGTAAGCATGTGCACTAGAGAAGGTAATTAGTGGAGAAAAGTATGCATGAATTATCATGAATATAAACATATAACTCAAAATAAACATACATATTTATGACTAATTCCCAAAACCATGAATTCCTTACCTACCTACCTCTCTCAACTCCATGTTTTCCTAAATCTTGGGAGGACCACACACACATTTAGGAACATGTGTGTGTTTTTGTGACATTACCTATTTCCCTTTTCTTGGAATGCTCCTCCTTCCTTCTGTCTTTGCTTCTCTCCTACTTCCATCTATGTCCCTATCTCATTCCCTCTCTCACTTCCTCATTCCATAAGTCTCTCTCTCTTCCCCCATCACATAAAAACTCTCTCTATCTCACTCACTTCTTCTATATATAGTTCTCCTTGTATCTTCACTCTTTAAGTCTATCTATATCTCCCTCCCTCTCTCCTCTCTCAATCTCCCTCCCCTCATTCCTTATCTCCTCGGTCTATCCCTCCTTCTATCACTCTTTATTCCCCCCTACAACCTCTCTTTGCATCCATTTATATTTATTTCATTGTATCTCTCCTATCTCCCTACATGTCTCATTCTCTCTCTATCCCTCACTTCCTCACTATACCTCTCTCCCTCTCTCTCTTTCCCCTACCCCGACTCTTTCCCCCTCACCATTCTTCTCTCTATTTATCCTTATCTCCTTATTGATCTACTCCTACTCTCTCTCTTCCCTCCCTCGTTGTCTCACTCTCTTTGTATGTATATCTCCCCATGACACACACTCTCTCTTCTTCCATCTCTATCACTCTCTTCTTCCCTCTCTCTCCCCCTCTATCTATATCCCTATCCCCCCCCCGCCGCCGCCTCTCACCTTATCTCTCTCCACCCCTCACTCTCTCTATCTCTCTCCACATCCCACTCTATCTACCTTTATCATTCCCCCTAGCTCTATCTTTTTCTCCCTTCCATCCCTCTCTCCTTCTCTCTCTGTCTCTTCCCCATACTATCTCTAGCTCCAAATCTATATTTTTCTCTATATCTATCTCTCCCCCCTCCATATATATCTCAATGTCCCTCCCTATTTACTTCTCTCACTCTCTCCCTTGATTCCTCATTGTCTCTTTCCATTTCTCCCCCACAACTCTCTCTCTCTCTCTCTCTCTCTCTCTCTCTCTCTCTCTCTCTCTCTCTCTCTCTCTCTCTCTCTCTCTCCCCCTTTATCTCTCTCTCTATCTCTCTATTTCACCCTCCCTTTTTCTTCCCCATCTAGATCCATCTCTATATCCCTCCCCCTACCCTTTTATATTCTCCCCCTCTCTCTAGTTCTCTCTCCCCCACCATTCACCCCCCTCTTGTCTCTATTTCCTTCCATCCCTCTTTCTCTATCCCCCCTTTCTCTATCTCCCCCCATGTACCACACCCTCCCTTTATTTTTCTATCCTTCCATTAGTATTTGCTTCACAATAAACCTCATTCAACTCTCTTTTTCTCTTTCTCTCTCTTCCCTCAAGCTCCATATCTCTCTATCTCCCTCTATCAATATCAATCCCTTCCTCTGTCACACTCTTTCTCACTCACTCCCCTTATCTCATTCCCTATTTCCCACTGTGTCATAAATCTATCTCTCACTCTTCCTCTCTCTTCCCCCTCCACTCTTTCCCCCTCTCTCTATTTCTCTCCCCCCATAACTCTCACTTACACACTATCTCTTTCTTCTCCCTCTCTCCCCACTAGTTTTTCCTTCACAACAACCCCGCGCCCCCCTTCCCCTCCCCCCCCCCCCCAAAAATTTGCCTCTAGCTTCATATTCAAAGTTATTAAGGGAAAAATATATGATTATGGTAAAGTAGGCGGGTATAAATATGGTAGGAATTAAAAAATGGAAGGTAAGTATGAAGTGTCATAAATAAAATTTATATTCCCTCACCACTGAACCTTGTACATATGTATTATCTACTTTGTTTTAAGGGTTCTATATATAATATAAATAATATGGTAAAAAACATACCATAATTAGAGTCTATTAATATGAGCATAGATAGAATTTCCTTTGTGAATACTAGTGAATCACGTCCTCATAATAAAATCCCTCCCATAGTGACTAGACATCCCTTCTTTCTTTCTACTTTGAGTAAGTTGGGTGAACGTTATACCTTGAAATTTTATGTTAATATTAAAATCCAAAGGGTCCTTTCTAGGTTTATCCTAGTAGTCCATTGAAAATTATCTCTAATAAATAAACTAACTATATAGATTTCCTTCTAAAGATATTGTATTGCCTTCCCATCAAGATTCTAGGTGTAAAACTATTTAATGTGTAGGTATGGTGTATAACATGAAACTATGTGTGGAATATTACATCTTCAAATATAAATTTTATGTTTTTATAATCACCATAGGCATGAATCGTAGCTTCCTTTGATTTTAACTAAATGTTTATTAAACACTCCGGATATTGTGGTTAGGTACGTAACAATATAAATGAAAATTAAGATCAATATTAATAGGAGAATACTAGATGTCATGTTTTTTTAGACTCTATTTTTAGTTAAATAAAATCCTTGTAAAAAACAAGACACATGAATAATGAAAGATTGCAATAGATTATGGCCCATCGTTAATAACCTTGGTGGACATAGAGACAACACCCAAAGGAACCATAATCCACATGTATATTTACGTCTCATTTGGTAATATTATCACTCAATGAATAAACAATCTGACATTATTCCACCACATAAAAAATGCTATGTAGAGACATATAATGTTGTATAAAACATCCCAAAAACATCCCCTTGAGTTCATTAAATAAATTGAGTTTAGTGAATGACGTGTAAAAGTTTTGATTGATCAAACAATTGGATTTTGTTTTCAAAATTTTGGGTCATTTAAATATAGGATATATCTTTGTCATAATCATTCCATTGTTTATAAAAAAATTATTATGATGGACTCTAATCATATCAAATCTTTCCACTAGATTCAAGTCGTACTTGTTAATAGAAAGAAAGTGTATTTTCTATAACATTAGCTTTGTTTGTGTTATTACATATCATGCATTAAACATAAATGATAATATGTGAAAGCATTGGAATTAATGTCAAGTATTCAATTATGTGACTTTTTGAAAGAGGACTCCATACAAGTTGATATTAAAATGAGACGAAAAGGAGTATTGCTTACACCCAAAAAAACAATTAAATGAGGGATGAAATAGAATAATGAATGAAGTTGGAATATATCCAAGGATCCACCTAAATAGTACTTTTAGAGAATTTCTATGAAATATGAGAACTAAGTGGAAGTCAAACAATTTCATGTTATGAACTCAACTGTCATAGTTGGAAATCATCTACTCTAATAATTGATTGAAAATATGTCATCATGTTGTGCTGTACAACAACCCCCCATTTCATAAAATTTTTCTTTAAAAATCATAATATGAAATGGGTCCCTTTTAAACATAGATGTGTGAATAAATTGGTATTAACTTATTATTAGAAAAAAACCCTCATCAAAAGGTCCGACTGAAATATGATATCCCTTTTAAACAATGATAAAATAGGTCTTTTAAACAAATCATAAATCTTTTTATTATTACAATAAAGCGATCGCATATCGCAATAATAAGAGGAACATAAATAAAGTCCCATTGAATTACTTCGATCCGAAAAGGGAAAACACTATCGGATATCAGGGAAAGGCAAAGCGCATCATTTATAAGGCATCCCCCATTCCTCCGATGCGATAAAAGGTATCGCTATCAGCAATCGGCTGTGGTAATCAATGCATTAACTGTGACACCTTCAAATCCCCATATGCGATAAGGCGTATCACCATCGGTGATCGGCGATTTCGCAATGGCATAAATAAAGTGACCCGAGCCCTGTCCTGATTACGATGCGTTAAATCAGGGCGCGTGTTTCTAAGCATATTAAATATTGGCATGCATTATATCACCTTTAGTGATTGAATGATATTTTGGACTATTATGAAAACCCTCTCTTTCACGTCGCTAATCATCAAATGCGATTAGCCGCAAAAAATCTAGCCCACGCTTGAATCAATTATTCACCATACAGATGTTATGATGGATATTTAAAAGCTCCCTTATCATGATTGACAGGTGAAGCGGCCCATTAATGAAGCATTTATGCCGAGATTTTCCACTTAGATTCTATCTGCGGCAATTTCACTATGATCTTTGATTATTCGTTAAAAGATATAACTCTTCCATATTGGCTCATGTTATCTATTTCTTTGTATCTTGTTGGTTTCCTTCCTTGTGCAAAATTCTGTCAAAGTATCAAGTTTAAAGCAAATGGGAAAGAAATCTAAGAGATCCACTGCGGCAGCGGCCCCTGCAGTAATAGTCCAGCCCACCAGTGACCCAGGACCAAGCAAAAAGGGCCTAATTTCGGACACTACATGTCTCGGCCTTGGAAATACAAGCTGGCAAAGCATCTATAATTTAATTGAGGCAAAAGAACCGGAGGAAGTGTTAGAAGAAGCTACTGTAGGCTCAACTAATAAACCAGAAACCTCGCTAAAAGATTTGGCCGACTCATTTTTACACAGGATAGCAGCCCGGGAGAAAATTCTCCCTTACACTGATGTGGTCAGATGGGTGGTTGAACAAATTCCTGTTTCTAATAGGACTTTTTGCATAGTTGATGGAAGAGTTTTCGGTTCATTTCAGCATGATGATTTGAGGAAAATGTACCATTTGCCCGAACTTGAAAAGAAATACAACAAAGTTTTTCTGGAGAAATTCACAGAGGAGAATGAGACAGAATCAGCCCCGATTAGACAGTGGAGACAGAATCTCGCAAAGCATAAACATGAATCATCGCGTAAGTACTCCGTGGATTCCTTAGCATCTCCTTACTGTTACGCTGGGGCAATGATGTGTAGGATATGGGGAATGTATGATTCAGCAAAATTTAATATCGAAATGGTTCCTTTAATGGAAGTGCCAACTAGTAGTTATGTCATGGATTGGGCGAATATATTGTTTGATAAATTAGCCTCTGCAATTCTTGATTTTAGATTCAATCCACGCAAAACCACCAGGACTATTCCCCCCTTCTATTACAGTGCTTATGTTATGGACATGCTTTGCTTTAATTCCGAATACCCAATACTTGGGTGGAGGTGGACGCCACAGGATCCTAAGCCAATCCACATCTATCATCAGATGTTATGGAAGGCACATTATAAACACCACTTGTATCAAATCTGTAATGGTTTCATGTTGCCTATATATTATGCCATTTTCGATAAGCCTGCCCCAAGGATTTTCGAGGAGGCAGAAGTTGACATGAATGCTGTGGGAAATTGGTTCGGGGAAGATAAATTCACATATATATGGGAGTTTGATAGTGCCACAAGATCCCATGTCCTCCCATTGTATGTACCGGATAAATTGTTGGCACGAGAATTAGCTTACCAAATCACAACCGTTGGAATGTCCAAAACTATTAGGACTTCCAAAAAGTAGCTATGGCCCATATTCCCTTTGAGATGCGGTATTTATACCATACTTGATTGGAAACATGCTGAGAAGGAGACAGGAAAAATAAATATGCTCAATCTTGCGACCATTTCTAACAGACAATTCGATCCCCGGAAGGTTGCCTTAATGTGCTTGAACAGGCCAAACTTACTAAGTTTGACCATGAAAAAGATGAATTTGATGATTTATTTTCTTCAGCAGAATCATTGTCTCAGGTTAAAACATTCGCCAGGATGAAATATAATGATGAAGGACTGGTAGAATTCAATAGGCTCAGAGAACAGAGGTTGCAAAATCTGCCTCTGGACTTGTTGGCTACTACATCAACAACTAAGTCAAGTGAGCCTGGGTAGAAGAGTATTGACGAGCCTCCTGCAACAGAGAAAATTCCCGAAAAGGGAAAAGAGTCAAAAAAAGGAAAAGAGAAGGAAACAGAGTGGGAGAAAGAAAAGAAGCAAGAAAGTGAAGTTATCGATTTAGAGACTCAAATTGATCGCGAACTCCTCCAAGAGTGGCAACAATTTGACTCTATTATAAACAATCCCGATATTTCACAAGGATTCGGCACACCCGAAGTGGAAATCAGTCAAGAAACAACCACGACCACTGTCCCAAGTGAAGGGACCAGTGGCCTACCCAGCAGCGGAGATGCGAAAATAATTCCCAAATATCCATCCGATCAAATTTTTTAATAGATAGAAGACATACCACCATTAGATTTCTTTTACAGTCCTAAACACAGGGTTGTGGTGAAAAGACAGAGGAAAAGGAGGAGACTTGGTCAATCTTCCCTTTTGCCAGATCAAATAAGGATGGCTAATGTGGTGTGGAAGGAGGAATTGAACCCTTCCAATGAACTTACGAAACTCTTCCAGTATGCCTGAGCATATTCTGCAGCCACCATGGATAAAGCCTCAGAAGTGAGCAGTCTCCTTAAGGAAAAAGATCAAATGATTGATTCATTGTAGTCGCAGGTGTCTGAAGCACAGCGGAAAATAGAACAATTGGAACAACAACTATCAACACAGCGGCAAACAAACAGCCAATTAAATGAGCAATTTCTCAAAGAGAAACAGAGGATAGATTTGAGTGCAGTGCAGAAACAGAAGGAATTGTCTGAAGCATTGGCCAGATTAAAGGCGATGAATGAACAAATGAGCAAGACTAAGGATGAGCAAATCGCTCAACTGTCACAAGAAGTAGAAAAGTTCAGGAGCCTTCCTCAAGTAGCAGAGTTCAGAACAGAAGCTCTACAAATCAATAAGGCATTGATTACACAGCTAAAACTGCTATGTCATAACATTTCTCTGGCTGAACCTCTTTGTGAGATTACTACATCAATAGTTGATAAATCAGTTGAAGCTAGACAGGATTTAGAATAGGCCGATGAGACCTTAACCAGTTTTCTTGCTTGGCAAGACTCCCTTGAAGGACAGGCTTCGGATCTGCCCAAAATTCTAGAGTCACACAAAGACATCTTGTTCCTAGAATGGCAGACGCAACTAATGAAGGCAGAAAGAGAAACCTCAAGATGTCGGTTATCTACTAGCAATTTAATTGAATTTGTCAATGACACTCTTTATCTGTCTAACATGATTTCATAGTGTAATCCAGGTAAATTGACATAGGCCAAAGCCTTGGAACAAACATGCAATCAGGAATTAGAAAAGAAAGGAAGACTAATCGCTAGCATCCAAAGTTTAACTTGGGATACCTTTTGGTTTTTCTTAATCAAGCAACACAGTTAGAGCGCTGCACTCAAATGGCTAATTGATGCCATCAGTTGCATGATCCCCAAGATCCAAGATGCCACATATTCAGCTCAACTGAATTCTCACCTAAGTCGCCCTCTAGAGTTGCAACCGATGCTAGATATCTGCCAGCTCAAGCCAAAGGGAGATCATCCGAAACAATGAATCATACTGCCGACTGAGAACAAGCCGATTTTGAGGAGATATTCATAACATAGTTGTACCAACTAAATAGCACTTTTATTTTGTAATTAGTTAGCTTAATTAGTATTTATAGGCCCTTTCATGCATTTGGAAAGGGTCCTCAGTTTTTGTATAAACTCAAATTAGGAAGTCACACTATTGTACTTTTGATCTATTTTTTATAAAGAATGGGCCAGTATTCTGAATTTTGACAAAGAAAGATTTGATGATATGTGCACTATTTCCTTTTGTGGAAGTGTTTCTATGTTGGAAAAAGGAATTTGAATGTGATTGATATTGGGAGTGACTCAAATAACATATGGTACTATTATCTATGCTCTTGTGTCATTTTTATGTGAATCAGTGTTCGTTTAAATTTTTCTATCATTGAATATATGTATGTGTTTTAACATCAATCCTTGTACTTTTCACTATTGAATGTCTAAGGACTGTTATTCTTTTAATCATATCTATGTCTATGATATATATGAGGAATAGTGTAATAATGTTTGCTTGATTGCTTTGCTCAACTATTTGGGCTTAGTAATTATCATATGAATAAACATCTTTGTTTACCGACAAGAGCCATCTATATGCCTGTTTGTGAGTGAAGACCATCCAAAGTTACACTAATAGCAGAAATTTCCCAGGATAGGATAGTTGTTTATAATTTTATTTTTAGACTAAATCATTCATCCATTATCATTAGATATTAGAGAATCAATCGTTTATCCATCCTATTTACCAATCATTGGGAAACTAGTCCCGTTATATCTAGTCGGAGCCACCACACCAAATGGAAAAGGAGCTGCCTTTAAGGTCCAGACGGGGTGGTTATCCCCGATGTTGATGCAGCGATTTTCGAGGAATCAACATTTTTGGCGCTAGAAGGAGGGCATGAACTGTGAATGGTCAGCAAACCCAAACCTATAACCCATTCTGAGAGTAAATCTCCCTCCACCTCACCTCGTACCTCCCATTTGCATGCTGGAACTCCAGTATTCAAGTGAGAAGAAGAGGAATCAACTACCACGACTCAAACCCACCATACTTCAAAACGATTAAGTCCTGAGTCCCCTAAAGTTCAGTCTCTCATCCATAAACTTCAAGGCTTTTCAATATCACCACAGAATCTGAGGTATCTCAAGGCAGTGAGACTTCACAATTCAATCTACCTCACTTGCTCACCAGACTTAAGAGTGGAAAGCTTGGTATCGAACCTACTGAGTTGCCTTTACCTAAAAGGAAGAGGAAAAAATATAATAATGAAGGATCTGACAGTGAAACTTTCTCATCATCATCTTCCATCTCATCTTCCCCAGTGCGAAGTCAGCCATCCACTCCTCCATTACATATTGTTGTTCAACAGGGATCATGAACTTCAACATCCCAACCTATTCAATCCTCAATATCAACTCCTTCTCAAACATCTGGAATTTCATTAGCATTATCATCCACTACTGGTGTTTCAATGGTGAATCCATGGAATAGTCTCGGTGCGGTCAACATGCCTGCACCATTACATCCATTGCCTGATTCTCTTGAAAAATGGTTACCCAAGTTTAATCCACATGCTGGAACACAAGCCGAAGAACATATTAATAATTTCATGTTATCATTTAATTTTAAAGGAGTGGCAGAGGAAGATGTTGTCGTTAGGATTTTCCCTTATACTTTGCAAGGGTCAGCTGGGTCTTGGTATTTTTCCCTGTCCTCTGGATCCATTACCAGTTGGAACATTTTCCAAGAACATTTTCTTACTAAGTATGGCGATGATAGATCTTTAGCCACATTAATCAATGATCTCTCAAATCTTAGGATAGAGCCTAAAGAACCTATTAAGGAATTCAACTCACGATTCAATAAACTCTTGAATAAGATTCCAACCGCCTCCAAACCAAGTTAGCAAATCAGAAGCGAATGGTATATAACTGCCCTACCCTCAAATATAGCTATTTTTGTAGACAGGCTGCAAAACCAACTTTAGCTGAAAACATGAAACAGGCGCTTGCTGTAGAGAAATGTATTATTGCTTTAGAAAAGAAAGCTACTATTGAAGATAGAAAATCCAAAAAAATTTCTTTCAAGGATGATTCAAAGAAGAAAACCCCTAAAGATCCATATGATATGGAAGGTTTACAAAAAGTCCTCAAGACTATGTCAAATGAAATGGTCAAAATCAAGAAGCAAGTAGTTGAAACCTCAACAAAAAATGCCATTTAGAAATTTTAAGAAACCTTAATCAAAACCACCAAATGTTATATCCAACGCAGATTCAGATCCTAAGGAAGAAGAAGAAGAAGATGAAACATTCTTGCCATCTGAGGAACCCGAAGAATAGGAGACTGTCGAATGTCATGGGATGTGGGATTTCATTTTACCCACCTCTGATACAGAAAATTAACAAGAATCTTTCCCTGTGACTACCAGGAGTAAAGGTACTCCCAAACCTATCCAGACAACTTCGAAGAAAAGGAATGCAGGTTCTACTACTACCAAAGAAAAGATTCCCACAAAGAAAGCTTCAGCCATACCATCCCAAAATCAACCATCATCTTCAAATCTACCTTCAACATCTAAGACATTGGTAGTGTCAGATTCTATGGACTACAATATTATCGAAGATATGAAGAAGACTAAGGAAAATATTACTATGTTTGAACTTAGCAAACTCAAACATCAGCAGAAATTACTTCTTAAGGAGTTAAATGTCGTTCCTTCTTCACCTCTTCCTAATGTTGTATTGTCCAAAGCTGCTAATGATTCAGGCCAACCACCTTCTGGTAGAGTGGAAGCTACTGATGCGGTCTTAATTGGGGATAGATCAAATTCTCATACTCCTCCTTTCCTCTTAAACTATGAAATCTATAATAGAAACCTACACAACTGTTTGATTGACTCAGGGGCTTCTTCTAATATAATGCCAGCTTCATTTTGTTCCAATTTGAACATTGGACCCCAAAAGTCTGCAATTCATATTATACAGTTGGATAGAACTAAGGTCCAGTTTTTAGGGGAAATCAACTCAGTAACTATTAGGTTATCAACTGATCCTAGAGTGGTTCAAAGAATTGATATTTTGATCGCTGATATACCTAAATTCTATGGGTTGATTTTAAGTAGAGATTGGTCCGAAAAACTCCATGGTTATATTTCCACCGATTGGTCTCATATGTGGTTACCTTATAAAGGAAAACCAAATCAGATCAAGATTGATCGGGAGAAACACATGACCCATACAGTTACTGAGTTTGAACAAGAAAACCAACCAATAGCATTCAATAACAGTATTTTTGGGAATTATTCATCTGAATCGTTTTTGGGCAATTTCACTGCCCAACCATCTCCTTTCCCAGTTAATAATTTCACATCTCAGATCAAAAACGTTTCACAAACAGATAGGTCAAGATGTTTTAATGTTGCTGAGGAAACTGCAAATAAAATTGTTGATAATTCTTTATTTCGGTCACTATATTTTGACGGCTCTAAGTCTAGTGAAGGTTCAGGAGCAGGTTGTATTTTAGTTAGTCCTCAATGAGAAAAACTATGTTATATACAGACTAGAATTTGAATGCACAAACAATACAACTGAATATGAGGCCCTAGTTCAAGGACTCTATAAAGCAATTGGCCTCAAGGTTCAATATCTGAAAGTGTTTGGTGATTCAGAAATTGTTATTAAACAGGTTAGAAATTCAATTCATTTCCTTTTTGGTCATCTCAAACGATATAAGTCTCTGGTACAGGAACTCTTCTCACAATTTTTAGCATTCAATATTTCTCCCATCCCTAGGTCCCAGAATGCAGCAGCAGACCTGCTAGCTAATTTGCTTCCAGACTCCTACCATCCGAAGATTACAGCCCGTATAGATTTTCAGTAGAGTTAATTTTTAGACCATCAATTCCTGATAATGTCACCAATTGGAGAGTGTTCAATCATGATGAAGACATTTTAAACTTCTCAACTTCTGACAAGTCCTACGATGACCAAATCATTGATGAAAGTGATCATGAACTTCATATGAAATAAAAGCAAGAGGAAAACTTAATACCAAAACCAGTGGTCAAGCTTGAAGATCTTTATGATATTAAAGACAGGTTTAAACGGGTGACCAATTCAAAACTCCGGAGTTCCACTTTAAGATTTGAATTGATAAACCTAGGTACTGAGGAGAACCCTCAAAACATAAATTTGGGACTAGGACTTTCTTTAGAAGAAAGAACAGCATTCATTAGGCTGTTAAAAAAAAACAAATATGTCTTCGCTTGGAAATATGATGATTTGAAAACATACGATGCATTAATTATTCAACATACTATTCCAATGTTTTCTGAACAAAAACTAATACAACAGAAGTTAAGAAAGATTCATCCTAACCTAGATAGTCAAATAAAGGCTGAATTAAATAAACTCTTGAAGGCTAAGATAATTTTTCCTGTGAGACATTCAAACTGGGTTTCCAACATGGTGCCTGTTAGAAAGAAAAATGGAGATATCAGGATTTGCATTGATTTCAGGAATCTTAATAAGGCAAGCCAAAAGGATAACTTCCCTTTACCTATTATGGAGCAGACATTACATTCGGTAGCTGGTTCAGAACTAATGTCCTTTTTAGACGGTTTTTCAGGATATAACCAAATTCTGGTTCATCCTGATGACAGGCTTAAAACTACATTCAGAACTAAGTGGGGAACATATGCCTACCAAAAGATGCCTTTTGGATTCATCAATGCAGGAGCTACATTTTAGAGAGCCATGGACATAGTGTTCAAAGGATTGCTTAATAAATCATTAGTTGTCTATTTGGATGATATTACTATATTTTCCAAGAAAAGGTCTAACCATTTACATGATTTAAAACAAATATTTGAACATTGTAGAAAGTATGGTATCTCTCTTAATCCAAAGAAGTCCTTTTTTTCTCTTGATCAAGGAAAACTTTTAGGCTTCATTGTTTCAAAAGATGGTATCTATATTGATCCATACAGAATTAAAGAGATTTCTGAAATTCCATTTCCTCATAATAAAAAATCCATGCAGTCATTTTTGGGTCAAATTAACTTTGTTAAACGTTTTGTTCCAGATTTTTCCTAGATTATTTTACCATTGCAAATGATGATTAAAAAAATTGTGGTGTTTAAATGGGGATCTGCAGAAAAAGAGGCATTTGATTCCATTAAACAATCAATAATTAATGCCCTTGCTTTAAGCACTCCCAATTTTTATAGTCCTTTCATACTATATACCCTCGCATCCGCTTCGTCATATGCAGCAGTTTTGACTCAAATTAATGATCAAAACTTGGAAGCACCAATTTCGTTTTATAGTTCAAATCTTCAAGGTGTTGAACTAAATTATTCGGAAGTTGAAAAACAAGCCTTTGTTGTGTACAAAGCCATAAAACGTTATAGGCCCTTCCTATTAAAAGCTCATACAAAAGTTATAGTTCCATTCTCAGCAGTAAGACAATTACTAGTTCAAAGGGAATTAGGAGAAAAGAGAGCGAATTGGGTCACAACATTACAAGAATATGACTTGGAAATCAAGCCAGCAAAGATTGTCAAAGGCCAATGTTTTTGCAGGTTGTTAGCAGGAGCATCCAACATTCAAGAACCCAAAAGTACAGAGGATACTGAAGAAGTCAATCAGATAAGTACCACAGGTTCTGAATCACAATATACAGATCTGATTTTCTATTTAAAAAATGGGTACACTCCTTCCAATCTCTCCTATAAAAACAAACGTGCCATTAGATTGAAAGAAAAAAACTTCACAATTATAGATGATGTATTATTTAGGCGAAATTATGATTCAATTTTATTAAGATGCTTAGAAAAACCTAAAGCTCAAAAAGTTTTGTAGGAACTTCATGATGGACCAGCAGGAGGACATTTTGGAGCTGACAGCACAGCTCACAAAATCATTCATGCTAGGTATTATTGGCCCACTTTGTTCACAGATACTCATGAATATGTAAGGAAATGCCAAAGCTGTTAAACATCCAATGGAAGACAAAGAAAGCCAACTTTCCCTTTGCAACCAGTCAACATTGAGAAACCTTTTGAGCAATGGGGATTGAACATCATTGGAGAAATCACTACACATTCATTCAAACAGCATAAGTATATCCTTACTGCCACTGATTACTTTACTAAGTGGGTTGAATCAATTCCTTTGAAGACAACGAACTCTGAGGCATTTATGGAATTCATTGACCAATTCATTATTACCAGGTTTGGTGTCCCAAATGCTATTGTTTTTTATAATGCATCTTATTTCTCTGGATATTCTATGTTTGAATTTGCTATCAAAAGGGAATTTAAATTGAGGTATTCTACAAATTACTACCCCCAGGGCAATGGTTTGGCAGAATCCACCAATAAAAACCTTATTAGAATTATTAAGCGAACTATTGAACAAAATCATAAAAACTAGCATAAATCTTTGATATTTGCACTATGGACTGATAGAATAACTCAAAAAGCCTCTATAGGAACTTATCCATTCAATCTAGTGTATGGAAAGGAAGTTTTCATACCAGCTAACTTAGCGCTTCCACCCTTAGCTTTAGTGAAGCTTATTGAAGAAAGTCCCTCATCTTCCATTCAATTGAGACACGATCAAATTTTGAAACTAGAAGAAGAAAGGGAAAAAACCAGAATTATAAATGCAAAACATCAACAAATTATCAAGTCATCTTTTGATACAACTTCAACCAGTTCAAAACAATTACAAGTTGGTGATATAGTTTTGAAATGGGACAAAGCCCATGAGGATAAAAGAAAGCACACAGTTCCAGAAAATGTGGCTCGGACCATTTCAAATCAATGAGAAGATAGGCCCTTCTACTTTCATACTGAAAGATTTATCAGGAAAGAGAGATTCTCTTCTTGTTAACGGCCTTATCTTGAAAAAATTCTTCAATTGAGAAGGTAACCCCTTCTCCCTTTGTAAATATTCAATTTTCAGCTAAATTTTAGTACATAGCTTAGATTTTTAGGATTTCAGAAAAATAAAGTTAGCCTTCCATTGGTCTTTACTATATTAAAAAGTTTCTCAAAAGAAACAGTTATGATATTTGCTTTTAAAATGGAAGCCTTAAACGAAAGGAAGATTTCTAGGAAATTAGGTATATTTAGATTTTGAAACCCCATTTTATTTTTGTGAACTCTTCTCAAATATTAGAAGTACTGTAAACCATTTTAATGTTTTTTAAGCAGGCTGAAAACGGTTATCAATACAAAACTGATACTAATTCAATCTTAGCATCTTCAACTCTTATCTTGTCATCCATCTTCTCTTAAGGAGAAAATTGTTCATCCCATTCATCAAGGGTTATAATTACTTAGAGTGTAATTCTTAAATATATTTGAGGTAAAAGATAAGAGGTCTTATTACAAGCCTGCTTACCATGATCATAGGGAAATAGTTCGACTGACATTACCAATACTGCATATCAAAACAGGGTAATGGCTTATAATTATAAGACAAGGGGTCTCATCACGAGCTAGCTTGTTCAGTTAAATTACAACCAGTGAGTGGCATTGTCAAATAGCTGGCTACCAAACCAGGACAGTGGCATTTTATCTTACAAAATAAAGAAAAGAAAAAATGACACAAAAGTATGAAAACATATTTCTAGATTCATTCTTTTTAATTATACTCTGAAACGGATGGGATAATGAACGATCAAATGGTTAAAAGGTATCCCTATTGAGACTATAGACGTTTGCTGGCAGCAGAGGCTCTACCTGTGACAAAGGAGTCATTATAAATCTAAGTTGGAAAAGTTTTGGTTTTATGAATAGCAACCAATTAAGACTAATTTGAAACATAGAATGTATTTAATTGTAACATGAGAAGAGGATAGCAGAAATAGTTATCATTACATTCAGAATTTATGTTTGCCTAGTTATATTAGAGTTTTTCGCTCAGATAAGATTTTCAGATTTAAAAAGTTTAAGTATTTTAACTTTTCCCAGAGATCACTGTTTCACCCAGTGAATCGCCAATTTTTGTGCTATACAAAAATCCCCCAATTCATAAAATTTTTCTTTAAAAATCATAATATGAAATGGGTCCGTTTTAAACATAGATGTGTGAATAAATTGGTATTAACTTATTATTAGAAAAAAACCTTCATCAAAAGGTCCGACTGAAATATGATATCCCTTTTAAACAATGATAAAATAGGTCTTTTAAATAAATCATAAAGCTTTTTATTATTAGGATAAAGCGATCGCAAGATCACATATTGCAATAATAAGAGGAACATAAATAAAGGCCCATTGAATTACTCCGATCTGAAAAGGTAAATCGCTATCGGATATCAGGGAAAGTCAAAGCGCATCATTTATAAGGCATCCCCCATTCCTACGATGTGATAAAAGGTATCGCTATCGGCAATCGGTTGTGGTAATCAATGAATTAACTGTGACACCTTCAAATCCCCCAATGCGATAAGGCATATCACCATCGACGATCAACGATTTCGCAATGGCATAAATAAAGTGACCCGAGCCCTATCCCGTTTGAGATGCATTAAATCAGGGCGTGTGTTTCTAAGCATATTAAAGATTGACATGCATTATATCACCTTTGGTGATTGAACGATATTTTGGACTATTATGAAAACCATCCCTTTCATGTCGCCAATCATCAAATGCGATTAGCCGCCAAAAATCTAAGCCACGCTTGAATCAATTATTCACCATATAGACGTTATGATGGATATTTAAAAGCTCCCTTATCATGATTGACAGGTGAAGCGGCCCATTAATGAAGCATTTATGTCGAGATTTTCCACTTAGATTCTATCTGCGGCAATTTCACTATGATCTTTGATTATTCGTTAAAAGATATAACTCTTCCATATTGGCTCATGTTATCTATTTCTCTGTATCACGCTGGTTTCCTTCCTTGTGCAGAATTTCGTCGAAGTATCAAGTTTAAAGAAAATGGGAAAGAAATCTAAGAGATCCGTTGCGGCAGCGGCCCCTACAGTAACAGTTCAGCCCACTAGTGACCCAGGACCAAGCAAAAAGGGCCTAATTTCGGACACTACGTGTCTCAGCCTTAGAAATACAAGCTAGCAAAGCATCTATAATTTAATTGAGGCAGAAGAACCAGAGGAAGTGTCAGAAGAAGCTACTGCAGGCTCAACTAATAAATCAGAAGCCTCGCTGAAAGATTTGGCCAACTCATTTTTACACAGGATAGCAGCTCGGGAGAAAATTCTCCCTTACAATGATGTGGTAAGATGGGTGGTTGAACAAATTCCTGCTTCTAATAGGACCTTTTGCACAATTGATGGAAGAGTTTTCGGTTCATTTCAGCGTGACGACTTGAGGAAAATGTACCATTTGCCCGAACCTGAAAAGAAATACAACAAAGATTTTCTGGAGAAATTCGCAGAGGAGAATGAGACGGAATCAGCCCCAATTAGACAGTGGAGATAGAATCCCGCAAAGCACAAACATGAATCATCGGGTAAGTACTCCGTGGATTCCTTAGCATCTCCTTACTGTTACGCTGGGGCAATGATGTGTAGGATATGGGGAATGCATGATTCAGCAAAATTTAATATCGAAATGGTTCCTTTAATGGAAGCAAAAAGTAGTAGTTATGTCATGGATTGGGCGAATATATTGTCTGATAAATTAGCCTCTGCAATTCTTGATTTTAGATTCAATTCATGCAAAACCACCAGGACTATTTCCCCCTTCTATTACAGTGCTTATGTTATGGATATGCTTTGCTTTAATTCCGAATACCCGATACTTGGGTGGAGGTGGACGCCACAGGATCCTAAGCCAATCCACATCTGTCATCAGATGTTATGGAAGGCACATTATAAACACCACTTGTATCAAATCTGTAATGGTTTCATGTTACCTATCTATTATGCCATTTTTGATAAGCCTGCCCCAAGGATTTCCGAGGAGGCAGAAGTTGACTTGACTACTGTGGGAAATTGGTTCGGGGAAGATAAATTCACAAATATACGGGTGTTTGGTAGCACCACAAGACCTCATGTCCTCCAATTGTATTTATCGGATCAATTGTTGGCCCGAGAATTAGCTTACCAAATCACAACCGCTGGAACGTCCAAAACTCTTAGGACTTCCAAAAAGCAGCTATGGCCCATATTCCCTTTGAGATGTGGTGTTTATACCATACTTGATTGGAAACATGCTGAGAAGGAGACAGGAAAAATAAATATGCTCAATCTTGCGACCATTCCTAACAGGCAATTCGATCCCCGGAAGGTTGCCTATAATGTGCTTGAACAGGCCAAACTTACTAAGTTTGACCATGAAAAATATGAATTTGATGATTTATTTTCTTCAGCAGAATCATTGTGTCAGGTTAAAACATTGGCCAGGATGAAATATAATGATGAAGGACTGGTAGAATTCAATAGGCTCAGAGAACAGAGGTTGCAAACTCTGCCTCTGGACTTGTTGGCTACTACATCAACAACTAAGTCATGCGACCTGGGCAGAAGAGTATTGACGAGCCTCCTGCAACAAAGAAAATTCTCAAAAAGGGAAAAGAGTCAGAAAAAGGAAAAGAGAAGGAAACAAAGCGAGAGAAAGAAAAGAAGGAGGACAGTGAAGTTATCGATTTAGAGACTCAAATTGATCCCAAACTCCTCCAAGAGTGGCAAGAATTTGACTCTATTATAAACAATCCCGAGATTTCACAAAGATTCGGCACACCCCATGTGATAGTCATTCAAGAAACAACCACGACTACGGTCCCAAGTGAAGGGACCAGCAGCCTACCCAGCAACAGAGATGCGGAAATTATTCCCAAAGATCCATCCGATCAAATTGTTTTACAGATAGAAGACATACCACCATTAGATGTCTTTTACAGCCCTAAACACAGGGCTGTGGTGAAAAGACAGAGGAAAGGGAGGATACTTGATCAATCTTCCCTTTTTTCGGATCAAACAGAGATGGCTAATGTGGTGTGGAAGGAGGAATTGAACCCTTCCGATGACCTTACGAAACTCTCCAAGTATGCCAGAGCATATTCGACAGCCACCATGGATAAAGCCTCAGAAGTGAGCAGTGTCCTTAAGGAAAAATATCAAATGATTGATTCATTGCAGTCGCAGGTGTCTGAAGCACAACGGAAAATAGAACAATTGGAACAACAACTATCAACACAGCGGCAGACAAACAACCAATTAAATGAGCAATTGCTCAAAGAGAAACAGAGGATAGATTTGAGTGCAGTGCAGAAACAAAAGGAATTTTCTGAAGCATTGGCCAGATTAAAGGCGATGAATGAACAAATGAGCAAGACTAAGGATGAGCAAATCGCTCAACTGTCACAAGAAGTAGAAAAGTTTAGGAGCCTTCCTCAAGTAGCAGAGTTCAGAATAGAAGCTCTACAAATCAATAAGGCATTGATTACACAGCTAAAACTGCTATGTCATAACATTTCTCTGGCTGAACCTCTTTGTGAGATTACTACATCAATAGTTGATAAATCAGTTGAAGCTAGACAGGATTTAGAACAGGCCAATAAGACCTTAACCAGTCTTTTTGCTTGGCAAGACTCCCTTGAAGGACAGGCTTCAGATCTACCCAAAATTCTAGAGTCACACAAAGACATCTTGTTCCTAGAATGGAAGACACAACTAATGAAGGCAGAAATAGAAACGTCAAGATGTCGGTTATCTACTAGACATTTAATTGAATTTGTCAATGACACTCTTTATCTGTCTAACATGATTTCACAGTGTAATCTAGATAAATTGACATCGGCCAAAGCCTTGGAACAAACATGCAATCAGGAATTAGAAAAGAAAGGAAGACTAATCGCTAGCATCCAAAGTTTAACTTGGGATACCTTTTGGTTTTTCTTAATCAAGCCATACAGTCAGAGGGCCACACTCAAATGTCTAACTGATGCCATCAGTTGCATGATCCCCGAGCTCCAAGATGCCACATATTCAGCTCAACTGCATTCTCACCTAAGTCGCCCTCTAGAGTTGCAACTGATGCTAGATATCTGCCAGCTCAAGCCAAAGGGAGATCATACGAAACAATGAATCATGCTGCCGACTGAGAACAAGCTGATTTTGAGGAGATATTCATAACATAGTTGTACCAATTAAATAGCACTTTTATTTTGTAATTAGTTAGCTTAATTAGTATTTATAGGCCCTTTCATGCATTTGGAAAGGGTCCTCAGTTTCTGTATAAACTCAAATAAGAAAGTTACACTATTGTGCTTCTTATCTATTTTTTATAAAGACTGGGCCAGTATTCTGAATTTTGACAAAGAAATCTTTGATGATACGTGCACTATTGCCTTTTGTGGAAGTGTTTATAAGTTGGAAAAAGGAATTTGAATGCGATTGATATCGGGAGTGACTCAAATAACATATGGTACTATTATCTATGCTCTTGTGTCATTTTTATGTGAATCGACATTCGTTTAAATTTTGCTATCATTGAATATATGTATGTGTTTTAACATCAATCCTTGTACTTTTCACTGTTGAATGTCTAAGGACTGTTATTCTTTCAATCATATCTATGTCTATGATATATATGAGGAATAGTGTAATAATGTTTGCTTAATTGCTTTGCTCAACTATTTGGGCTTAGTAATTATCATATGAATTAACATCTTTGTTTACCAACAAGAGTCATTTATATGCCTGTTTTTGAGTGAAGATCATCCAAAGTTACGCTAATAGCAGAAATTTCCCGGGATAGGATAGTTGTTTATAATTTTATTTTTAGACTAAATCATTCATCCATTATCATTAGATATTAGAGAATCAATCGTTTATCCATCCTATTTACCAATCATTGGGAAACTGGTCCCCTTATATCCAGTCGAAGCTACCACACCAAACGGAAAAGGAGCTGCCTTTAAGGTCCGGACCGGGTGGTTATCCCTGATGTTGATGCAGTGATTTTCGAGCCATCAACACATCCCCATTTACAATTTCAATAAGTTGTGTTTAGGAATAGAATGTGACTATTAGATGATTTCATTTATATTTTATGGAGGTAATACTTGGTCCTAAAATAATGATACATTATGATATGAAATTTCATTAACAAGCTAAACTAATGAAATATTGACAAGATTAAAACTAGTTTTCTTTCAATGCAACTTATTCTACATGACAGTTAGTTGTTCTTGACATGCACTACCAATAACCTTATTCATTAGTTATCATATTTCCTAATATGTAAATTATTAGCTGGCAAGGTTTCATATAATCAAGTTAATGATAATGGTAGTTGACTAAATCGTAATCCACAAGTTTGGCAACCATATCACAAAAAAGATAGATCAATGACTAAAAACTTATCCTCTTTGAGGGGGGAACCTAATTTACATTACCTAAATGAACAATTCTGGGATGATACAAAGGACAAGACATACTTTCTATATATAGGAGTCTAAGGGGTCACAATATAATCATAGCCTAAATAACAATAATAATGTAAGGGCACAACAATAAAATAGTGGGCTTCTATGGGACAAAATAATAACAACATGGGGACTACATGAGCACAACAATCACAATAAGGGGGCTACACTAACAATAACAATAAGGAGATACAATGTTATTATAGGGACCTAACATTCCCCTCTCCTTCCAAAAAATGTTGTCCTCAACACTTGAGTAGTTATGGATTCTTCTGTATAAAATTCTCATCCTCCCATGTGGAATATTCAATGGGTAAGTTTGTCCACTTGATGAGATAATATAAAATTGTTTGATTTCATAGATTTTGGGTTCTTATTTCTATGACTGCTTCAAGTTCCAATATGATTTTTGCTTCCTCATCAAGTTTTGGAAACATTTTTTGAACTGGGGGCTTGTAACTTATAACCTTCTTTAAGCATGAAACATGGAAAATTGGGTGCACTCACGAAGATGCAGGAAGCTCCAATTTGTATGACATGGTACCAATATTTTAAAACACCTTGTAAGGGCCATATTACTTTGGTGATAATTTCTTCTCCTTCTTAGCTTGCTTGAGGTACATTTGCTTGTATGGTTGTAACCGTAAAAATACCTAGTCGCCTACATCAAAACTTCTTTCGCTGCGATGTTGATCTTCCTGTTGTTTAATTTGATTATGCACCAAAGTGAGGTTATCCCTAAAGAGTTGGAGAACTTGTTGTTGATGCTTGATGTGATATTCCACTACTTGAACCTTAAAATTTTCTCTTAAAGATGACGTGATGGATGGTAAATGATATCCATAAAGTGTTGTAAATGGGGTCATTGTTTCTCTAGTGTGGAAGGAAGTGTTATACCACCATTTAGCCAAAGGTAAATTGTGTTTGTTTATCATATATAAAGTAACAAAGATATCCTTCCAAACATTTGTTCACTAGCTCAATCTTCCCATTAGATTGATTATGATAAGGTGAGCTATGAGTTAATTGAGTACCCAACCATAAAATAATTTCTTCCAAAACTATCCAGTGAAAATGGGATCTCTGTCACTTACAATAATATTTTGTTTTTCATGTAGCTTTTGAATTGTTTCCACAAATGCAATAGCAACTGTAATTTCTTCAAATGGATGAGATAATGCACAAAAGCGTGCATAGTTGGTAAGTCTATCAACTACCACCATGATGACATTTTTTCCTTTGGACTTGGGTAAATGTGTGATAAAATCCATTGAGACCTCCTCCCAATGTTGACATGGAATGGCTAAAGTTTGCAATAGACCCAAGGTCTTAATTGTCTCAACTTTGTTTTGTTGGCAAACCTAACATTCTACCACAAACTTTTGAATATCAGATTTAAGGCCATCCCAAAAAAATCCTTCTTGACCCTGCGATAAGTTTTTAAAAATCCTTAGTGCCCTCCTAAGGGAGATGTGTTCAATTCCAAAAGAATATTTTGTTTGATTTGGGAATTATTACAAAGATAGTCGCCATTGCTTTAGTGCATGTAGTATTTCCAACATTTCCTTCTCATAATAGGTTTTTGTAAATACGTTTCTTTGATTGGATGACTTTCGAAATAAATAGGTCTCCCTTCTTGCATTAAAACAACACCAATTCCATGTCACAAGGCATAAAATTCCATAATAAAGGTTTTTGTGAAGTCTGACATAACTAAGACCAATGTTTGGCACATTGCCTCTTTAAGATGTTCAAAGGCCTTAGTTGCTTCTGAGTCTAATAAAATGCATATTTCTTCTGTAATGTTGTTAGAGTTGCTTCTATTCTCCCATAATTATCAAAAAACTTTTGATAATATACTATCAACCCCATAAATCCTCGAAGATGCTTTATGGTTTTGGGGATTTTCCTTTCCTTAATGGATTTAATTTTGTTAGGATCTACCTTAACACCCTCAAGAGATACAATATGACCCGAATATTCCACCTCCTATACTCCAAAGAAACATTTGGAGGTTTTTGCATATAATTATTTCTCCTCCAATAGTTTGAGAATCCTGTCAACATGTTGAACATGATCCTTCCAAGACTTGTTATAGATTAGTATTTCATGAAAACATACTAACATAGATTTTCTAAGGAACGGTTCGAAAATGGAATTTATTTAAACCTTGAAATGTGGAAGGTGGATTGGTAAGGCTAAAAGGCATGACCAAAAATTCATAATTACCCTCATGAGTTCTAAATGTTGCTTTTGGAATGTCTCTAGTCTTCATTATAATTTGATGATATCCTGATCAAATATCCAACTTAGTGAAGTAAATTGCTCCATGTAATTCATCCAACAATTCATCAATGACAAGAATGGGGAATTTATCCTTAATAGTGAGCTTGTTGAGCTCCTTATAATTTGGACACGTGTGTCATGATGCATACTTCTTGTTCACTAATACTACTGGAGCAAAGAAATAACTTTGACAATGTTGAATTATACCGGCCTCTAGAATTTCTACAACCATACATTCAATTTCACTCTTTTGGGCATAGGGATATCTATAAGGCCAAATGTTTGGGGGAACACTTCTTGGAATCAAATGAATAGCATGATAATGATAAAGAATAGGTGGGAGGCCTTTTGGAGTCTCAAATACCTTGGAATGAATTTTCAAGACTTTTTGGAGATCTGAAAAAATAGATGATTTTGATGTTTTAAACTCTAGTGAGCATAATTATGCAATTACACCCTGTTTTTCTTTCTATAGAATATTTTTCATGCCACTAGTCCTGATTATCTTTCCTAGTTTCCTTGTGATACCCCTTAAATCCACTTCCTTTTCTTTCCAAATAAAATTCAAGAAAATTTCTTGAAAATTAAAAGATATTGTACCCAAAGGTTGTAACCATTGGACTCCTAGTACAACATCAACACCACTGATTGGAATGGAAAGCATTGGACTATTCAATACATTTTCCCCCATGTTTAGCTTGATATTATGGCACTTCTTAGATAAATTTATAGTTCCTCCATTTTCACCCATCACTTGACACTCTGGTGTTGGATATATGAAGCAATTCAATTCCTTAACAATCTTGCAATGAATAAAATTATGGGTACTACCCAAATCAATTAGCACTATTACCTTTTTCTTATTGATATGTCATTCTATATTGAGAGTTTGAGGCATGGTAAGTCCTACCAACGCATTACAAGATATGGTCAGATTCATTTCTTTTTTCTCTAGGGTTGGTTCCTGTTGTATATCCTCTTCTTTTGACATTTCTTGTTCCCTTTATTCCTCCTCTTCACAATTTATATAAAATAATTTCTTCTTAACAAACTTATGACCTTTTGTGTATTTGTTATCACAACTATAAAAAATCCCTTTTGATATTTTTTCCTCCAATTATTGTGGTGTTAACCTTGCAGGTTGTTGAAGGCTAGGATCAACAACACATACACTTTTGTAGTTGTGAGTGGTAGACTTCCTTGTTGTCATAATTTTTCTTTCAGCTTTTCTTGCGAACTTGAATGCCTTCTCCAATGAATCAGGTTCCCAAAGGAGAACCTCATGCTGGATGTTATGATTTAAAGTCCCTATGAACACATCAATCCTATGCTCCTCTAGAATATTATTTACCCTTATATTTAATTCTTGTAAGTCCCTAGTGTGCTCCACCATTGAACCCTTCTGTTTGAGTTTTATCAATTTGCTAAAGAAGGTGTTGTTCTTTGTATCCTCCTAATGTGCTATGATTTCCTCTATAAAAATTGACCAAGTGATAAGTGGTTTACGAGAAAAATCCATTGATACCATACAAACTGATTTTGTTCTAAATATAAAGATGCAATGGGTACCTTATGTGTGTTCAACACATCATGTAGATCAAAGAATTGCTCCATTTGTAGTATCCATGTCAACGGATCCTTGCAATCAAACTTACTAATATCAATAATTGGAATGTGTTCAGTATTCAACCCATTGTTTGAGTCACTAAAATCATAATTTGTATTCCTTTCATCCTCGTCATGACCTTTGTGGAGTACCTTGTCACCACTAGCAATCATTTCTTGTAGCAATTTTGTCAAACCTTCCTTCAAACCTTCTAGATGCCTTTTCAAATTTTTTTTTAAACCATCCTTCAAACCTTCCATATTAAAACTCATCATTTCTTCCATGTCAGATTTCAAACCATCCATCTTAGCTTCCAGTTCATTTTTGGTTACTCTTTGTGAGAGTGAAATTTGTTCCACTTGATCTCGCAATTTTGATATATCATGCTGCATTCCATCCTCTTCTTCACGGGTCATAGAAGAGATTTTTGGTTTCTTACTAGGTGTGTCCATTTTTTTGTATCGAGAAATTTTTAAATCAAGAAATGATATATGTGCTTCACTATTCCCTTTAAATCACTTCAAACTAATGTTTCAAACAAATGTTATGCAAAATTCAAAAAATACACACATTTTTCTTAATTTTTAGGAGCTCGATATTGACGCTATTGTATCTCTCTAATTTTGAATCTCCAAGGTCTAAAATTTCATCTTGTAGTATCCCTATAAGTCTTCTTTCCAACCCCATAAGTCAGACTGAGATTCTTCAAGAAAGAGTTATGCCCAATCTCCCACGATGACTTGATTATATATTGGTTCAGTAGTGAAAACTTGTAGAGAATTATGTCACTTTTTTTACCTCTGGAACTAAAAATGATACATGAAAAATGAAACTCCATGCAAATTTTGTCACTTTTTATGAAATTCAAATATGATGTTCAAAGAAAAAATTATTACAATTTTCCCTAGGTCACCTATTTGAAACTGAATTCTCGAGCCTACAAAAACCCTAACTTCCTTTGATTATATCTCTTAAACTATAGAGAACCAAGATATTAAATTTTTACATGAAATTCACAAAGCTTTCTTCTCTATTTGATCCAAAGTTTAGCTTCAGAAGCCTCGTAGAAAAAATGTTATAGCGAAAATTCCAAGATGGCCTGTTTGAAGAAGTGAAACCCTAGAATCCAAAGCTATGATACCAAATTTTATGGAACCAACTCACAAAAAAGATAGATCAATGACTTAAAATTATCCTCTTCGAGGGGACAACCTACTTTACATTATATAAATGAAAAATTATTGGATTAGACAAATGGAAATACCTCTTTTCTATGTATAGGGGTCTAAGGGGTCACAATATAATGAGAGCCTACATGACAATAATAATGTACTAGCAGAACAATAACAATAATGGTCTTCTATGGGGCACAATAATAACAATATGAGGACTACATGGGACCAACAATAACAATAATGGGGTTACACTAACAATAACAATAAGGGGCTACACTAGTATTATAGGGACCTAACATATTAACAAGCTAAACTAATGGAAACTTGACATGATTCAAAGTAGCTTTCTTTCAATGCAACTTATTGTACATGATAGTTAGTTGTTCTTGACATGCACTACCTATAACATTATTCATTAGTTGTCATCTTTCCTAATATCTGAATTATCAATTGATAAGGTTGCATCTAATCAAGTTAATGATATTGGTAGTTGACTAAATTGTTATTCACAAGTTTTTTTGGTTCATTGATGTTTGAGATAACTAAAAATATATGATTAAAGTGACTCTAATTGAGAAGTATATTTTCCTTAAAAAAATATTAAGTGATATATCTCAAATAAAGTAGAGACTACCTGAAGGAATAAATATATGTTGATGAATATATTTCTTAAATGAAATAAAATGAAATCAATAATTATATTCACCATTGTTGATTTTGAGTATGTGAGGACCAGTGATGTTGGGTAAAAAATTCATGAGATTCTATACTTGAAGTTGAATTAATTGACTACACTAAATAATACCATGCCAACATCAAAGACGAAGTTGACTAGAATGGAATATAAAATAGAAGAAGGATCAAAGTGAAAGAGTACACGTTGAATGCAGTACCATAAACTTTTAGCTAAAATTCAAAAGAATGAAAAGGAAAAATGACAAAGGAAATGAAAGGAAATTCGTAATGTAAGTGATCCACAGACATTAGGAAGAAGGAATATCCAAGATTTGTGAGCTCATTCATTGTACGAAACCAATTTTGGTAGATACCCATAAAATTTAAGAGGGGCTACCGTGATGATTTCTAATAAAAGTAATAACCTATAGTTAGTCATGGAAGTAGAGAATTCTTTCCAACTTGTAAATACTATAGAAATTATGGATAGTATAGAATCCAACCAAGAATTGAATATATCTAATATTCCTTGAGGTACAAGTCACTATCTTCATGAATTCCTCCACTGCAGATCAAATATGGACTTTTAGCCATATTCATTGTGGTATAGAGTCAACTTGCAAGGAAATTTTTATGATAGAGCATTAATATGAGTTCCATTATTATATAAAATATAAGTATCATAAAAAGGCAATGAGCATATCAAACTCCACAACAAGGATTTCAAGGGCACATGCTTGTTGGATTCACAATTATACTAAGAGGGGGAGTGAATAAATATAGTACAAATTCTACTTACTTAAATAATTTAGGCATAGTTAAACACCAATATCATAAACATAAAATAAAACACAAGATATATGTTGAAACTAGTTAGGGACAAATCCAAAAAAAATAATTTAACTGATTGGTTTGTGTAGGCACCAAGCTACTATTATATATTTTATAACCACCAACCTGTAGGAGACACAAATCCCATCTAAGTTTAAAACACCGACTTGGGGGAGAAATCAATCCCTTTTTATAGTTTGTAATCACCAACTTGCAAGAGGAACCAATCCCCTCTAATCTGTTATCTAATATATTAACCTCTATAGTCCAATATGTTCTTCTATGATTCTCTACAATCACCCCAATCCTCTCTAATATTTAATATTATCTTATTTGATTAAATACACAAAAATTATTTGCAGACACCTCAATTCTCTCTAATATTTAATCTTCTCTTTTATGGTTCATCATATAGTTTTAAATTATATCGACAGCTTACTAAATATCTACTTTGCATTAGGTTATTCCTTTGGATTGAAACTAAATTTGTACTCTTTACTCTCTGATTCTCTTGTTTCACCTTTGAAATTTTCATTATTTGTTCTTCCTCTCTTAATAGGTGCTCAATTCATCCATTGCATTAATACAAACCTCAAAAACATAACTCATATAATGGCAAAGTCTTTAGCAAAAGCTAAATTTTGGTGCTTCGTTTAATTACACTCATCTTGACTTAGTTTCCTTCCTTTATGGCATCTTTGTGTGTGTGTGTGTCTCACTAGTTTTGATGAGAAAACATTATGCAAGTTCTTTTATTTTCCTTCAAGATCCCTTTTGTTGAATTGTATTAACCCAAGGTTCTTTTGTTTATGTACAAATTCTATGATAGTTCATTAGCATACCTTATAGCTCTCTTCAATCCAACAGTAATAAGTTTTGGTGAATATATGCATTAGCAAATAACCACATGCCTAAACAACATTACTAAGCCTTGATTCATATTAATATGTCATATATATTGGATGTATGAAACTTGAACATAAAACTTCCCTAACAACATTCACTTTCACTTATATCATGACTGGGCAAATTGGAATTCCTAACAAATTTAACATTGGGAACACCTTCCAAAATGACCTTTCCATGGAACTTTAGCTCTAGGAGTTTTATTGCAACACATATGTTACCAAGCTCTGACACCGAGCGTTTTCTAGGACCTGGGATATCAAATACCAACAACTTTATACTATATTAGACCACCAACTTTTCAAGGTGTCGATATGCAAGGGTTTTAAGTCATTATGGCTAGTTTGAGCTCCTTGAGGCCATGAGCACATCCAAGAGTAGATATATTTCCTATCATGAAAAAAAATTACCTTTTCACATTGTGGCTATAATGGTGGTGTGTTTTTATCTAGTGGGATCCAAGCTCTTGGGTGTTATGCATTAGCACCCATGTAGCCTAACATCGTGACACAAAGTTGATCTATACTAGTTATGAAAAATATAGAAAGGTTATGGTCCTTGCTAGATGACTAATATGGTGATATATTAAGGGAACGTATCGCTCAAGTTCTACACCTTAACACCTCATGACTCAAGCAACAACTATTCCCATATCAGATATCGAGTGATACGTGATGTTATGGCTTTGTAAGATTTTGATATGTGGAGATCCAAAGGGTGCTTAGTGCTTAGGAGATACACCTTAGTGGAAATTAAGAGTAACTTTTAATGTCATCAAATTATGATATACATTTGTAATCATTGATGTGACCACTATTATCTAATTTAAGAGTATTCTATCATTACATGTTTGAATTTCTTCTGTAATATGACTACATTTTTTATTCAAAAGTGAAGTGTAGCATGGCAATATATGTGGTTTCTTGTATAATTGTAAGTGTAAGATGAAAATAGTGTAGAGGTATTGTAGAATCAATTGAACAAGCTTTAGATATGTAGTTGGGTATGTAGATATATAAAAATCCAGTGTAAAGGGATAATATTTTTTTATGTTCTTCATATTCACAAGTTTGGTTCAAGGCAAGGCAATGTAAGGTGAGAGGAAATTTCAGAAAATTTTGGAGGAGAAAAAATAAAGAGGTTTTTTATATTGGCAATCAAATGGTATCTGAAAATACCACATATCGGGGAAGAAATTTAATTAAATAGTTTTTTTTAACGTTTTCATTTATTAAATTTTAATATATTCTTTAATGGAAAGAAATTGCTTGAAAGTAAGATTTTTAATGAAACATCAAGGCCGAAAGAAATTGAAAATATAATTTCAAAGTAAGATTTTTAATGAAACATCAAGGCCTCCTCCTTCTGGGTATTTGGAAAGAAAGGACTCGTCACATAATCAAAAATTGCTTCCTCCCATAGGATATGTAATAGCCCCGTGTCAAAATTTCATGTAGTTAAAGTTTATAAACGAAAAATAAGACCAAGCTCATGGGACACGTATTCCAAGCTTAATGTTGGGAAAAATATCCTAGTGGGCATCACTTGTTGCGTTTATGGCTAAGGGGAAATTGACAAAGGAAATGGAAAAGGCTTTGAAAAGGAAAAGTGGCATTAATTGGCATTTTACTTATTAAAATAAAGGAAAGTAGGAGAAAAAGGATGAGAAAGGTCACGGGTTACATATGAGGAGAACAATGAAGGAAAATAATGGAAAAATGAAGAAATTAGAGGCATAAAGAATAAAAATATGTCAGAGGTGTTAGCGCTTGAGATTTCACCCTAGGCTGAGGAAGGTAAACCTTCAAGGCTACATCAAACCATTTCACCTCGTAGCTAGCCCTACGAGGTATGAGAAGGCTCTCTCAGGTCAGATTTGATAGATCTTTCAATATGATTGGGCTGACCAATTAAGAATAAATATTTTAGGCTAGTAAATTGATAGGGGGGTTGATTTAATGATTTTTGGCGTTTTTGGTGGCAATTGGAGGGAGTGCAATTCAGGGTGCGGGGATTGAGCACAGTTTTTGCAGGGGGATCTTTGGGGCAAGGTAGGAGTGGGCGCTGATGCCTTAATCTGAGATGGATGATCAAGGATGATAGAGGAGGAGCTAAAGAGGGCAAACAACCATTTTGAATCCTCTCTAGACAGTAGAAAACATAAATATTGAACAAACTAAAAAGCTGAGCATGTCAAAGCATGAATTCAAACTTTACCACTTCATCTGTCCAATTAGAAGAAAAAGAGAGATGTGGAATACATAAACAAACTTACAAGAACATGTAGAGAACACACCATCAACTCATCAATCCACAAGAATCCACAATGATGTCTGCAAAACCCTGGCCTTCCTTTCCTTAAATTGCAGAAATAGATGTACAATACACAATAAAAACTTTCTCCCACAAGAGTCCAACCATGAAAATGAGAAGGAGAGAGCATAATATAGACCATCTAGACCATCTAACTCCTTTCCCCACCTCTAGGGGTCGAGCTCAGCTTCCTAGGGGCAGTTTGAACTAATTCTAAATCAAGCACTAGATAATAGGCAGTCCAACAACTTGCCTCTATTACTTAGCTAACTGATTCATGCATTAATTATTCACTTTTTACATCATGGAAGCTTCTAGAAGGGTAAAGAGAGATAAAATCTATCAAAGTGCCATGAAAATATTACATTTATCCATCATCTACAAGTAAAAATGGTCAACCATAGTCAAAACAGTGTTTTTTGACAAAAAAGGTCAATTCTGGTAAAGCTGGCTCGAATGGTCGCACCCCCTGTTCAAATGGTCGCGCCCCTTTGCAGCTACTTTTGAGTGGGTTCCACTGATCCAAATTAGGTGCAAGATGGCCCATTGGAAATCTTGGTCTGTCTACTTTCCATACCAAGTGGAATTTCTGAATTTGGAGTTGTTTTTCCCCCTCAAAAACCATTTCTCCCAAGGTCACTTTCTGCAACTCAAAAAGTGGGCAGAAAGTCATTTTTTTGATGTATTTTGAGCTTTTGGAGGCTCAAATCTCAAAATCAGGCTTCTCCCAAGTATTGGTAATTTTTCTCTCTGCATGCCCTTTCCAAAAATGCCAAGTTTTCAAAATTCCAAGCAGTCCTCCAAAATGGTCTCACCCGGGGTGAGACCATTCCAATGGCCAAAACCTGTAAATTGCACAAAAAATTCACAAATGAAAAAATTTTCTCCAAATTTCTTGAAATTTGGGCTGGGAGTCCCCAATAAAGTACCATGCTCAGTCAAAGAGACTTTGACCAAAATTTGGAGTGGATCGGGCGTTTTCCTTCGTTTTTGTGCTTTGGCCAACCGTCCTTAGAGCACCTTCGTTCTCGCCGGTATTTTTGACATTTCTCTCAAACCATGACACCTGTGTAAAAAGAGAAGGAGGTTTTTCTTCTTTGGCATGTTATGGACAAAAACCTCTCTCAGTTTTCCAAAATTCATCTTTGATTGCTCTGGAACATCATTTGAGTGCGACTTGTCCCGATGTGTGAAGCAAGGAATTTTGTCGAAATGGAGCGAGATGAAGGGGATAGGGGGCTTCTAAATTCTTGGGGAAATTTGTGGGAGTGGGGAGGGATGTTAGGAAGCAGGAGAAAGTGGAATATCAGTGACTGAGTGAGGGGAAGGGGTCGAAAAGAGCAAAACACAGGCCCAACCTAGAAAATTGCCAGGTTGTAGCTAGAAACTAGGGTTTGTACAAAAATGAGGAATTTGGCGGATCTAAGGGATGGGAAGTGTTTGTTAAGGTACTTTAAGGATAGGGGAAGGTATATGAACATCAGGAAACAAGTTTTGCCGGTGATTTGACCATCCAAGAAAAATTGCCTTCAAAACCCTAGGAGAGGGAAATGACCTTGCCTGGGTGGCAACTGAAGCATGAACAAGGTGTCAAATGACTCATTAGACACTGACATGATAATGACAACCCTCTGAATGATGATACACTTATCTGAATGATGACATAGACTGACATTTGGGCAACTTTGAACAGAGTGAAAGCAAACCCTAGACCTAATGCTTAGTGACCAAATTTTGCTTGAAAACTCTTTGAAATGACAAAATTTGACCTTGACACTTCAAAATCACTTTGTAAGAGCATATTTGATCACTGTAGGAAGGCTGGAAAGACTGACACTAACATTGGCTCCAATGGGGATGGTAGCTCCTTGGAGGTGCCAAGAACCTTAGACATCTGGGAGAGCAGACCAGTGTTTGCAACCATTGGGCGATGGAGTCATGATTTACACCTTTGACACATTTATTGAATGAAAACTTGACTGAAACCTAACTGAAACTTGACTCAAACCGACTCGATGGCAAACTGAAATAACTTGAAAAAACTCACTCAATAGACCAAACACAAATGACTCATGACCGACTTAAAACAGAACTTTACAAAGCTTTTTGAAGGGCAGCAGTCCATCAAGATTTGAAATCATGATGACAACCACCGGTGTTTCTTACAAGACTATATACATCAAACTATATCAAAATGCCAATGCAACCAATCAAGCAGATGCCTTCTTGATTGATTCTCCCAATCAGATTGCATGATCAACAATAGATACTGGTAACCGGGCATCCAAAAACATAGATGACCATGATCTCCTTCATCACTGAACACTGCAATAAACACTATCACTGCTGGTTGCAACAAACTTACTAGAGGATCGTGAAAAACATGAAGATTTGCCACTGCCACCTTCTGCTGAAAGAACAAGGTGTCTTTTGCTTCAAATTCTGATCTACCTTCATCATGTGCTTCGGTAAAAGTATGCTCATGGGTTTCAAAAAATTCTGAACAAGTAGGTGAGCAAATCTCCTCTTGAAATAACATTTCAACACATGAGACATATGAAGAATCTGAAATGGAATCCTGAATGCTATGATCTTCGGTAGTTTGACAATATGGTAGGTCATCTTCAAATGATATGACAGCTAGATTATCATCTTTGTGAAGGAAAACATTATCTATTTGCTGATCTACAAGACAATCATCTTTTTCAACAAAAGAAGAAGTTTCCCCAACACTTTCCTGACTCTGTGAGCATTGCAAATCTGCTGTAGCTTGGGCTGTAACAAGACCTTTCAAGAGCTGATCTATCTCCTCTTCAGACAAAGGAGACAATGCCTTTTGTTTTCTTCTGCTTAAACAATGATTATCTTCATATGACAAGGCACTCAAACTATCGTTTAGTACTGAGCTATTGAAAGGAGATTCATCACTTACTTGCACAAATATCTCACCTTGCTGTTCATGAACATCTGAATCCAAGACTCTGTCTGTGATCTCAACAATAGAGCTCTCTTTGATGGGCTTCAGCACAAGGTATGCTTGGTCATCACAATCTGAATGTAGTTCTGAAGTAGCTGTCCTAACATTATCACATTCTGCAATCTGGTCTTCTTCTGTGGGCAGATCTGAAACAATGTTTGCTCTTTCCTCATTTTCAACCATATTGAAATCTTCAGCCTGATGATCTTGGCAAGTATCCTCTAAGATTTTTGTGTGCTGCTGAAACGGATTTTCATACAAAACCTCCATGATCTCTTCATCCATGAAATTATCATCTTCATAAAACCTCTCAAGGCTTTCAATAAAACTATAGGCATGCTTGCAACAGTCTTGAACTAAATTTAATGATGGATAAGATGCTTGATATCTTTCAATGAACAAGGCATGAAAATCTTTTAAACAGTAAATACAAGCAGGCGGCAAACTTTCATACCATGATTGAGCTTTACCTTCCAGAGTGGCCAAGAATATCTTCATCAAGCAATCTTCAGGAAAATCCACCTTCAACTTGCGAATATGCATATGAAATCTAACCAAATGTAAGGCAGCATCTTTCTTACCATCATCATTAAATGTAGGCAAATTCCTTGACCAATCTACCTTTGGAATTTTATTCGGAAAACCTGGAATGTGATCTCGGCTCAAGGGAGCATATCTTCTTGCAATTAGGTCCATCATGAAAATCTCATAGCTACTGATCTTCCTGCAGTGAAGTCACCATGAAGCATAGGTTGCTGGATTCTTCAGTGAAAGGAGTCGCCAGTGAATGATTTCAGCCTTTCAAGTGTCTGATCGTTGTCCACTATCAACAATCAGATCTGAACTTGATACATGTACTAGGGTAAAATGCAAATGAAGTGGTCGTATTCACAAGCTCACGGAGATTGACTAAAGCAGCGTTTATCTACTAACGCTGATGTAAAACAAGAGCGTTATCGAAGGCTTCTGGCGTAACTTCAGGCTCCGTCTAAGACTTATGAAACAAACACATCAACCCACAAACAAGTTTGTTCTCCCCAGTATGGCTGCCACTATGTTAGCGCTTGAGATTTCACCCTAGGCTGAGGAAGGTAAACCTTCAAGGCTACATCAAACCATTTCACCTCGTAGCTAGCCCTACGAGGTATGAGAAGGCTCTCTCGGGTCAGATTTGATAGATATTTCAATATGATTAGGCTGACCAATTAAGAATAAAGATTTTAGGCTAGTAAATTGATAGGGGGGTTGATTTAATGATTTTTGGGGTTTTTGGTGGCAATTGGAGGGAGTGCAATTCAGGGTGCGGGGATTGAGCACAGTTTTTGCAGGGGGGTCTTTGGGGAAAGGTAGGAGTGGGCGCTGATGCCTTAATCTGAGATGGATGATCAAGGATGATAGAGGAGGAGCTAAAGAGGGCAAACAACCATTTTGAATCCTCTCTAGACAGTAGAAAACATAAATATTGAAAAACTAAAAAGCTGAGCATGTCAAAGCATGAATTCAAACTTTACCACTTCATCTGTCCAATTAGAAGCAAAAGAGAGATGTGGAATACATAAAAAAACTTACAAGAACATGTAGAGAACACACCATCAACTCATCAATCCACAAGAATCCACAATGATGTCTGCAAAACCCTAGCCTTCCTTTCCTTAAATTGCAGAAATAGATGTACAATACACAATAAAAACTTTCTCCCACAAGAGTCCAACCATGAAAATGAGAAGGAGAGAGCATAATATAGACCATCTAGACCATCTAACTCCTTTCCCCACTTCTAGGGGTCGAGCTCAGCTTCCTAGGGGCAGTTTGAACTAATTCTAAATCAAGCACTAGATAATAGGCAGTCCAACAACTTGCCTCTATTACTTAGCTAACTGATTCATGCATTAATTATTCACTTTTTACATCATGGAAGCTTCTAGAAGGGTAAAGAGAGATAAAATCTATCAAAGTGCCATGAAAATATTACATTTATCCATCATCTACAAGTAAAAATGGTCAACCATAGTCAAAACAGTGTTTTTTGACAAAAAAGGTCAATTCTGGTAAAGCTGGCTCGAATGGTCGCGCCCCTTTGCAGCTACTTTTGAGTGGGTTCCACTGATCCAAATTAGGTGCAAGATGGCTCATTGGAAAGCTTGGTCTGTCTACTTTCCATACCAAGTGGAATTTCTGAATTTGGAGTTGTTTTTCCCCCTCAAAAACCATTTCTCCCAAGGTCACTTTCTGCAACTCAAAAAGTGGGCAGAAAGTCATTTTTTTGATGTATTTTGAGCTTTTGGAGGCTCAAATCTCAAAATCAGGCTTCTCCCAAGTATTGGTAATTTTTCTCTTTGCATGCCCTTTCCAAAAATGCCAAGTTTTCAAAATTCCGAGCAGTCCTCCAAAATGGTCTCACCCGGGGTGAGACCATTCCAATGGCGAAAACCTGTAAATTGCACAAAAAATTCACAAATGACAAAATTTTCTCCAAATTTCTTGAAATTTGGGCTGGGAGTCCCCAATAAAGTACCATGCTCAGTCAAAGAGGCTTTGACCAAAATTTGGAGTGGATCGGGCGTTTTCCTTCGTTTTTGTGCTTTGGCCAACCGTCCTTAGAGCACCTTCGTTCTCGCCGGTAGTTTTGACATTTCTCTCAAACCATGACACCTGTGTAAAAAGAGAAGGAGGTGTTTCTTATTTGGCATGTTATGGACAAAAACCTCTCTCAGTTTTCCAAAATTCATCTTTGATTGCTCTGGAACATCATTTGAGTGCGACTTGTCCCGATGTGTGAAGCAAGGAATTTTGTCGAAATGGAGCGAGATGAAGGGGATAGGGGGCTTCTAAATTCTTGGGGAAATTTTTGGGAGTGGGGAGGGATGTTAGGAAGCAAGAGAAAGTGGAATCTCAGTGACTGAGTGAGGGGAAGGGGTCGAAAAGAGCAAAACACAGGCCCAACCTAGAAAATTGCCAGGTTGTAGCTAGAAACTAGGGTTTGTACAAAAATGAGGAATTTGGAGGATCTAAGGGATGGGAAGTGTTTTTTAAGGTACTTTAAGGATAGGGGAAGGTGTATGAACATCAGGAAACAAGTTTTTCCGGTGATTTGACCATCCAAGAAAAATTGCCTTCAAAACCCTAGGAGAGGGAAATGACCTTGCCTGGGTGGCAACTGAAGCATGAACAAGGTGTCAAATGACTCATTAGACACTGACATGATAATGACAACCCTCTGAATGATGATACACTCAGCTGAATGATGACATAGACTGACATTTGGGCAACTTTGAACAGAGTGAAAGCAAACCCTAGACCTAATGCTTAGTGACCAAATTTTGCTTGAAAACTCTTTGAAATGACAAAATTTGACCTTGACACTTCAAAATCACTTTGTAAGAACATATTTGATCACTGTAGGAAGGCTGGAAAGACTGACACTAACAAGAGGATTAGTTGGTAGCTTTTTTTTAGTTCGGTTTTGGAGTTAGTCTCAGAGAGGAGAAGAGCACCAAGAGGAGAAGGAAAAGCAAGCAAGCAAAGGAAGGACAAGGAAAGCAAAGCAAGGATGAGGAAAGAAAAGGAAGAAAGGATCAAACAAATAAAGGTTGGATCAGGAAACTTCACCATAAATACTTGGAGGTAACAAATTGCATGTATGATTTCCTAGTTTGTTTTGGCATGCATGGCATATGCATGTGTGTATTTTGGTTTCTTTGTTGTGCATGGCATGGATTTTTCCGAGTTTTGATAGTGGTTTTAGCGTTGCCCTACCATTTTTGGATAGCCATGATGTGATAGGATTCTTTCTCGGTTGATCTTTGGATTACTCTGGTTTTAGATTTGGGTGAGGTGGTCTCGCGAAAATCCTAGGGGTTGCGGGTAGAGATGGTTTTCTCTGGGAAGCCCTCAATAGGTGGGTGGAGACAGGAAAATTCCTGAAGGGATTATGAAAGAATTATGAGGCATCCAATCTCGGTTTGGTTTTGTGATCTCAGGACTGGTTTAGGTGAGATCACGGTATGGTGAGGATGGAGGTGGTTTAACTTCTGGATTCCCTTCGTTGTTTATGGATTGTTTTATCCCATTGGATCACACATTTTGTTGAAAATAGCAACAAGAAATGATAAATATAGAAGTTCTAAATTTAGTACTACTATAAATACCATTTCGGGATACCTTCCTATTTTAGTTAGTCCCTGAACTAAAATAGAGAAGTAAAAATTCAAATTTGATCTTAGCATCTGTTTGTAAAATAATTAATTAATTCGCCATGAGTTAATTAGTTTTAGAAAATCAAACATGAAGTCTATGTGGGGACATTCAATAGTTTCTCCATTGATTGAGGAATTTATCCATCAGTTAAGGAGCTAAGGATGAGTTGTAATATTGAGCTGTAATTAGTTAGCTCAGTTGACTAAGTCAAGTCCAGTTAGACTAATTCAAACAGTTTGTTGAATTAATTGTGAGTTCAATTAGTTAATGCATGCATGCATGTAACTACTGCACTTCAGATAACTAAATATTCTCTCATAAATAACTCATGCATGTCAGTTCAGATAGAGACCCAGTTGAGATCAGATGAAGAGACATTGTACTATCAGTTGCAGGAATATTCCATTGTGAATACTTGCATGCAGAAGGAATTCTTTCCTTGAGGATTGCGCAGTTATTTCTTTAGTTTTTGTGAGTGTGATGAGGCCAATTCACACATGTGGCATCATTGGACCCCGAGAAAAACTGCGAAAGGACATAGGAGGCTTGGAGAACTTGAGGAGGACATGTGTTGTTTCTATTTAGTCTGTGAGCTATATTGTTTGATTGCAGAGAGAGGAGGATAGCTTGTGAACTGATTCTTTTTTGTAACTCAAACATATTTTCCACTTGTATGATAATACAGAGGTTGGGGTTTTAGGCTGAGGCTTTCCCCGAGTTATGTATTCTATGTTATGTGTGATTGATTTATTATTCTTAGTCATATGCATTCTCATTGATCTTGCTCAATTTAATTAAGCTTCCATAAAGTTTGTTGTAGAAGTACATCTTGTATTTTCCTTTAGTATATTGCATAATCTGTTGATCTGCAGTGGGAATTTCTACATGGTATCAGAGCAAAGGTGATAAAGGTGAAGACCAATATACAAGAAGGGAGAAGTTCAAAGTTTGAGGTTCCTGAATATAGAAATCGAGTTCTTATCACATCTCAATTTCTCCAATGGTGTTCAACAGTTTAAGACTCGAATATGCTCTTGATGGAAGTTCGAATTATATATCCTGGAAGGATTGCATGGAAGTAGTATTAGAGGATAACATTCTAAAGGAATTCGTTGATCAAGAAGTCCCCAAGCCGATTGATGCTACTGAATTGGCGGAATGGAAAAATGGTGTGGCTAGAGCTAGGAGAATCCTTCTGGAGGGAGTTCGAGACCACATAGTCTCGAGTCTCCATGGGAAGGAGACACCATTTTCAATGTGGAAAACATTAAAGGATCTATATAAGAATAGCAGCGATCAGAGGAACCTGGCGCTAAAAGACAAGCTACAGAAAATCAAGTGTGAAAAGGGTGACATGATCTCTACATATCTGAACAAGATCACTACCTGTAGGGATGAGCTTGGAAGTGTAGGGATCACGACTGCTAATGATGAAATGGTGAGTCTTACACTCTTCAGTCTTCCTAAGAGCTAGCATAGCTACCAAGACTCAGTTAATGGAAGAGAAAAACTACCAGATTGGGAACGAATTTGGTCAGATCTGATGCAGGAGGAGATCAGAAGAAGCACCAGAGATGGATCCTCATCGAAGCAAGACGATGAGGAAAATATAGCCTTAGCGAGTAAGGTAAGGAAATGGAAAGGGAAGGCATCCCATCCCAAATCTAGTTCTTCCCATGGTGGGAAGAAGTTTGAAAAATCGAAAGTGTGACGCTTTCATTATAATGAAGTGGGCCATTATGCTACGAATTGTCCACAGAAGAAATCCAAGAAGGGATTCTCAAAGACATCTAATGGTGAGGCACTGGCCTCACAATTTGAGTTGGATTTCTCTCTTATCGCATGCATGGTTTCATCCATGGTGGGATGTGTGTGGTACCTGGGCAGTGGAGCTTCATTCCACATGTCGGGTGACAAGAATCCTTTCAGTACCTTGGAGGAGAAGGATCTCCAGATGCAAATCGAGATGGGTGATGATGGAAAGTACCGTGTTTCAGTTGAAGGTACGGTTGTGTTTCAGAGGGAGCATGGGGCTCCCCTCACCCTGACTGATGTAAAGTATGTACCAGGTTTGAAGAAGAATCTTGTGTCTATCGCTATGCTAGAAGATAAAGGCTATGATGTAGTCTTTAGGAAAGGAAAGGTATTCTTGAGGCATATCGGTACTAGACAAAAAAGGTGAATTGGGGTTCGAGTAAAGAATCTCTACAAGCTGGAGGTAGATGATTGTGCTGCATTGAGTTCCAAAGCTGGGATGGTGCAGAGCCAAGATGTTGGCGAGCTATGGCATAGAAGACTGGGCCACTTGCACCATGGAGCCCTGAAGATCATGCAGTAGATTTCTACTAGACTTCCCAAGGGAAAACTGGAGTAGACGAATACATGCAAAGGTTGTACCTTGGGTAAGTATGCGAAATCTTCCTTTCTGGATCAAAACAGTAGAGCTGGAGCAATCGTGGGGCGAGTTCACTCTAATGTTTGTGGACCTTTCTCTACAGCCTCCACCGCTAAACAAAGGTACTATGTTATTTTTATTGATGATTTTTCTCGTAGATGTTGGATCTACTTTATGCAAAAGAAGGATCAGACCTTCTTAACGTTTTGTGAGTTTAAATCATTGGCAGGGAAAGAATTTGGAAAGAAAATAAAAGCCTTGCATAGCGACAATGGTGGAGAGTATGTCTCCCAACATTTTAAGGACTTATGCACTGTAGAAGGAATTAAACGGGAGTTGACGGCACCCCATAACTCACAACAAAATGGGGTGGCTAAAAGGAAGAATAGATCAATTGTGGGAGCAGCTCAAGCGATGTTACATGACCAAAGCCTACCACTACATTTGTGGGATGAGGCATGCAATATACCTGTATACTTGCATAACAAAAGCCTGTACTGTATATTGGGGATGAAGACACCTATGGAGGCCTTTTTTGGGAAGTGACCAGATGTGAGTCACTTCTGAATCTTTGGATCATCAGTTTACTATCATGTGACCAAAGATGCCTAAAGGAAGTTGGATCCAACAACTGAGTTTGGAATACTTGTGGGGTACATAGATACACCCCACAACTATCAGGTGTACCTGCCTACCAATCAGAGGGTAGTGGTACGCAGGGATCTGAAGTTCGACGAGCAGAAATCCATGTGATTATCACTTGAGAGGGACCTCAAGTTGCATGCAAAGGAGGAACTTTCAATTCCTAAGGAGGAGGAGCCTCAGATTGATGCGGAGCAGCTGCTTGTAGAGGATCCAGGAGTGAAGACATCCACTCATGCTGAGACTTCCAGAGATGGGTGGAAACGCTCAAGGGAAGCTGACAGGTTGATGTTGGATGTGTGGGAGATTGTGGGATAGCCATTTTCTCAGTGCAAACAAAGGAGGTCGCCTGAGTGGTACACTGGGTACATGGCCCTGGTTGGGGAGTGTGTAGATATTGAACCTTCTTCATTCGAGGAGGCAGTGCAGCATCCAGTCTAGGTTGATGCAATGATAGAGGAGTATGACTCTATCATTTGGAATAGTCTGTGGGATGTTGTCCCAAGACCTCATGGCAAGTCAGTGGTGAGTACCAGATGGCTTTACAAGGTAAAGCAGGCAGCTAATGGTAGTGTTCAGAAACATAAGGCAAGGTTTGTTGCCCGAGATTTCTCACAAGTCGAGGGGATTGACTACGATGATACCTTTGCTCCTGTAGCAAGGTACTCATCTATCAAATTGATGTTGGCACTATCAACTCAGATGGATTGGAAGATCCATCAGATGGATGTGAAGCCAACATTCCTTAATGGGAAGATTGAGGAGGAGGTGTAAATTGAGCAACCAGAGGGTTTTGAGACCTTCGATCGAGAGTTGCATGTGTGCCGACTCAAGAGGGCTTTGTATGGGCTGAAGCAAGCACCCCATGCTTAGTACACCAAGATCGACAGCTATTTCACCGGGTTGGGCTTCACCAAGAGAGAAGCAGATGCGAACCTTTACCACATCATGGTAGAAGGCAAATCATTGATCATTGTTCTTTATGTTGATGACCTGATTTTGATAGGTGATGATTAGCTGATACAGTCTTGCAAGGAGGACCTTGCAAGAGATTTTGAAATGAAAGACATGGGTCTTATGCACTACTTTCTAGGCATGGAGGTGTGGCAAAAAGATGGTGAAGTATTTGTGTCTCAAGGAAAGTATGCCAATGAGATACTCAGGCACTTTCACATGGAGAAGTGCAAGCCCATGCAGACTCCTCTAGCTAGGAACTAGAGGAAGGAGGATGATACTTCAGGTGAGGTAGTAGCTGCTATTGTTTATTGACAACTGGTGGGTTCACTTATATATCTGGTGAACACATGACCCAACTTATGCTTTGCGATGAACTAGCTGAGTCAAGCTATGGTTTAGCCTACCAAGCTGTTTTGGAAGGCAGCGAAGCATGTGCTGAGATACCTCATAGGCACATCTAATTTTGGATTGTGGTATAGACGGACAAAGGGAGTGAAGCTTTAGGGCTTCATAGATGCAGATTAAGCAGGGATTCCATCAAACTGGAAGAGAACTTTTGGAGGAATCTTCAACCTTGGTTTAGCCACAGTTTCCTGGTACAGCAGGAAACAGAGATCAGTTGCAGTTAGCTCAGTAGAGGCTGAATACATGGCTGCTAGTCAAGCTTCATGTAGGCCATTTGGATGCAGAAGATTCTAGTGGGATTGTTTGGTCAGAGGATGGATCCAACCGTGATCTACCGCGATAATCAAAGTTGTATCAAACTCTCTAAGAATCCAGTTTTTCATGACAAGTCCAAGCACATTGATATTCGGTATCACCATCTTCGAGACTATGTGGTCAAGACGACCATGTTGTTGTTGTATGTTTCAACCGAGGAACATGATGCAGATATTTTGATGATGGCATTGTCAAAATGCAAGTTCGAGTTCCACAGAGACAGGATTGGGGTTACTGATAATCCCTTTCTTGTTGAGAGGGAGTGTTGAAAATAGCAACAAGAAATGCTAAATATAGAAGTGCTAAATTTAGTACTGTTATAAATAGCATTTCGGGATACCTTCCTATTTTAGTTAGTCCGTGAACTAAAATAGAGAAGTAAAAATTCGAATTTGATCTTAGTAGTTGTTTGTAAAATAATTAATTAATTCACCATGAGTTAAATAGTTGTATAAAATCAAACATGAATTTTATGTGGGGACATGCAACAATTTCTCCATTGATTGAGGAATTTATCCATCAGTTAAAGAGATAAGGAAGAGTTGTAATTAGTTAGCCCAGTTATCTGAGTCAAGTCTTCTTAGATTAATTCAAACAGTTTGTTGAATTAATTATGAGTTCAGTTAGTTAATGCATGCATGCATGTAACTGCTGAACTTCAAATAACTGAATATTCTCTCATAAATAACTCATGCATGTCAGTTCAGACAGAGACCCAGTTGAGATCAGTTGGAGGGACAATTTACTATCAGTTGCAGGAATATTCCATTGTGAATATCTCTTGCATGCAGAAGGAATTCTTTCCTTAAGGATTGCACAGTTACTTCTTTAGTTTCTGTGAGTGTGATGAGGCCAATTCACACATGTGGCAACACTGGACCACAAGAAAAGCTGCGCAAGGAAATAGGAGGCTTGGATGGCTTGAGGAAGACATATGTTGTGTCTATTCAGTCTGTGAGCTATATTGTTTGATTGCAGAGAGAGCAGGATAGTTTGTGAGTTGATTCTTTTTGTAACTCAAACATATTTTCTACTTGTACAATAATACAAAGATTGAGGTTTTAGGCTGAGGCTTTCCCTGGGTTATTTCTTCTATGTTATGTGTGATTGATTTCTCATTTTCAGTTATATGTGTTCTCATTGACCTTTCTCAATTTGATTAAGCTTCCGTAAAGTTTGTTGTAGAAGTAGATCTTGTATTTTGTTTTAGTATATTGCATAATCTGTTGATCTATAGTGGGAATTTCTACACATTCATGCTTGGAATACAGCACAAGGCTGATTGGTTGAAATAAATATTTGGTTCAAAAAATCTATGGTTGGGTGGTACATAGAAGTCTCCGACTTGGTTGAATTTTGCAGATGATTAATAAGAGTTAAGTTCCTCTTTCTTTTGATGAGTAAATATACTTCTTATTATGTGGCTTTAATGATCGTTCTATCATTGCTATTTATCTGGTTATATGTTGGTTATAAGAATGGTTAATTGATATTTCTAAGTATGGCTCTTATCACATTTACATTAATGAATGTTTGCTTAATGAATTCATGATCTAATTGGTGTTAGGGAAACTATTGTGAGAAGACAATGGTCCTTCTTGTTTAACCTCACATAAGTTTCAGATCCCTATGCTCAGATTTGCAATCGTGACTGTAGGTTGCATGTTTACCATTTGTTTGATGGAATGTCAGTCCTGGTTCAGAGGGGTCATGTCTAGTCCCAGTTCAATTTTTTGTTTATAAACTTTGTTTCTATGTAATTCATCATTTATGGAAGCTTCATTGAGTTATGAGCAGAGGCATGAGTCCTGGCCTTGAAAAAGTGGCTTAAACTTCAGGCTCATTGGCAGGCAGGCCTATGGGAGTGACTGGAGGCTTACAATCGCTTGCATGCCTTGGAAAGGGAGCAGATAAGGCTCTAAGTCACTGAAACAGAGAGTTAGCTTAGGGGCTTGACACTTGGAGGGGGTGGGTTTCTCCTAGAGGTCATCACCTGAGGGCAGTCAGTAAGGCCTTAAGTTATCGAATCTATTTCCTTAAGGTCATATAGGAGGTGGACTCTTATCATAGTGAACCTCATATCATGTTTACCCCAAGAAAACCAGTGAAAATGGGTAAATGTGGGAGGAGGCGATTACAGGAAAGTATTTGGATCATAATTCAGAAGAATGTAAAGGAATCAATTGTTGTGTAGGCTTGGTCACATCATGACTAGTAGGATTCAAAAAAGGAGGCCATGTTACTCCAAAGCTAGTTCCTAACTCTAGGATTCATGATTTCCCTCTCTTCGCACTAGTACAATTCCTATTTCCTCCTCCTAAAACACTCCTCATCTGAGTTTTCTAAAGATCAATTTTAATGGCACTTCAAAAGGTAACTTAGGCAATGATGGCTATGTAGGTATGTTTAGGGATCATTCGATATCCCCTATGTACATATGTTCATGCTTTATAGGATATAACAGTAACAATGCAACAAAATTGAAACCCCTAGAAGTGGAAATATTGATTTCCTATACCTAAGGCTACACGAAACATATGGTGGAGGGAGGTTCTAAACTTATTATAAACATGATATACTCACTATAAGAAATTTACCATTATTTTATGGATGGAATTTAACCTCTAAGTTTTTTCTTGATTCTATGTAGAAGATGATGATATTTGGACTCATGGTACGACAACTCTCATATTTTTTTATCTTCTATTCTATTTTATTATATAGCATTATCTCATGGATATTTATCCATTATACTAAAAGAAGTGATATGCAGTTTTCAACTCTTTATGCACTCTATAGTGAACTATCTAAATAACATATAAGAAAATAAATAAACTTAAACTTACTAATTATAGAAAAATATAAATAGATAACTAATAAAACGAGCATCCATTTCTATTAACTAGGAGTGTTTTAAATAATATAAAATGTATATTTCTATTATCATTTTTTTTTGGTAGGTAAGCACCCATGGGGGATTTGAACCAGTGACCTATCGCAAGGAGTGCCTTAATAGTGCACCCATTCACCGTCAATCCAAAGCCCTCTAGGCTATATATTTATGTTATCACTAATATCATAATATTCAATATAAATAGTATTAACATAGATATTTGTGAACTAAATATAGCAACTACACTAATTTAATTTTGATAAAAAAAGTAATATTAATCAATAACGAAAATATATATCCCTAAACCTAAAAAAAGGTGAGCTAATAACTTTAGTAAATTATAATGAATGTGTTACTAAATAATTCATAACATGTATAATATTTCCTTTATTTTTTTTACTTAATGACTATTATAGACATTGGTTTCTACTATTTAATATATAAATTTCTTGTCATAATAAAATAACGACTAATAAAACAAAAAAAAATGGGAAATCTTGGTTTCTATTATCTAATATATAACTTTTTTGTCATAATAAAATAAAGACTAATAAAACAAAAAAAATGTGAAAGATTTCATTTGAAAGTGAAGATAAGTTATATTATCGGCCCACGGAGCTTTGGATTGATGGTGAATGGGTGCACTGTTAAGGCACTCCTTGTGATAGGTCACTGGTTCAAATCCCCCGTAGGTGCTTACCTACCAAAAAAAGAAAATAAGTTATATTATCCTTCTAATAATATGTTACTTAACAATTTAGATAATATTTTTTTTTTTACAATTCTTTTAAATTCGAAAGTTTTAAATTTGCAATGGATATGTTGAAATTACTACAACATCATACATAATATTTTTTTTCCCTTTAGATTAATTAATTTCTCCTTAAAAAATTATTTTCATTCCCTAAAACCCCTATCATATATATGAAATTTTAACGAATTAGACTCACAAAAATGTGATATGAAAATACAATTGCCTAAAATTAGAAACTATTTCTCTGAAACCTTCATTCAATGTAAGAAGAAAGGATCCACAAAAATGTTAATGGCCTTATATAATGCCAATATAACATTTCGTAAGTGAGTTTAATCATTTCACTTCAAGTGTTAAATTAATACCTTCTTTGTTACTTTAAAATCAATTAAAAAAAAATTATCCAAACATAATTCATAGAGTATAACTAGAAATGGAAGAAAACTATAACTCATTCATCAATTTTACCTTCTTAAATAATAATTATTTACCTGCTTACTCTCATTCTTTACTTACTATTTTTCATTTGCATGAACACTACGAAGGTTTGAATGTAAGTTTGTTTCATTTAAGTGTAATATTTAGTTTTTGTAGGCTAGCCATTATATTCAAATATTATTGTTTTCGAAATAATTCTTTACTTACTATTGTTCATTTGCATGAAAACTACGAGGGTTTGAAATGTAAGTTTGTTTCATTTAAGTGTAATATTTAGTTTTTGTAGGCTAGTCATTATATTCAAATATTATTGTTTTCGAAATTCGTTTATTTGCTTGGTTCATTGTTGAAGAGGAATTATTAGTCATGTCTTTGTAAAATAAATATTTTAACAAAAATTAAAAGAAAGATGAAGATGTTTAAATACGTATGTGTGTTTTGGTGGTAAAGATGTGAGGGAATATTTAATTTCTTTAAATATTAATAGAAGTGCTTTTAGATATTTTTATGTTAATTGTTTTTAATTTATCTAACAATATTATAATAGATAGTTTTTAATTAATTGTTAGGATGTTCTGACATATATAAAATAATTAAGTATAATTTGGTCTAGTGTATAGTTAGGTAAAATGTGTTTCTTTAGTATGTACTTTTAGTAACTTATAATCTGACAGTCATAATATGTTTTAGACATGAAGTGATCCGACGGTCCATTCTCTCTTTGGTATTACCAACACTTGATCCATGTCTTCACACTCGATTGGTCCATGATATCTATTTAAAGAGCATGCGGGGTCATTTGTCTGGTGACCGTTAATGAGATAAGATTATGTAAATTTTTGTTCTTTTACATTAATAAATTACCTGAAGTGGTCACGTTGGTTCAGGACATGGACTGTTTCCCTCTTTGAGGATTTTAACCACGTGAAGAATACTGGTGTACTGATCTGCGATCTATTTGTGAGCAGTGTCCTTTGGTGTTTTATCTAACGAACTTACCCTGTAAATTCCTACATGGTATAAGGGGGTAGGTCACGAATTCGATACACATCCGACTTTCATTGGGGGGATATTGTTGGACATTAGATAAACCAAAGCTACCTGTGTTCCATGACATGCACTAACTACCTGTCCTGGATCCTTATCTTTAGTGATGTGATCATTGACTAACACCTGTGGGTTTTAGTCTCTGACTCACTTTTTATAATGGGTGAGAACACTTTTACATAAAGTAACTTTAATACATAAGTTACATGTACTTTTTGAAAAAGAAACTCAACAAAAAGAAAGACTTGAACCCAAGACCTCTATTCTCATAAAGTACCATTATAAAATTGACTTTCACTTATTTATAAAAGTGGGTTGCATAAAGTAATCTTTTTTTAAAAGTGAGATATTTAGATTAAGTTTGGAAAGCAGGGGATTTTTTTAAAATATAACATTATCATCAACTTCCCAACATTCACATGGTTCATTGGCATCTTCAACAACTTTTCTTCAAAAATCCATAACTTCTTCATCTAGAAACTATTTTTAGAACCGTTCTTTTTAATCGGCCTAATTTTTAAAGATATTTCCATTGGAACATTTAGTTTCATCATATACAACTTCGGTTTATTTTAAAATGGAAATTGAATGCCTAGTTATTCTTGATAGCACCAACTACTTCCAATGGTTATCCTACATGGTTGATTTACTTTGAAGTAAACATATTTATAGAATAGCCTTAGGCCAAGAGTCTAAACCTAAAGATGAATATAAGAAAGCCAAATCGGAAAAATGTATTTTTATTGGATATTCTCAAGATGTCAAAGGATATAGGCTTATTCAACCTAAATCCAAAAATATAATCATTAGAAGAGATGTAAATTTGCTAAGAATATATTGGCCTACAAGCCTAGTTCGGTGGATGTGCCACCTCTCTCTATCCCTTCTACTTCTGAAAATATTCCTTCTTCAGATGATGACATTAAGGATGATAATCCTCCCCCACATTCTCGGGATCTTCCTTCAGCTACTCAGCTTCCAAAATGAGTCTACGCTACTCGTCATGCAAAACATTCTCTTGCAGGGGATCCTACAGATCATTGTTGTACACGTTCTCAGTTCGATAGAGCCTCTTCTTTACTAGCTCAAGTTTAAGCGAATTATGATCCTGACACCTTTGTAGAAGCTTCAGGCCATCTAGACTAGGACGCAACTATGAATGGAGAATATTGTTCATTATTGGAAAATGATACATGTGACCTCATTCCTCTTCCAAAGGGATGAAAACTTGTTAGATGCAAATGGGTTTACAGAATCAAGTTTGGACCAAATGGAAAATTTGATAAAAATAAAGCTCGTCTTGTTGCTAAGGGTGTTTGACAAGTTGAAGTCATTGGATATACTAAAACCTTCTCCCATGTTGCCAAAATGAACTCTATCTGCCTTTTTCTTTCCCTTGCTGCCTCTTTCAAATGTGAATACCATCAGATGGATAATAAATCCACCTTCTTGCATGGGCACTTGCATGAAGAAATCTATATGGAACAACCTCCTAGCTTTATAAAAAAATACTCTAGCCTTGTATGTCGGCTTCAGAAATCCCTTTATGGTCTCAAGCAAGCCCCTCGGGCTTGGTATGCCAAAATGGATATCTTTCTTTTAGATACTAGCTTTTCTAGGTGTCATTCTGACAATATTGTCTACACCAAGAAAGAGGTTAAGTCCGTTATCATTATTTTTCTTTATGTTGATGATCTTATCCTTACTGGTAGTGATCCCAACCTTATAAACCATGTGAAGTATATCCCTAAAAAGAAGTTTGAAATGATGGACTTAGGACACTTGCATTATTTTCTGGGTCTTTAAGTCTTGCAATCCAAAGAAGGTATTTCCCTTTCCCAGTCTAGGTATGCATGTGGTCTTCTATGCCACTTTCACATGGAATATTGTAAGCCAACCCCTTCTCCCTTTCAGTGTGGAGTCAAACTTTCAATCACTTGTACTTACCCTGAATTTTATGCTACCTTATACCATCAGCTTGTTGGAAAACTTTTGTATCTAACCAATACTCGTCCCGACCTTTGCTTTGTTGTTGGCCTTGTTACTCGGTTTATGCAAAAACCACATGAAAGTCATTGTAAATAAGCTAAAATAATACTTCATTATGTTCGAGGTATAGTTCAGTTTGGGATTCATTACAATGCAGAAGCATCTCCTCTATTAGTTGGTTTCACTAATTCTAATTGAGCTGGTGAACTTGATGATCAAAAGTCTACTACATGTTATGTCTTCACTCTTGGTTCTGGACCTATTGCATGGGCTTACAAGAAAAAAAATGTCATTTCTCTTTCTTCAACAGAAGCAGAGTATCGTGGCATGGTTGAAGCTAGTAAGGAAGCCCTGTGGCTTCATTGGATCCTGTAAGAGTTTGGTTTGTAGCAGCAACATCTGATTACACTTTGTTGTGTGTTGGGTAGCAGAAGCCCCGCGCAACGGTCATGGGGCAAAAAGACTGAAGTTTTGGATAAAGATAGGGTAAAGACTCTGCGGGATGCATGGAGCACGATTTGTAATAAGTTGAATTCAAAGGGTAGTCCGCCTAAAAATAATGTAAATAAATGTAAGTTGAGTTAGCCTACACATGGATCATGGTCCATGGAAAGGTATAAACAAAGCGAGGCTCTATGGGTAGAGGTAGCTAAGTTATGTTGTATGATTTTGGATCTGAAACGTAATGGGCTTTTGAGGAGAGCAATCTAAAAGCATCTGTAAATCCGAGTCAAGGGTGTGGGTAGTGGATAGAGGCTCTGTAGCTGTGTGCGCAGAGGCCTGGAAGAGTTTGGAACTGTGTGCACGGACACCTGCAGCTGAGTGCACAGGGTGGATCTGGATGTATTAGTGAAGAAAGTGAATAAAGATAAGTTGTTTCTGTAATTCTGTGCTAAATCTGAATTATCACGAATCTGACCTTTTGTATGGTTAATAAGACTGTTTGATCTATTAACATATGCTTACTTCTTAAATACATGTGAATCTGGATTTAATCTAAGTACGCAAACTGCATAAAACTGATAAATGTTTTCTTAAGGACCCTTCTATGTAGATCTGATTTACAATACTTCATCCAGTAGACTAGATCTATAAATAGCGTGCTAACAGAAGGTAAGAGTTATTCCAGATCTACGTAAATACAGAGTAGTGCGAAGCTACAGAATGGTACGTGAACCCTCCAGACCACATCTAGACATCCTAAGGGTACAGAAACCTGGTTCCAGCACCCTCCCCTGCTACCTCGGGTGAGACCTCAATTCACGCCCCATGGGCTATTACCGAAAGGGTCGGTAGCTGTGGGATTTGTTTGGCTAAATAATTCTTCCGAACCTGGGTCAGGCCCATATAAGCCAACAAATGGTTCCATTGTCGGGACTAGGATCTTCCTAAGGGGTGTCTAATGTGGGAACACTTGAACCCTACAAAGAAAGAGATTGAAGAGTAGTGGGATCTGAAACTCCACGAGTTTGTAGTTTAGGAAAACAGTAATCCACGGATGTCAGAGGAAGATTGGTTGGACCGCTATATATACACAGATATTCATGAAGTCTTCTTCGTGACATTTCCAGTAGAATTGTACGAGTGGATCGCAAGGTTAGCTGAGAGTGTGGGAAGGTGCATATTAGATCAGTCTATTGTGTGAACTCTGGAGCTAGTGTGCAGGGTAGAAGCCACCAAAGATAAAATCGCACACGTTGTAGATCATTGGCTGGATCGGGTGATAAGAGGATTTATCACTGAATTCGTGATAGATACAATTGTGAGCTATAGTGAAGCAGAAATACAATTTCTTCAAGGAATTCAGGGTAAGTATATCAAATCATTGAGTACTTGGGTTAAGATGTTGTTGTGTGAAAAATAGATCATGCGCATGTATTGATGTATGGGGTAACACAGAGCAGAAGAGGTTACCACGAAACAGAAGGAGTAGGGAATAGTCCTCTGGTTTCTATTTCACATGAAGGCAAGGAGGAGCTCATCTGGTTCTCACCAAGAAGTGCAGTCTAATTGATCAAGGAGCACTTCCCTCTCATACCACCACCATCCACACCACCCCCCGCATCACCTACATCAAATTTGTCCACACCAACCCTGACCCCACCTCCAACCCCACCATCACCAAAGGTTAGGATGGCGAGTGCGGTCAAGCTACCGATATTTAAAGGTGTAGGGAATGAGGAACCGAGACGATTCTGGTTTGTGATACGGTCTATATGGGATGCCCAAGGCATAACAGATGACAACATCAAGAAAGCCACCCTAGTTAGTGCACTACAAGACCACGCGTTGATGTGGTACATAAAATACTCGACCGATCATCAGAATGAGGGGATAACGGCAATCCAGGATGTGTTAAATAAAGATTTTGGCCAACCAAAATCAGAAACCCAGTTGGTCATTGGGTTCAAGGAGATCATAATGTTGCCTCGCGAAACTTCGTGGGATCTAGACCAAAGGTTAAAAAACACAATTCGTGAAGCTAACATGACCTTGATAGATGCGCAACACTGTGCGTGGTTTATGGAATCATTGACACCACATCTAAGGATGGCTCTGTCACAACAAAAGATCTCAACCAGCTGAGGCACTAGAGGAAACAATGAGGTTGCACGAAACCCCAATACTAGATCCAGGGTTGGGAGTTCAGCAAATCCATGCACAACTTCAAAACATGAGTTTAGAAATACAGAGATTGAAGCAAGAAAGGGTGTCCCGACCAGAGGCATGTACGGAGGTAGGATGTATTAAATGGAAGAGCTAAAGGCATGATAAAGACCATTTCCCTATCTTCGCAAACTATCTGGTGGGGGGAGGCCCGATGCTGTTAAAACTTGAGGTACGAGCAAGACCAAGTGTCGCACCTATGCTCTCGTGTGTGATTTGTCAAGTGGTTGAAAAACATGCAACATATAATTGCCACCTATTACAAAAGTATACCCAGACCCCGCAGCAGCTGTATTCCAACTTTTTTTTATTAGTAGGACACGATGAGTGAATGTGTCAAAGTTATGACTTAATGATGGAAAGAACCCCAGATTACTGAATGCAGACGGAAGTGCGAGGAGGATTTCAAGGGCACAGCCGAGGAAGACAAATGGGGCCCGAGTAGGGTCATGGACAGCTGATCTGTTATAACTGTAGAGGGGTAGGACACTACGCTCGTGACTGCACTAACCCAACCAAGATCTCATGCCCCTATTGTGAGTAGTTTGATCATGAAATTGTAGACTGTCCAACGTTAATTGCTCAAATGCACGAAAAGGGAGTGTTACAATCTACACCAACCCAGAATGTCCAGATGATGTGATCAGAACCTCGTGAAGAGGACCCCAGTATAAATATGGTACTAAAGAGTGACGCAACTACAGGAGGTAATCCACGAGAAGAGCATGTAGAAGGCAGAAATAGGCACGACGCACCTACCAAGGAACCTGACTCTGAACCAGAATAGGGGATGAAGACGCCGAAGGAAGCTCAGAGGAGCTTCGCGGAAGCCTCCACTCCAGGTAGGAGGGAGCAAATGGAGCCAGGATTAGACCCCTCCATGATTACTACCTTTCTCAAAACCTGCATGAAACTACTGCGCAATAGTAAAGCTATTAAAGGATTACAAGAGCTTATCACTAGGTGCACCGGATCGGGCGAGTCGCATGTAGTCTGGAAGACATGCTCTACGCACCAGATGGGAAATGAGACTGACAGTGCAAATCAGTGAATATGAAATGGATCAAGTCATCCTAGACTTAGGCTCGGATGCAAACGTATTGCCTAAATAAACATCAAAGTGCACGGGCAAGCCCGCACTCCAATGGTCCCCGATTCAGCTACAAATGGCCAACCAAAAAAAGATCTTACCAATGGGCCGACTGCAAGAAGTGTCATGGACATCGAAGGTGTAAGTACACAGGCCGATTTCGAAGTCATAGAGATTATTGATGACAATAATCCTTACCCTGCATTGCTCAGAATTGATTGGGCGACAGGCATGAAAGGGATCATTAATTTAAAGAAGCAGAAAATGATGTTTGAAAAGAAGTCAATGCGGGTAGTAGTTCCATTGGACCCAGCAGAAGGATAGTGCTACACCAAACCCATGCGCTATGAGGAAAGTGACAACGAATTGGATTGCATCTATCAAATAACAGCGCAAGACCAAGATCAAGTGCATTCCACACATGGTGGAAGAATCTCGTGGGAGCGCGATAGCACTTGCACAGTGGATTCTGATGAAGAGACTGAGCGATGGCAGAATCGATTGCAAGAAGTTATGACACTTAACTGTAATATAATGATTCGATCATTGTGACACATAACCACAGAGGAAAGACAGTGGTCAGCAAGGAATGACGCAATGAATGACGGGCAACTCGTCAAGCTTGGCACTTTATGTGTACAAAAGAACAACCTGGTGCACTGGAAGACATGTCGCACACACCCGCGGGGGGGGGGGGCGCACAAAAGCTGAGATGTAGGAGGCGGCTCCAGGTACGAATTGGAGGACGTGCATGGGAGCCAAGTGGGTATAAAGTGGTGTTCATCAACAACGAAGGGTACGGGTGCACATTGGGTGACCATCAATCCAACCGAATCTGTGAGGAACGAAGGCTCGCAGGGCCAAGTAGGGAAGTCTCTCTATGACCGAACAAACCAGCATAGATACAGCTCATCCTACTGATGACAACATCCGTGAAAGGATTCAACAGCTCTAGGCAACAATTTTGCGTGGTAAAATACAACTTGTTAAGTTAGAAGAAATAGGGGCTAGACTCCAGGCATAAAGTACGAAGCTAGATGAAGCAATTGATAAGTTGCAGTTAGAAGTCACCTACACCAACCATGCAAAGGAACTAATGAAGGGAGTGGACATGGCTAGCTCTCCTACACTGCTACAAGCAGTGACCCTGCTAGCATGGTTGTGATTGCACCCAGGAGGACAAGGACGCCCAAACCGCAATCCATTAGCAGAATCGAGGGAACGCAAAGGGTTCTCGCAGCTTGGGCTAGTCGGGAAATGGAAGACCCAGGCGAGGGGTTCACCCACTTGACTATCCATAGGAGGCCCAGTCCCAGTGCCCCATGCAGTTGGAATAGGGTGTGAGACTATAAAACAGGCTGCTCTGAAGCTGGGCGACATGGCCAAAGCATACATACAAAAACCACACCTGCATGCCTGGGGATTCGCTGTCGTGAAGGAAAGATGGAAAGCGACCATTGCAGGTACTGTTCATGATATGGTGGCCCATTTAAGGCACACTAGAGTGGACGGTGGACAGTTAAGGTAGAAGAGTAACCACCAAAATCACATTTATGAGTTGCAGCAAGGGCAAACAACCGATTTTAAATTTTAAATCATATATAATCATAGTAATGGTCACACCACCATGCTTTACCGTTCCACAAGAAAGATGCCATGGGTCCGAGACAAGCGCAAGATGAGTAACAAGCAACTAGAAGAAAGTCAGTGATTTTAGGCATTGCCAAAACATTACTGGGAAGCAATCCTCAAGGTGAAAAACCCTATCACAGATAGTCTACAGAAAGCCACGCCACAAGCAGCCAAGCTCCATAAATCACGCCGGATGCCAAATACCAAGAAGGACCCTCAGATTCTAGAATCAATAAGGATGTCACCACAGAACTTGCACTATAGCAGTTTCACAATGGAGGAAAAGGGTAAAATTGTCACAATTGAAAGCGACAAGGAAACAAAGGGTTCTCCCACATATGTCGAAGAAGTAAACCCTGAAGAGGATCCCATCTAGCCAGTACGACGACCCAAGTATGCGTCTCCAAGAAAGGGGAAGGTGAAGGTACTTGCAAATCTGGATGAAGTCAACACTATACTCATTACCCCATCTCTTCCAAAAGAAGTCCCAGTGGAAAGCTCAGTGGTTGGCCGTATTGCAATAATGAAATTCGAAGACTAGGACCCAGCTGATATAATAAAATTTCCCCACTTGGCGACTGACGCACTGATGGAACAGAGTGTAGAAGGGACAGTGACAACACTATAGCCAAAGGAGTGGCTGCACAAGGCGGAAAAAGACAGGTCGCTCTGTCTCTTGTCTATTCCTCACTTTCTTCAGCCCCCTATCACAATATTGGTCATAAAGCAGTTACTATGTTTGGTCCATGAGGAAATATTATGGGTTAGAAAACCCGTCTGCATCATAGCTAAACATGTTCATCGGGTTTCACACCCTCCCTACGAGGGAGGACACCCTCAGGAAATTGCTAATAGAAGTGGCGACATCACAATGATAGATAACTTGAAAAAGAAGTATAAGCTCTCGAAGGGGAAGCGAGGATACGTCATTGACATCATTTCAGATAGCACAGTCCACATCACCACCTAGTTGCTGGCCGAGAAGGTGATGCGGAAATGTCGTGGTACTGAGGTTCTGGCAGTATTCATTACCCTTGTTGAGGAATGCACAGTTGGAGAACGGTTCAATTGGTCACAGTTCCTTTGTGAAGAATTTTTTACCAACTGTCCAGAGGTTCAGGAGGACGGCAAGACCTTCCATTATGCTTGGCTGCTCCTGTCCATTATGTTGGTCACCAATGACTTACCCAAAGATAGCTAGTTTCCTACCTTGGACTCGGATTGGCTGGAAGTCGCCAGATATGCTTCCCTCTAGGTGACAAGGGATGCTAGACGAATTCAGAACATCAAAATCTTTTGGATACTGATGGACACGAATGTGCGCCAATGGATTAACGAGCTACCCCGCCTGTCTAATGGGATGTATGAAACCATGAAGCATATTGTTGAGTTTAAAGTGAACATGCATTATGTCTACATCAGGGCGCACGAGGACTCAGCCTATGCATGGACCTCACTCCACTTTATTGCCAATAATGACGTTATCGACGAGGTTATGGATACTTGGCAACCGGCATGGCACGAACAAGAGGTAGTCAAGCGCAACGACACTGCTATCCGGAAATAAAAGGAGGAAGCTAAGTGCGCCGCACAACAAAAGCGAAATGAACAAATCACCACAGAAGTTCAGGAAACTCGGGAGGCAGCACTGGCGGCAGCAGGAAAGACACCACCAGGAGGGGCTATGTCGACAATGGACAAAAGTAGTCAGAAGGCACCCACTAAGATGGCCGCAAATGAACCACCATCAACAGGCACGGATTCGCCTTTGAAGCGGTCAGCGCAACCACAATGGTCGAAGCCATGAAACAAGACAAAGGCGTCTAAACCAGATAGTGGTGTGACCACCTTAACCGAGGGCGACCTAAATGACATGGAAAACACCGTTCGAGACACTACTCAGGATGCAGTCGACAAGGCCATGTCAAATTAGCAGATTGTGTTGGGGGAACTCCATACGCAGCTACATGAACTTGGAACAAGGATTGCGCCAATAGGCACCAACGCTACTCAGGGGGTTCCTGGTATGACAGACGTTGAACCATTGTTGAAGGCCCAAATGGCCCATTCCATCATGATTCTAGCAAGAGCAATAATCACCACAAATGCGGAGCACCGAGATGTCCTAGGACGACTCACAGAGCTGGGACTAAATGTTGGGTTGTGTTATATTCTTTCCACGACTAGCCCACATGGTTAACCAGGGGTTAGAGGGGGAGGTCACATAGGGTTTGAGGTGTACCCATAACCCCACTTTATGGGGTCTGGGGCAGCGCCCCAGAAAATTTTGGTTTTGGACCTTATGTTAGGTTGGACGGACCCACCTATGGTTTTGTGCATGATTTTTGCACATGTTTTTGGACACGATGGTTTTTCGATCCATCGTATTAGACGTGATGGTTTTCGGTCCATGTTATTGGATGCGATGGTTTTTGTTCCATCGTATTGGATGCTTCGGAATGTATAAATATGTATTATAACATTGAAAGGAGCATAATGAAAAATCAAGTTGGTAGTCCCGGTTTTGGGGTCCAGGGGAAAGTCTCTGTGTATATGTGTTTTATGTGTTATGCTCTCGCATTGTTTATTTTCTATGTTTTAGAATTCGTATGCAGGTAATTTCTGTATGGGGTTAAAACCTACATTTCGTATCAGAGCTGTTTTGGCTTCAAGGGGACGCCTTTATTGCTGAGGGGTTTTTCTCGGGCCTATGGTAGACCCTGTTCAGTGGGAGATCTACGAGATCGATTCTGGTGGTGAAAGAAGATGGCGAGCAGTGGAAAGATAGAGATCGAGAAATTTAATGGTCTGAGTTTTGAGTTGTGGAAACTCAAGATGGAGGATCTGTTGGTGGATAAAGATCAGCGGATCGCGGTAGATCTAGGTACTAAACCAATGGGAGTGTCCAATGAAGAATGGAAGAAGGTGGATCAGAAGGAAAAGAGCACAATACGATTGTGTGTCTCAGATTCAGTATTGCTGAATGGATCAGGGGAATCTACGACGAAGGCTTTGTGGGACAAGTTATGGACTTTGTACCAATCTAAGTCTCTGGTGAATAAATTGTTCTTGCGGAAAAAGCTATATAACTTGAGGATGAAAGATGGAGACTTGGTGACAGAGCATCTAAACGCATTTAATACTGTGGTAAGTCAGTTAGCATCTGTTGATATTAAAATTTCAGATGAAGATAAGTGCATTAGTTTGTTGTGTTCTCTACCAAATTCGTGGGATAGTCTGGTTATTGCAATAGGTAGCAATGCAATTGCCTTGCAATTTAATGAAATAGTCTCATCCTTGCTGATGGAGGAGATGAGACAGAAAAATATGGAGAGCCAGAATGGTGATGCCTTGTCTATACGAGGACAATCCCAAAACAGAAACAAAAATAAGTCATCGAGTGGGAGATCTAAATCTAGAGGGAGATCTAAATCTCTAGGAAAGCCTGTAAAGGTGGTGTAATGGAAATGCAGAAAGGAACGACACTTTAAAAGGGACTGTAAATCTAAAGCTCCTGATAAAGGAAAGGGATCTGATGATGCTCCTTCTGTAGAGGCGAAAACCACCTCAGATGAAGGTGGGGATGTGTACTTGGCTTCTTCAAGTACACATGTATATCATGAGGCATGGTTGATTGACTCAGGTGCATCCTTTCACTTCACTCCCCATAGAGAGTGGTTTTGCGAGTACGATAAATATGATGGTGGTGATGTCTTCTTAGGGGATGATAGGAAGGCTAGAATCATTGGTCGTGGAAAAGTAAAGTTGAAGTTGCAAGGTGGAAGGGTTATAACACTTCCGGGTGTTCTGCATATTCCTACATTGGCCAGAAATCTAATTTTTGCAAGCAAGTTGGATGATGTAGGTGTAAAAACAGTGTTCGAGAAGGATACCTACAAGATGGTTCGGGGAGCACTGGTATTGATGCGGGGAGTTTGGACTGGAACTTTGTACAAGCTGCAAGGTAGCACTATTGTTGATGGGTGCAACAGTTCTATGATTCCTGAAAGTGGAGCAGAAAATCTAGTGGTCTCAGGAGAGAATACCATGCTGTGGCATCAAAGGCTTGGACATATTGGAGAGAAGGGCCTTCGAATAGTTCATGGTAAAGGTATGGTAGAAGGTATGAGTAATAGCTCTCTGGATTTTGATTTCTATGAAAATTGTGTATATGGGAAGCTGGATTGGGTGAGTTTCCCCCTCTAGTGGTAAGAGGGCGAAATAGATATTAGAGCTTGTGCACAGTGATGTGCTTGGATCTGTGAAGTTTCCATCACTGGGTAAGTCTGACGACTTCTCAAGGAATACATGGATATATTTCCTTAAGAAGAAATATGAAGTCTTTGACAGGTTTAAAGAATTTAAGGCTTTGGTGGAAAATCAGACAAAGAAGAAGATAAAGGTGCCGAGGACAAATAATGGTGGAGAGTTTTGTAGCAAGGAATTTGAAGAATTCTGCAAGAAGTGTGGTATCACACAGCAGAAGACTACTCCATATACACCTCAGCAAAATGGAGTTGCAGAAAGAATGAACAAGACGTTGATGGAAAGGGCAAGAAGCATGCTCAGTGGTGCCGGGTTAGGACAGGAATTCTGGGCAGAGGCAGTGGATACCGCATGTTACCTGGTCAACAGGTCACCTTCATCAGTGTTGGAGGATAAGACTCCTCAAGAGGTATGGACTGATAAGAAACCCCCTCTTTCACATCTGAGGGTATTTGGATGTGATGCATATGTACATGTTCCAAAGGAGAATTGAACCAAGTTAGATAGAAAATCTGAAAAATGCATCTTCATTGGGTATAAGGATGGTTTAAACGGTTATAAGCTTTGGAACCCACTAACAAGGAAGGTTGTGTACAGCTGACATGTGGTGTTTAGAGAGGTGAAAGATGTTATTAAACATGAAGTCCAGCCAAAGGAACCTAAGAAGATAGAGTTTGAGCTAAAGGAGGAAGAACCAGACTCTTCAGCAGAGGAGGAATCAGAAGATGAAGAGCCACAAACTCCAGCTTTGAGAAGATCAGTTCGAGAAAGAATGCAGCCAGAAAGGTATAGTCCATCTGCTTTCTATTCAATTTTTTCTTTGTCTATTACTGATGATGATCCCAAAACCATGAAGGAAGTAGTGGATTCAGAAGATGTAAAACTCTGGAAAGAGGCCATGGTTGATGAAATGGCATCTTTGCACAAAAATGAGGCTTGGGATCTGGTGGAGTTTCCAACTGGAAGGAAACCCATTGGTAGCAAATGGGTGATCAAGAAGAAGACAAATGCAGAAGGAAAGGTGGAGAAATACAAAGCTCGGTTGTTAGCAAAAGGTTATTCCCAGATGCCAAGAATTGATTTTGGTGATATTTTTTCTCTTGTTGCCAAGGTAACTTCTATCAGATTACTTTTATCTATTGCTACTACTTTTGATTTTGAGATAGAACAGATGGATGTGAAGACATCATTTCTTCACAGGGATCTGGAAGAGGAAATCTACATGAAGAAACCTGAAGGCTTTGTGGTGAAGGGTAAGAAAGAACTGGTATGCAAGTTAAAGAAGTCTCTGTATGGGTTAAAACAGTCACCAAGGATGTGGTAATAGAAATTTGATACATTTATATGGGGACTTGGCTTCACCAGAAGGAAAGCAGATCATTGTGTGTATTTTAAATTAATTGGTGACCATGTTATTTATCTGGTCTTGTATGTGGATGATATGTTGCTGGTTGGAAATGACAAAGAAATTATCCAGGATTTGAAGACCCGATTGTCCTCCAAATTCGACATGAAAGATCTTGGTGTTGCAAACTATATTTTGGGCATGGAAATTAAAAGAGATCAAGCAAAGAGGAAACTCTGGTTAAACCAGAGGAAGTATGTTGAGACAATACTGCAGAGGTTTAATATGCAGGATAGTAAATCGGTGAAGGTTCCTATTCCTGTAGGTGTGAGGTTATCTTCTGAACAGTGTCCCAAGACACAAGAAGAGGAAGAAGACATGTCCCGTGTTCCATATGCAAGTGCACTTGGTATCCTGATGTATGCAATGGTCTGTACTAGACTAGACATTGCACATGCAGTGGGAGTATTGAGCAGGTCTATGTCAAAACCAAGGAAGGAGCATTGGACAGTAGTGAAGCGGGTTTTCAAGTATTTGCGTGGCACTAGTGATTATGGTTTGTGCTACCAAGGAAGACCAGGATTGGACAGAATGTTGGATATTCATGGCTTTGTTGATGCAGATTGGGTAGGAGATCTAGATTAGAGAAGATCTACAAGTGGGTATGTGTTTAACCTATTTGGAGGTGCAATCAGTTGGATGAGTAAGAAACAATCTATAGTGGCACTATCAACTACAGAGGTAGAATACATGGTAGCCACTCATGCAAGCAAGGAAGCAGTTTTGTTGCAGAGATTATGTTCAAGTATGGGGTTAGTACAGGAAGCTATAAGGATAGACTATGACAACCAAAGTGCAATTTTCTTGGCAAAGAACCCTACATATCATTCAAATACAAAGCACATTGATGTTTAGTATCATTTTGTGAGGGATATGATAGAAGACAAAAAGGTGTTGCTGGTAAATGTGGACACTTTGAAGAATACTACAGATGAATTGACAAAATCTGTGAGCTTTGAGAAGTTCTCTTGGTGTAGAGATACAATGGGTGTTTCAAGGCTAGAAAAATGACTAAGCTCTCTTGTGGCCCCCTGTGGAAAGAAAACAACAAGTGGGAGAATGTTGGGTTGTGTTATATTCTTTCCACGACTAGCCCACTTAGTTAACCAGGGGTTAGAGGGGGAGGTCACATGGGGTTTGAGGTGTGCCCGTAACTCCACTTTATGGGGTCTGGGGCAGTGCCCTGTAAATTTTTTGTTTTGGACCTTAGGTTCGGCGGACGCACCTATGGTTTTGTGCATGATTTTTGCACATGTTTTTGGACGCGATTGTTTTTTGGTCCATGGTATTAGACGTGATGGTTTTTGGTCCATGGTATTGGACGTGATGGTTTTCGGTCCATGGTATTGGATGCTTAGACATGTATAAATATGTATTATAACATTGAAAGGAACATAATGAAAAATCAAGTTGGTAGTCCCAGTTTTGGAATCCAGGGGAAAATCTCTGTGTATATGTGTTTTATGTGTTATGCTCTCGCATTGTTTATTTTCTGTGTTTTAGAATTCGTATGCAGGTAATTTTTGTACGAGGTTAAAACCTACACTAAACGTGACTGCTCTACCACACAAAAGTTTACAACAGCTCCAAGACAATGCCATAATGGAGCTCCACGCTAGGGCCAACCATGCCGAACAAGTACTCCAGGAACAGAAAATTAATATCGAAGAACCGTGCCTCCAACGGGACGAAGAAGTCACACAGAAGCAACAGGTGGAGCAGCTCATAGCGGAAGCCTGCACGAGTGCCCGTGAGCTAGAGATTGGGGTTGAATTGCCTATTAAGACACAAATTCAAAAATTGGCTACCGGGTTTCGACAACCAAAGGAGGATGTCGTGCGGATCCAGCTAGATCTCAGCTTGCAGATTGTAGACTTAAAACTACAGGTTCCACTGTCGATGCCACTGGAGATCCTAGAGCAATGCAGAAACATTATTACTCTGCGGCACGTGATGCTCACACGTTCAGTGGAGGAATGTACCAACCTTCTAACTTAGTCGATCGTTACGCTCACCACCCTTCAGGAGGATCCAACACTTCGTTGATTGGAGACTGAGGCCCGGGAGCTCCAGCAAGCCTATGATCAGATAAGAGGAACCGCATAGACTGTTACTATTACGCAGTGCTTGGCCAAGATACGGGAGGCTCAGGACCTGAAAATCCAAGCTGACATCGCCAGACAGAAGGAAGAAGTGACTAAAGCCTGGCTCCAACCGTGGCTGGATGAGGCATTTGCGTTTCAACCACCATAGAACACAAGGTAGCCCACATGCGGGCAGAGTATGCCACTATGGAGACAACAGAGGTAGGGACTGCAGTGTCGACGAAACACGTGGAATGGATGTAGTGAATGGTGGAAGAATTTGCTACCAGCACAAGTGACGCACAGAGGTTGCTAACTAATCTCTGTGCAAATTTGGTCGGACCAGACGAGTGACTTGGGACAAGTCATGATGATTATGTTCGGGGACTATTGGGCAGAAGAAGCCCCGCGCAATTGTCATGGGGCACAAAGCCTGAAATTTTGGATAAAGATAAGGTAAAGACTCCGCGGGATGCGTGGAATGCAATTTGTAATAAGTCGAAGTCAAAGGGTAGTCTGCCAAAAAATAATGTAAAGAAATGTAAGTTAAGTCGGCCCCCCCATGGATCACGGTCCATGGAAAGGTATATATAGAGTGAGGCCATATGGGTAGAGGTAGATAAGTTTTGTGGTATGATTTTGGATCTAAAACGTAATGTGTGTTTGAGGAGAGCAATCTGAAAGCATCTGTAAGTCCGAGTCAAGGTTGTGGGTAGTGGATAGAAGCTTTGCAGCTATGTGCGCAGAGGCCTGGAAGAGTCCGCAACTGTGTGCGCAGACACCTGCAGCTGAGTGTGTAGGGCGGATCTGGATGTATTAGTGAAGAAAGTGAATAAAGATAAGTTTTTCTGTAATTCTGTGCTAAATCTGATTTATCGCAAATCTGGCCTTTTGTATGGTTAATAAGACTATTTGATCTATGCGCATATGCTTACTTCTTGAATACATGTGAACCTAGATTTAATCTATGTACGCGGACTGAATAAAACTGATAAATGTTTTCTTAAGGACCCTTCTAAGTAGATCTGATTTAAAATAATTCATCCAATAGACTAGATCTGCAAACAACATGCTAATAGAAGGTAAGAGTTATTCCAGATCTACGCGAATACAGAGGGGCACAAAGCTACAGAACGGTGCGAAAACCCTCTAGACCACATCTAGACATCCCAAGGGTGTGAAAACCTGGTTCCAACACCCTCCCTTGCTACCTTGGGTGAGACCTAAGTCTGCACTCTGTGAGCTCTTGCTAAAAGGGCCAGTAACTATGGGATTTGTTTGGCTAAATAATTCTTCCGAACCTGGGTCAATCCCATATAAGCCAACAGTGTGATACTGAAAGTTCCATTCAAATATGCAGAGATCCATTCCAACATCAGCATATCAAACACATTGAACTACACAGGCACTTGATCAAAAATCTCATTCATGACCATGTTCTTTAAGTACAATATTGTTCAAACGAGGGTCAAGTTTCCAACATCTTTACGAAGACTCTCATAGAGGCGAAGCTTACTAAACTTTGATTTATGGTTGGAGTTCAGGAAGTTTTCACTAAGGGGGGATAGGCTCTAATTCCTCCTTCCTTCCCTGGTTGTGTCATCTTTGTATATCCTTCAATCCTATCCCAAGTTGTTCTTAGGGGGGATGTTAGGATATTCTAACCCATAGGAAATAATTAAGTATAACTTGGTCTAATTTATAGTTAGGTAAAGTGTGTTTCTTTAGTATGTACTTTTTGTAACTTACAATCTAATGGTCATGATATGTTCTAGACATGAAGTGATCTGATGGTTCATCCTCTCCTTAAAGTATTATTAAAATTTGATATGTGGCTTAACACCCAATTGATCCATGATCTCTATTTAAAGAGCATGGAGGGTCATTTGCATGGTGACCGTTCATGAGAGAAGCTTATGTAAATTTTCTTTCTTTTACATTAATAAATTTCCTGAAGTGGTCACATTGGGTCAGGTCATGGACTATTTCCCTCTTTGAGTAGTTTAACTACATCAAGAATACTGGTGAACTGATCTATGAACTGTTTGTGAGTGGTGTCCTTTGGTATTCTATCTAAGGAACTTACCCTATAAATTCCTACATTAATCAATCATAATTTCACCTCACTTGCTTGAACAAAACTGTAATTTATCTCACACCTTTTAGTAGATAACATCCTTTAATGTGATAGTGATGATGGTCTCCTTTTAAAACTTATAAGTAAGAAGTAATTTTCTATAGAAAGATTTTTTTTAATCTTATTACATCTGTTCTAAATTTTTGCATTCATAACTAATATTTTTTCCCTTGCAATATATGATTAAGTTCTTTGCGGTAATGAAATGTACATAAAAAACAATTTGAATTATATGGGCAAGGACAAATTTCTGATGAGGAATCCTTAATTATGAGTATAGTCTTATGAGTGAAAAGAAAATGTACAATGTTATGCAACCAACTCATAAAATAGAAGAAAATATAGATCAACGACTTCAAAATTAGCCTCTTCGAGGGGACAACCTCCTTTACATTACACAAATGAACAATTCTTGGATGATACAAATGATAAAACCTCCTTTCTATATATAGGAGGCTAAGGGGTCACAATATAATCAAAGCCGACATAACAATAATAATACAAGGGCACAATAATAACAATATTGGGCTTCTATGGGGAACAATAATAACAATATGGGGACAATAGGGGCACAAAAATAAAAATAAGAGCTACAATGACAATATTAGTCAGGAAATCACTAGTATTATAGGGACCTAACATGCCCCTCTCCTTGAAAAATGTGTTTTCCTCAATGCTTGAGTAGTTATGGATGCTTCTGTATAAAATTATCATCCTCCCATGTGGAATCTTCAGCAGGTAAGTTCTTCCACTTGATGAGATACTCTGAAATTGATTGATTGTGTAGCTGTCGAGTTCTTGCTTCTGTGAATGCTTCAGTTTACAATATGATTTTTCCTTCCTTGTCAAGTTCTAGAAATATTGTTTGAACTAGGAACTTTTCACCTATAACCTTCTTTAAGCATGAAACATGGAAACTGGGTGCACTCGGCGAGTTGCAGGAAGCTCCAATTTGTATGCCATAGTACCAATCTTTTGCAACACCTTGTACAGACCATAATACTTTGGTGTTAATTTATTATCTTTCTTAGCTTGCTTGAGGGACATTTTTTTATATGGTTGTAGTCATAGAAATACCCAGTCACCTACATCAAAACTTCTTTCATTGTGATGTTGATCAACCTGTTGTTTCATTCTATTATGTGCCAAAGTGAGGTTATTCTTTAAGAGTTGGAGAACTTGTTGTTGATGCTCAATGTGATCTTCCACTTCTTGAACCTTAGAATTTTATCTTAAATATGATGTGATGGATGGTGGATGATATCCATAAAGTGCCATAAATGGGGTAATTTTTGCTGCAATATGGAAGGAAGTGTTATACCACCATTCAGCTAGAGGCAACCACTTGACCCGTGTATGTTTATCATATACAAAGCAATAGAGATATCCTTCCCAACATTTTTTTACTATCTAATGTTACCCATCAGATTGAGGATGATAAGTTGAGCTATGAGCTAATTGAGTACCAAGACAAGAAAATAATTTTGTCCAAACATTTCCAGTGAAAATGGGATCTCTATCGCTTACAATAATCTTTGGGTTTCCTTGTAGCTTTTGAATTGTTTCCATAAATGTAGTAGAAATTGTACTAGCTTTAAATGGATAAGATAATGCACAAAAGTGTGCATACTTGGTAAGTCTGTCAACTACCACCATGATGACACTCTTTCCTTCGGACTTGGGTAAACCTATGATAAAACCCATTGAAACATCTTCCCAATGTTGGCTTGGAATGGATAATGGTTGTAATAGACCTGGGGTCTTGATTGTTTTAACTTCATTTTGTTAGAAAACCATACATTTCACCAAAAACTTTTGAATATCAGATTTAAGGCCATCCCAAAAAAAATCCTTCTTAACCCTGTGGTAAGTTTTTAAAAATCCTAAGTGCCCTCCTAAGGGAGAGTTGTGCAATTCCATAAAAATCTTTGGTTTGAGTTGGAAATTCTTACATAGGTATAAGTGATCTTTGTACCATAACGAATCATTTTTCCAACCAAATGTATTAGATGTAATGGGATATTGTTGTAACTTTTGAATGAGTGCCCACACTTCTTTATCATTCTTCCATTCATCCCTTGCTTCATTTATCCAATCTGGTTGAATAATAGAAATGGCGCAAAGCAATGCTTCCACATCCTAATCCTTTCGTGAGAGTGCATATGACACAACATTTTGCTTCCATTTTTTGTAGATGATTTAAAAGTCATAACCCAACATCTTTGTGACCCATTTTTCTACTCTTCTGGATATAATCTTTGTTCTAAAAAGTATTTAAGACTATCATAATCCGTTTTTACCTTGAAGTGTCTTCCCATTAGGTAGGATCGCCATTTATTAAGTGCATGTAGTATTGCCAACATTTCCTTCTTGTAAACAACTTTGTGTAAATACTTTTCTTTTATTGGATGACTTTCAAAAGAAATTGGTCTTTCTTCTTGCATTAAAACAACACCAATTCCATTTCATGTGGCATCACATTCCACAATAAATGTTTTTGTGAATTCTAGTGTAGCTAAGACAGGTGCTTGGCACATTGCCTCTTTAAGATGTTCAAAGGCCTTCATTGCTTCTAAAGTCTATGAAAATGCATCTTTCTTCAACAATGTTGTTAGAGGTGTTGCTATTCTCCCATAATTCTTAACAAACATGCGATAATACCATGTCAACCCGAGAAATCCTCGCAGATGATTTATGGATGTGGGGATTTTCCATTCCTTAATGGCTTTAATTTTGCTACGGTCTACCTTAACACCTTCATGAGATACAATATGACCTAGATAATCCACCTCTTGTACTCCAAAGAAACATTTGGATATTTTTGCATATAATTGTTTCTCCTCCAATAGTTTGAGCACCTTGTCAACATGTTGAACATGATCCTTCCAAGACTTGATGTAGATTAGTATATCATCAAAAAATACTAGCACACATTTTCTAAGGAAGGGTTTGAAAATGGAATTCATCAAACCTTGAAATGTAGAAGGTGCATCGGTAAGTCCAAAAGGCATGACCAAAAATTCATAATGACCTTCATGAGTTCTAAATGCTATTTTCGGGATGTATTCATTCTTCATTCTGATTTGATGATATCCTGAACGAAGATCCAACTTGGTGAAGTAAATTGATCCATGCAATTCATCCAATAATTCATCTATGACAGGAATGGGAAATTTATCTTTAATAGTGAGCTTGTTGAGCTCACTATAATCTGGACACATGCACCATGATCCATCCTTCTTGTGCACCAATACTAATATAGCAGAGAAAGAACTTTGACTAGGCTAAATTATACCAGCCTCTAGCATTTCTACAACCATACATTCAATTTCACTCTTTTGGGCATAGGGATATCTGTAAGGCTGATGTTCAGAGGAACACTTCCTGGAATCAAATGAATAGCATGATCATGATCACGAATAGGTGGGAGGCCTTTGGGAGTCTCAAATACCTTGAAATGATTCTCCAAGGCTTTTTGGATATTTGGAGAAATAGATGATTTCGTTGTGGGAACCTTTAGCGAACATAATTGTGCAATTACACCTCATTGTTTTTGCTTTAGAAGCTTTGCCATTCCGTTAGAGCTTATTGTCTTTCTCGATTTCCCTGCGATACCCCTTATTTCAACTTCCTTCCCTTTCGAATAAAATTTCATGAAAATTTCTTGAAAATTAAAGCCTATCGTACCCAAAGATTGTAGCAATTGGACTCCTAGAACAACATCAACACCACCCATTGGAATGGAAAGCATTGGTCTATTCAATACATATTTTCCCATGGATAGCTTGATATTATGGTACTTTCTAGAGAAATTTATGGTTCCTCCACTTGCAACCATCACTTGGCACTTTGGTGATGGATATAGGAAGAAATTCAATTCCTTGGCTATCTTACAATGAAAAAAGTTATGGCTACTGCCCGAATAAATCAACACTATTAATTTTTTCTTCTTGATATGTCCTTCTTTCTTGATAGTTTTAGGAGTGGTAATTCTGACCAATGCATTACAAGATATGGTCAGATTCATTTCTTCTTTCTCTAGGGTTTGTTCCTGGTGTATATCCTCTTCTTTTGACATTTCTTATTCATTTTATTCCTCCTCTTCACAATCTATAAAAAATAATTTCTTCTCAGCACACTTATGACCTTTAGTGTATTTTCTATCACAACTGTAACAAATCCCTTTTTCTCTTTCTTCTTCCAAATTTTTTAGTGTCAACCATGTAGGTTGTGGAAGGCTAGGGGCAACAACACTTCCATCTTTATAGTTTTAAGTGGTAGGCTTCCTTGTTGCCATAATTTTTCTTTCCATTTTTCTTGCCAACTTGAATGCCTTCTCCAATGAATCAGGTTCCCAAAGGCGAACCTCATGTTGGATTTTATCCTTTAAATTCCCCATGAACACATCAATCCTATGCTCCTCTGGAATATATTTTACCCTTATATTCAATTTTTGGAAGTCCTCAATGTATCCCAGCATTGAACCCTTTTGTTTGAGATTTATCATTTGGTTAAAAAAGGTGTTGTTTTCTGTATCCTCATAATGTGCTATCATTTCTTCCGTAAAAATTACCCAAGTGACAATTTGTTTACGAGATAAAAGCCATTGATACCATACAAATTGATTTGGTTCCAAACATAAAGTTTCAATACATACCTTTTGTGTGTTTTGCACATTATGGAGATCTGAATATTGCTCCATTTGTAGTATCCATGTTAAAATTTCTCATATCGATCTTTGGAACATGGTGGGTCTTCAATCAAATGTTAGAGTCTATGAAATCATTATTAACATTTCTTTTGTTCTCATCATGAGTTTTGTTTACTACCCTTTCGCCATTAGTAAGCATTTCTTGTAGCAACTTTATCAAATCTATCTTCAAATATTCCATGTTTCCTTTAATTTTTTCTTCTATGTCATCCATCTTAGCTTCCATGCCATTTATCTTAGCTTCCATGCCATCCATCTTAGCTTCCACGCCATCCATCTTAGCTTCCACGCCTTTCTTTAAACCATCTATATTAGCTTCCACGCCATCCATCTTAGCTTCTATGCCTTTATTTAAACCATCCATCTTAGCTTCTATTACTTTTTGTGAGAGTGAATTTTGTTGCACTTGGTCTCGTAATTTTGATATATTATGTTGCATTTCTTCCTCTTCTTCATGATTCATGCTAGAGATTTCAGGATGCTTACTAGGTGTTTCCATTTTCTTTCTTCGAGGCATCAATTAATAATAATTACGCTTCATTATGCCCTTTGAAATCCTTCAAACTAATTTTTCAAACCAAACTTATGCAAAATAAAAAATAAAAACTACACACCTTTTTTCACTTTGTAGGAGCTCGGTATTGAATATTTTTTATCTCTGTAATTTTAGATCTCCAAGGTCTAACCTTTTTTTCTTGTGGTATCCCTTTGAGTCCTCTTTCCTACCCCACAGGTCTCACCAAGATTGGATTCTCTAAGGAAGAGTTATGCCAAATCTCCCACGATGACCTGATTATATACTGGTTCAGTAGAGTGAACTTGTATGAAGTGCCATGTGTCACTTTTTTGACCTTCAGACCTAAAACTGATACACATAAAACTATATTCCGTCCTATTTCTGTAACTCTTTACGAAATTTCGATATGATGCTCAAAAACAAAGTTATGGCGATTTTCCCTAGATCGCCTACTTAAAATATAATTCAGGAGCATGCAAAAACCCTAACTTCCTTGGATCATATCTATGAAAATATAGTGATAAAATATTTGAAATTCGTACCCGAATCCAAAGCTCTGATACCAATTGTTATGCAACCAAATCATAAAATAGAAGAAAAAATAGATCAACGACTTCAAAATTAGTCTCCTCAAGGGGGAAATCTCCTTTACATTACTCAAATGAACAATTTTTGGATGATACAAATGATAAAACCTCCTTTCTATATATAGGAGTCTAAGGAGTCACAATATAATCAAAGCTGACATAACAATAATAATATAAGGGCACAATAACAACAATAGTGGACTTCTATGGGGTACAATAGTAACAATATAGGGATAATAGGGGCACAACAATAACAATAAGGGCTACTATGACAATAGTAATGGGGGAATCACTAGTATTATAGGGACCTAACATATGTTAATATTGTTAATTTATTAGATGGAGATCAAGTATTGGGTCCATTTACATCTTCTTATATAATGTGCTCTTTCTCTACTAATTGCATATATGGAATTAGAATTGGTGTTTAGAATCAGACCAATGGGATTTTTAATGTTAAATTTTTTGTCATTATCAATGTGGGTAAATGAAAATATCCATATTTTATACATCTTATGTAAGATTTATACACGGCAATGCAAGTGAAAGTCATTTTTCCTAGAGAAGGTTACCATTCTATTTAATGCTTAAAAAAGTACAAATTTGGGCAAAGAGTAGAATGTGTTTTGTATACATTAACAATATTGAAATGAGAGAAAAAATTATATGGATGAATGGTGACATGAAGAGATTTGCTTGTGCTTGGATTTTAAGCATTCTCCTTCAAAGTGAAATGAGTGTGCAAGAAGGTATCTTTAAAATGTCCAACTATTTTTTATTTGCGTTTAAATTTCCATATCATACATAAGTTTTTTTTTTTTTTATAGTTGCAACATTGAATTTGTTGATGGAAAAATCATTTCATGTCTTTACATGCTTATAAATTCTTTTAGCTAAAAATCCTTTCAATAATAACTTGATCTCATACTTAAATTGATATATAGAGTTTTTGAGACTGATGAGCGGAAACAAAACACCATGTTTTCATGTTTTTGAAATATGAACACAAAGGTTTGGCATTAAACACATAACAACTGCCATATTCCAATATTCCTATTTGTTTTAACTCTTACAATCTCACAATTAAAAATCAAATAATTAAAATTGTTTTATTTTTTTCTTTATCTTTTATATTAATTTATTTTTAAATATTTTTAAAATTATAATTTTCATTTTCCATAACATATTAATTTATTTGACTATATATATATATATATATATATATATATATATATATATATATATATATATATATACATATAAGCTTGTTGGTGGACTCACTCACAAGCCCCAAGGTTTAGCTCAATTGGTCAAGATGGGGTTACCTCAATCAGTCAAGACGCGGCATCACCGGATGGGAGGTCACAAGATCAATTCCTGAAAGCTCTTGGGGTCAGTTCTTGCAGTAGGCTGCAGGGCGTCAGCCCAGATTTTTCCAGTTATATATATATATATATATAAGACTCATTTTACGAGACGCTCATTCTACAACCCAATATGATGTGTAACATTGTCCCTCCATCATCAAAGTTAAAATTTTGCTCATCTTAGTCAAATTAAAAAAACTTAAAAATTTAAAAATAACTATACAAAACATTTAAATAATGTACTCATAAAAAAATTGCACATGAATAGATTGGATTGGTCATGTTAGATTAGTATTTAGAATGGATCTATGAGGCTCATTCGACAGCCTAGTATGATGTGTAAGATTGTTCCTCTGTCATCAAAGCTCGAACTTTGCTCATGGCTGCCAAAATAAAAAAATTTAAAAATCTAAAAAAAATTAAATAAATATACAAAACGTCGAACTTTGCTCATGGCTACCAAAATAAAAAAATTTAAAAATTTAAAAAAAATTAAGTAAATATACAAAACGTTTAAATATTGTTCGTTGTTTGCTGATAAAAAAATTTGCAAGTGAAGAAATTGGATCCCTCTTGGGGATGTGAATAGGAGATGTGTAAGTTTGCAAGTGAAGAAATTGGATCCCTCTTGGGGATGTGAATAGGAGATGTGTAAGTTGTTTGCTGATAAAAAAATTTGCATGTGAAGAAATTGGATCCCTCTTGGGGATGTGAATAGGAGATGTGTAAGTTTCTCGGTACGTCCATTCCCTTTTAAAATGAAAATCATGTTCTAAATAGAAAAATAATATGAGGTATAATTAAAAAAAATGAATATGTTGTAAAGTAATTACAAATAAAAAAACATGTGCCAATAAGGTGTTTAAATCTTATATTTTTCAAAACTATTTGAACAAGAAATTTAAATAAACTATTTGAAGATCTATATTAACTAATTTATGTTGATATCAACTTCATAAATATGGAAAACGAATTGTTAAAATAAAACAAGAAATTTAAATAAACTATTTGAAGATCTATGTTAACTAATTTACATTGATATCAACTTCATATATATCCAAAAGAATTGTTAAATTAAAATATTTTAATGTTGTATATAAGAAAAATGTTCCATGGGTATTATAATTAAAATATTTTAATATTAATAAAAAATCATTTTAATTTGCATGATAAAATATTTTAATATCAATTACATATGATTTAATTTTATTATGTATATATCATGAAAAGAATTAAGTTTTTATGGCTATAACGTTCATTTAGTCGTATATATACTCTATTTAGAGTTCACTAATACTATTTAAACAATGTGTATCCAAAATAAAATTTAAAAAAAACAAACAAAAACAATATTTTTTTTTAAATAAATATACAAAACATTTAAATAATGTCTGAAGAAATTGGATGCCTCTTGGCTCATGTTAGATCCATATTTAAGATGGATCTTTCTACAACCCTGTTTGAGGGGATGTGTAAGTTTGTTCGTCCCTCCATTCCCCTTTAAAATAAAAATTATGTTCTAAATAGAAAAATAATATAGGGTATAAATAAATAAAAAATAATATGTTGTAAAGTAATTAGAAATTTAAAAAAAAAGTGTAAATAAGATCTTTAAATCTTACACATTTCAAAACTATTTTAATAAGAAATTTAAATAAATTATTTGAAAATCTATGTTAACTAATTTATGTTGATATCAACTTCATATATATAGAAAATAATTGTTAAAAGAAAATATTTTAATGTTGTATATAAAAAAATGTTCAATATGGATTATCATTAAAATATTTTAATACCAATTAATATTCACATATGTTTAAAAATACATTAATAATAAAAAAACCATTTTAATTTGCATGATAGAATATTTTAATGTCAATTACATATCATTTAAATTTTTTTATGGATAGGTTATTAAAAAATTAAATTTTTTTATAGTTAAAACATTCATTTGGTCTTATATATACTCGATTTAATATTCATAAATACTATTTATATAATTAAAAATAACAGATTGTATTTTACACTTTAAAGAAGTTTAAATAATTTGATTTCTCAGCTCATATTAAATCCATACTTAAAATTGGTCCAGACAGATTCAATCCAAAATAAATTATATAAACTAATATATTAAAAAGATTAAATCTCTATTTGTTGAATAAGCATGCTATGCATCCATTTTAAATTTAGCTCACTGATGACGCAACATACAATTACATCTCAATTTCTAATCTCAAATCTAAACCTGATCCGTAGTACATCATGTGAAGCAATGGAAGTTAACAAAGGGCCTTGTCTAAGGTCACTCCGATCTGTACTAAATCATGTGAGCCAATTCAAGTTAACAAAGGGTCTTGTCTCAGGTCACAATTTTGCTTTGACTGGAAAAAAAATTGTTGGAGTTTGGTGAATTTTTTTTGAGAAATTTTATTGTGAGTGTTTAAATGGTATAAATAAATTTAGTATTATGAAAAACGTATAAAACACTTAAAATTATAAATTTTAATTTTCAAAATATTTAATTTAATTTTTTTTAAGTTATATATATATTTTTAATAATATTATAACAAATTTATACTAGTCTTTAACCAAAAAAATAACATAGTAAGTATAAATTTTTAATTCAATAAAACTCAGCCTAACATTTAAGACTAAAAGAAACCAAAAATCCAGCGCAAGTTATTCTAAAATGTATTTAGTTTGTATTGCAATTCAGTCCATATTAAATTTTATGACCTTGAGGAGGCGTCTACTTTTAACATCCCTTCCCGTTAACTAAATAAGCTCAAAACTAAAGTAGCCGTCATCCCATTAATGCTCAACTATTTAGTGGCATGCAAAATACCACTGAAGTTGCATTCACTATAATTTAATAGAGCAGTGCACAGAAGGGGAGAAGCACGACAGTGGATTAAAGTGTAATTGAGTCGAAGTTTCCGTAAACTTAAGAGAAGAACAACAAAATTATTATAAACAAAGGTTCCATAGTAAATTAAATTGTAGTTTCCATGGCTATTGTTAGTTGTTGAGTAAAGTTGTAAAAGTCATTCTTTATTTATTTAAATTTTATAATAGATTTATGGGCAACTATTTCAATAGATTAACAAGTTGTAAATGCCACCCTACATATGTTTACAATTAAACTTTATATATGGTAAACCAATATGAGAATTGCTTCTTGAAAAGTGAAGTTGCACACTGAAGTTTATTGCTTATATAGTATTAATAGTGAATCCATACAGATTGATTATTCATTCTAATTGCCACCAGAAGATATCATTTGTAAAACTGAATCACAGAAATTTATGATCTCGTTTGTAAAACAGAAGTGGGCAAGAAAGAACATAAAAATTGATTACATTGGCGATTTGACGAAGTGTCATGATTATTTTAATTAGCGTTTCGGAAACATTCAAGAGGGCTGCAAAACACTCCATTTTAAAACTTAGAAGTAAGAAGTAATTTTCTTTACAAAGATTTGTTTTGTTATCTTATTACACCTATTCTAAAGTTTTGTATTCATAACTAATAATTTTCCCCTTGCAATATATGATTAAATTTTTTGTGGTAATGAAATGTACATAAAAATAATTTGAATTATATGGGCAGGGGCAAATTAATTATGAGTATAGTCTTATGAGTGAGAATCAAATGTAGAGTAATATTGTTAATATATTAGATGTAATATTCTAAATTTATTAGAGTATTGGGTCTGTTTACATCATCTTAATATAATGTGCTCTTTCTCTACTAATTGCATATATAGAATTAGAATCGGTGTTTCCAATGAAACTAATGGGATTTTTAATGTTGAACTTTTTGGCATAGTTACCAAGTTCCTATTTGATTGTTTAAAATTTAATAGGGAAAAAACGAGAGTAGATATTTATAAATATTTAAATATATTGTTTTTTTCAATATTTTAAAATTTTTGAAATAAACAAATGTCTATTATTTTACAATAACATTAATCTTATCAAATTAAATTCTTTACTGTAACTACTAACAACAACATTTATTATTCTATATTATATAATATGAACTTTAAATATTATAATTTAATATTTATTCAAATTTTCTTATATTTAAATTTAATGAATATATAACACATATTTATGTTATATTAAGTATTTTAAATAATCTATTTATCACTTTCCTTAGTTTTTTACAGATTTTATTAACAACCTTGCTTAAAAACATACTTCCTAAAATCTCATCAATTAAAAAACCAACTATTAACAACCTTACTAAAAAAATATACTTCCTAAAATGTCATAGATTAAAAATGAACCAGCTTTACCATTCATTAAGACTTCACCTGCCATCTCACAGGTCTTGGAAACTTAGAGATTAAAAAAGCAACCATTAACAACCTTGCATTAACAACCTTGCTAAAAAAAATTATACTTCCTAAAATCTCATCGATCAGCTTTACCATTCATTAAGACTTAACTTGCCATCTCACCGCTCTTGGAAAGTTGCTCTGATGTCCATCAAATCTAAGTTCGTTAATGGAAAGTTGAATATGATAACGGTTAGTTGTATGCAGTTTTATGGATGTGATTTTAACGGTTAGCTGTATGCATTTTTATGGAGACGAAAGGGTTTTTGAAGAGAAGATGGGCGACCTGGAAAACTGTCGTTAGCTGTTATCTCCTGTAAACTAAATCGGCTGTGTGGAAAAGGGTTTTTGAAGAGCAGATGGGTGACGTGGAAAACTTTGTAAACTGAATCGGCTGTGCGGAAAACTGTTGTGCTCTCTTGTAAACTGAGCATGACGTACCGAACTTCGAATTAACGAATTAGTTCACGAACCGAACCGAACTGCCGTATTTTCAAATTTTTTCATCAATTCGATCGAATTTGGTAACTATGCGTTTTGGCATTATTAATGTGGGAAAATCTCCATGTTTTATACATCTTACTTAAAATGTATATAATACAATGTAAGTGAAACTAAAAAATGTAAAAATTTGGGCAAAGAATAGATTTTTTTTTTTTTTTTTTTCCTGAGTAAGGTTAAATCTATTAAAAAGAAGAAAAATATTTACATAGGGACCGTAGTCATTACAGAGCTCTGAAAAGAGCCAAAATTCGAAAGAAAGAATTTGTGAAACCAGTAGCAGAACCCACATAGGGGATCAGGATGCATCATATCTGGAGAACCACATGAACCCAAAACAACAAAAACATAGGCAAACCTTTGCCTTTCTACATCAGAACTGTAGTCGACATGACTGAAATGAACCATTGCAAAAAACCAAGAGACAAACCCACGTCAGCGAGAACAAACTAGTCAGCAGGCGTTTCCTCCACAATCTGGCACCAACCGAACTCTGGCACGTCATCAACAGGAGCAGCGACCTGATTGGAGGGTCCGGGATCTGCTGGCACCATCTCAGCATCCTGCGTGCTGCATCCTGGGGCTTCCTGCGCCTGCAGCGGTGCTACTCAAATGCCAAAGTGAATCGCCAAGGAGGGACCAGCAACCGCTCCCGAGCCCTCCAGATGGGAGTCAGAACCTTCCAGCTGAGTGGTTTCATAGAAGAACACTGAAATATGGGCAGTTATCCGAGGCCAGTGGAGGGAGCTATTGAATGTGAAAATGGCTGAGCCTGTCGAGGATGGAGGCCCACGATAATGGCTAGAAGTCTGCCGTCTCCCTCGCCCACTTCGGGTTCCCGGATAACGACCAGTGAAGAGTTCACTGGTGGGGGCGGGCGAGTCCGAGGAGGAACCAGCTGGAGCGCGCCGGGGTTGCCCTCTGCGACACCCCATTCTCTGTCATAAATGAGCCATTGAAGAGGGGGTAATGGTAAAGTTGCAGCGCGCTTGGAGCTCAGAACAACTGATATGCGAGGGCCCGGGAGAATGCCTGAGAATACCAGATGGATTGCCCAGGCAAATCTCCCTCTCTCCCAAATTGAAGACTAGACAGAAGGCGGAATTGAGGAACAAAGGGACGCAGGCAGTAAGAGAATTACGCAGACTTATTCCATGAGAGCTGGCGCCTAGGACAGGGAAAACAAAATAACAAACCCACCCGAAACTCTTCAGACTCAGACCCAGAGCCCTCCCATGGAAAGAAATGTGCCAGAGGAGCTGACCTTGAAGGGCCAGCCAGAGCTTCCTTGTCGAAGGCTCAGAAATTTCCAAGAGAACCAGAATTCGAACAGAGGCAATGGGATGATCCCAAACAAGCAATTCGCAAGGAATGAGCTTGAGCGCAGGGCATTGCCCCCACTTAAACTTGCCCAACCTGTCACAAACAACCACCTTCATAACTTCTTCATTGATTGACGTCGTCATCTCGTGCAAGTAGCAGCGTGCAGAGGGAGGATCTGTTGCAGTGGGCAGAGAGAATGAGCCCAGATCACCTGATGGGGAGGTTGTATGCACCTGCTCGCGCGCATGCCATGCATAGCTCCCCTCGCCGGAATTTAACACCTTGTACTAGGTGGGCAGGTGTCGAGCCGCCCTACCCCACCCCAGTCTTATCATATTTAAAACCATTTCAATCACTTGCATCCGGGGGTGTTTTGTATGTATTAACAATATTGAAGTGAGAGAAAAAATTATATAGATGAATGGTAACATATTTGCTTGTTCTTGGATTTTAATCATTCTTCTTCAAAGTGAAATGAGTGTGAAAAGAGGTATCTTAAAAATGTCCAACTATTTTCTTATGTGCATTTAAATTTCCATATCACATATACGAATTTTTTTGGTAATTGCAACATTGAATTTGTTGATGGAAAAATCATTTCATGTATTTACATGCTTATAAATCTTTTTAGCCAATAATCAGTTCAATAATATCTTGATCTCATGCTTAAGTTGATATATAGAGTTTTTGAGACTTGGATGAGCGGAAACAAAACACCTCGTTTCCATGTTTTCTAAATATGAACACAAAGGTTTGGGATAAAATACATAGCAAGTGCCATATTTCAATATTCATCTTTGTGTTAACTCTTACAATCTCATAATTAAAAATCAAATAATAAAAATTGTTTTATTTTTTCTTATTTTTTATATTAATTTATTTTTAAATATTTTTAAAAAATTTGCAAGTGAAGAAATTAGATCTTTCTGGGCTCATGTTAAATCTTTATTCAAGATGGACCTTTCTACAACCCAATATGAGGGGACTTGTAAGTTTGTACTTCCATCCATTCCCCTTTAAAATAAAATATAAAAATGAAAATTATGTTCTAAATAGAAAAAAAATATGAGGTATAATTAAAAAAGAATGAATATGTTGTAAAGTAATTAGAAGTAAAAAAAAAATGTGTGAATAAGATGTTTAAATCTTATACTTTTCAAAACTATTTCAATAAGAAATTTAAATAAACTATTTGAAGATCTATGTTAGAACTTCATATATATCGAAAAAAAATGTTAAAATAAAATAATTTAATGTTATATATAATGTGGATTATCATTAAAATATTTTAATACGAATTAATATTTGCATATACTTAAAAATATATTAACAATAATTAATAATAAAAAACCATTTTAATTTGGGTGAATGTCAATTACCTATTTCTTTTTATGTATATGTCATGAAAAAATTAAGATTTTATGGTTAAAACATTCATTTGGTGCTATATATACTCTATTTAGCATTCAAAAATACTATTTAAACAATGTGTAAGCTTTTCCCTCATCAAAGTTGAAATTTTGAAATTTTTCTCATATCATCCAAAGTAAAAAATAAAATAAAAAATCCAAAAAAAAAATAAATAAATATACAAAACATTTATATAATGTCTGCTTATAAAAAAATTTGCAAAAGAAGAAATTAGATCCCTCTCGGCTCATGTTAGATCCATATTTAAATGGATCTTTCTACAACCTAGTATGAGGGGATGTGTAAGTTTGCCCATCACTCCATTCCCCTTTAAAATGAAAATAAAAAATAAAAATTATGTTCTAAATAGAAAATAATAAGGGATATAAATAAAAAAAAATGAATATGTTGTAACTTAATTAGAAGTAAAAAAATGTGTAAATAAGATGTCTAAATCATATGCTTTTCAAAACTATTTCAACGAGAAATTTAAATAAACTATTTGAAGATTTTTGTTAACTAATTTATATTGATATCAACTTTATATATATTGAAAATAATTGTTAAAATAAAATATTATAATGTTGTATATAAAAAAATGTTCAATGTGTATTATCATTAAAATATTTTAATACGAATTAATATTCACATATACTTAAAAAAATATTAATAATAAAAAACCATTTTAATTTGAGTGATAAAATATATTAATGTCAATTACATATCATTTAATTTTTTTATGCCTATGTAATGAAAAAATTAAGTTTTTATGGTTAAAACATTTATTTGGTCCGATATATACTTTATTTAGCATTCACAAATATTATTTAAATAATGAAAAGTAATAAATTGTATTTTATACTTTAAAGAAGTTTAAATATGAAAAAATTTAATCAATTTCTAGTTCATGTTAAATTGCTACTTAAGATAAATCTATAATAGTTAAATTCAAAATAAATTATATAAACCAAATTATTAAAACCCATAAATCTATTTGGTGAATAATTATGCTATGCATCCCTTTAAAATTTAGCTTGACACAACATACAATTACATCTCGATTTCTAATATCAAACCTAGAGCTGATCCGTAGTAAATCATGTGAGCGGATTCACGCTAATCTAAATCCGAGCTGTAGTAAATCATGTGAGCCAATGCAAGTTAACAAAGGGCCTTGTCTAAGGTCACTCCGATCTGTAGTAAATCACGTGAGCCGATGCAAGTTAACAAAGGGCCTTGTCTCACGTCACAATTTTGCTTTGATTGAATTTTTTTATTTCTTTTGGGGTGTCTAACGTCACAATTTTATTTTGCTTGCTTTGAATTTTTTTGGAGTTTGGTGAATTTTTTTAAGAAAATTTATTTTGAGCATTTAAATGACATAAATAGGTTTAGTATTATGAAAAAAAAATTGAGCATCTAAAATTTCAAATCTTAATTTTCAAAATATTTTCATAATTTTGTTAAAGTCATATCAATTTTCTAATTATTTTCGAGATAATAGTGTAACATGTTTATATTACTCTTTAACTAAAAAATAGCATATAATTATAAATTTTTAATATAAAATTTAAATCTAAAATCATATTATATTATTTCATTTAATTATTTTATACAATTAAATATATATATTTTTAATAACAATCTTATAGCTTAAAATATATTTTTAAATATATAAACAAAATTCTCCATATTGCACATGATCAAATTTATTTCAGTTTCAATCAGTTTTTAATTCAATAAAACTCATCCAAACATTTATTACTAAAAGAAACCAAAAACATTGAACATATTTCTAATCCAGCAAAATTTATGCTAAAATGTATTCAGTTTGTATTGCAATTCAGTCCATATTAAATTTTATGAGCTTGAGGTGGCGTCTACTTTTAACATCACTTCCGGTTAACTAAATAAGCTCAAAGCTAAAGTAGCCGTCATACCATTAATGCTCAACTATTTAGTGGCATGCAAAATACCACTGATGCTGCATTCACTGTAATTTAATAGAGCAATGTACAAGACAAAGTTTCCGTAAACTTAAGAGAAGAACAACAAAAATATTATAAACGAAGTTTCCACAGTAAATTAAATTGTAGCTTCTATGGCTATTGTTAATGGTTGAATAAAGTTGTAAAAGTCATTCTATGTTTATTTAAATTTTATATATAGATTTATGGTCAACTATTTCAATAGATTAATAAGTTGTAAATGCTACCCTACATATATTTACAATTAAACTTTATATATATGGTAAACCAATATGAGAATTGCTTGAAGTTGCATACACGTAGCGACTTCTAGGATTACACTAAAGTTTATTGCTTATATAATATTAATAGTGAACCGATACAGATTATTCATTCTAATTGCCACCAGAAGATATCATTCGTTAAACTGAATAACAGAAATTTATGATCTCGTTTGTAAAACAGAAGTGGGCAGGAAATAACATAAAAAATGATTGCATTGACGATTCAACGAAGTGTCACGATTATTTTAATTAGCGTTTCGGAAACATTCAAAAGGGCTGCAACACACTCCATTTTATGTGCTGCTCAATTTGTGTCCGTGGAACACCACGATCCACCAAATATATACTTGTACAACAAACGTGATTATGCCAACTCTAACACAGAAATATATTCTCCATAACAGAATTAAAAGCCATACTAGAAGCCATCAAGTATGTTAAATTACTTTATCAATCCCGCGCGATCCCATATACATTTTCACGGACTGTGAGTTTGGGCTGGTTAATTAGTGAACCTAACGACATGGAAGGAAGGTGCCGAGGTGTACAACAATTTGGGTTAAAGGAGACTAGTTAAGCAGCAGCAGCACAGAACATAGTCCCACAATAGAACTGAAAGCCACTCTGGAAGCCATCATCATTCCTGGGATCGCATCTACGCACAGAAACATAGTACCCACAATAGAACTGAAAGCCATTCTGGAAGCGCATAACTTAAGTCATCATTACTAGGATGACATCTACATCTTGACGGACTGTGAGTTTGGGCTAGTTAATTAGTGAGTTTGGGCTGGTTAATTAGTGAACCTCGCGACATGGGAACGAGGGTGCCGAGGTGTACAACAACTTGAGTAGATCAAGGAGAACCACCAATGGTTAGCCAAACCAGTACGCCAAACTTCTAACGTCAACCAGTACGCCAAACTTGGAGCCAGGAAAGACCGCCTGCATATGCTTTCTTAATCGACCTCAAATGGTAGGAGAACTAACTAAGATCACCTGAAATTCATAATTTAAAGATAAGCTTATCCTTCCAACCATATGAGATAAAAGGAAAGTCTAATTTATATTTTATATGTTGTGTAAATGTGATCATGTCATGTGGTTCTAAGTGTTCACTATTATGCTTTCTGCTGGCTATCTTTTCATGTTCGGCCTTCAAAAACCCAAAAAGGAGGACTAGTTTACAAAGTGACTATTGAAATTAAACAAACTTAAAAAAAATAGCTTTCTCACCTTCAATTGTTGTAAGACGAGCTGGGAGTCACTGAGGATGTGAATGATAATGGCTAGCAGTAGGTAAGTGGTGTTATGCCCTGCAAACAGCATATCTAAGACGACGCTTAATCTTTCATGGGTTTTCACACCATCGCTAGCCATAAGTATATCAAAGAAGTCTCCCAATGGTTTATATTCTAATCCTTGCCTCATATTTCTTCTACTATCATCTGCAGAAAAGGTTTTTTCTCGCAGAATCCAAATCATGTAAATTACCTGAAGTGCTTTTGCATAAGGTGTGCCTGGGATATTTATTGGCACTGATACAAGTCCTCTCATGAATGCACCAAAGTCATGCAGGATTCAGACTGTCCTCTCATGAACACACCAAAGTCATGAAGGATTCAGACTGTCACTGGATTCTCACGTGTCAAGTTGAGAAGCCAACAAACACACATTTATAGTTAATCCTTGGTCACACTCTTTTTGTGAAATAACAAGCTTCTAAGTGAATGATTCTGTTGCGCACACATTATTTGTGCTTTTTTTTTTTTTGTTTCCTTGTACACATGTAGAAGAATCAGGGGTTAGGAATCAGGGGTTATTCCTAAGTTTCTTAGTCTTCTATGTTTTAAAAAAAATATATTATTCAATTTTTATTTTTTATAAAAATAATTTGTTCCATTTTTATAATATAAAATTATTTTATTTTATTTTAAAAATAAAATTATTTTATTTTTAAAATAATGAAAATTATATATATCTGATATATAAAATTATTACAAATTTGAATAATTTTATAAATATATCCATAAATATTTTATAATTTAAATATTAAAAATACTAAAATTCACTCATATTTTAAAATTTTAAAAAGATTCCACTTTTATCTCTCTACTAAATCCTAAGCGTGGAAGGTAGTAGTGTTGAATGCATTGTTTTAATGGAAGCTAAGCGTGAAAGGTATTAGTGTTTGAATGCATTGTTTTAATGGAAGCTGGTCGGAATTTATTCAGTGTGTCGTTAGAGGAGCTGTCTTTGTAGTTATCTGAACTGCGTTGGTCATAATCTGGAGAAGAAAAAAGCTATCCACTGACATCGCCGGCAAACCCACCGGTAACAACAATAATGTAGAAACGGTTTGCGTATCTGACACCTCATGTGCAGGTGCTGGGACCCACCACATGGAGGTATTGCTGCAGAGGGTGGGCCCGCGGACAACCCCGTTAACCCGTTAATTAATGGGATTAATATAAATTAATTTGAAACAACATTTTTGTTTTCTTTATCTTCTATGGTTTTTAATTTAAATGCAGGGCGCACTAACTTGTCCCGAAACCCATCCCCATTATCATTCTTTTAAGTTGTGATTTGCTTTAAAATCCGAGTTAATGTTAAGAGTTTATATATGTATATATGCGGTTAGATATTCAACGAAGTGACATGAGACCTAAAGTGATAGAAATTATTAAAAATTGTTAATTGTGATATGGTATAACTTTTATATATCGAAAAATAATTTGTATATAGGGAAAAAAAAAGAGGGAGAGTCTTGAGGGTGGCTAGGTTTTTATTCATTATTAATTTGTTTTTTTCTTTAGCGGTTTGTTTTGTTTTGCATTTACTATATATTATATTTTTATTATGGTTTCGTACTTATTATCACATTTTTTATTTTATTAGTATTGGTGTATTTAGAGTATTTTACATTTTTATTTTTATAACATAGTTTAACATGTTCGTTAGGTTTAGTTACGATGCTTTTCCATTCTTATAATATAATTCCACATGTTGTTTATGTTTAATTGTGGTGTTTTTTGGTCAATGGCTTCACAAAATTGAAGTTTTTTTTTTTTTTTTTTTTTATTTTATTTTATTTAATATGTTGTTTGTGTTTAGTTATGGTGTGCTTTTGTTTGTGACATGAGAAAATTGGGATTGGCTTTGTTTTTTTTATTTTTTTGGTGGTGGATCACTTTGCATATTTGTAACAAAGTTTTTGGAAGGTTTTTGGTAAGTCTTGTATGATTGCATTGTAATGGTCTAATTTGGTTATTTTTTTCTCGGGTTTAGCTCAATAGCATAATTTCTCTCTTACAATTATTGGAGTTGCTTTGTTGCATTGGTCAGACGTGTTGAGTTTTTGAGATGCTTTATTGTATTGGTGAGTTTGGTTGAGTTTTTCTACCCCACATTTTTTTCCTGGTCTTATTTGGTTTGTCATCCTAGGGTTTTAATACTTTAGATTTGTTATATGTTTTTTCCTTGAATAGTTATTATTGTGTTCTCTAGTTTTGGATCTTATTATTCCAGCTTAAATACTTTGTTGACTCCTAGGTCACTTTCCTGTAAATGGATTTGTGTTTGGATATTGCCTTGAATGCATCACTTTGTATTAATGTAAACACATCATTGCATGCTTGGGTATTGTCTTGAATGCATTATTTTGTATTAATGTAAACACATTGTTGTATGCTCAATCCTCTATAATAATTTCAATAATGCTTTGGTGGGGCTTGAGGTTTTTTTTTTATGTATTTTGTACATTTGTATCTTAGCTATATGCACTTTACTACTTTATTGTTTGATTAAGTTGCTTGTAACCTCCTTTTCAATTATAATGTTACTCAAACACATGCAAATTGTAACATAATTAGTTTTTTTTCAAATAAAAACCTATAACTTCCCACAAAATAATGTTAATAATTTTAAAAAAAATTAAGAGGGAAAGACAATGCTTATAAATTTTCTATCCTTACAATCAACAAATTTTAATTTTAATTCATTTTAACTTTGATGAAATACAAAATTCAAAATTTTATGTTTATACCTCCTCCTCCTCCTCCTCCTCCTCCCCCTCCCCCCTTGTACTTTTGTTTTGCTTTTGCAGGGGTCTAGGCTAGGCTTAGACACCACTTAAGAAAATTTATTTCCCCAGAAATGAATCTTGGATCCCTCCAATAAACATTTATATCCTAAATATATTCCAAATGTAAATGTATATCTTCGATATATTAATATATTATACATATAGATAGTGTATGGTTTACAAATTTATTATTATTATATTTTAATTACTCTAAATGATAATAAATTAAAAAACTTATAATTTATAATTCATAGTTTATTAAATAGTTATATTTTCATGATAATTTAAAATTAGTTATATCATTTATAATTCATAGCTTATTAAATAGTCATATTTTCATGATAATTTAAAATTAGTTATTTATTAAATTATTTGCAGTAATATTTATATTAAAGTTTATATATATATAAAACATGGTTGTTAATTTTTATTATTATTATAATTATTTTTAATTAAACTTATAATCACTCATAACAAAATAAATATAACTCCAATTCATAATTACATATTTATTATAGTAACCTATAATTTTAATTATAACTATATATGTATATATTATATTATCTTGTGAATTTTACATTCATATGAAAAGAAAATATAACTAAAAAATTATAATTATATATTTATTATAATAATTTATACTTTTAATTATTTATCTATATCTATTTTAACTTCAAGCTCTAAGTGGGATCAATTTTCTTGAGATGTAAATCTCTCTTAGAGTGAAAAGTGATTTGATCCCTCTCGACGCTTGGTAGATCGGAAGTTAAGATAGATCTAGGTTAGTTTCATTCCCCCCTTTAAATGAGCTACATTCCACATGAATACCATAGGTTATCGGTTATGAAGGTGGTGTTATAAAAACATCTTTTCCTCAAAGTATTTGAGAGAGTACAAGAGTCAGGAAACCAAGCAAGCCAACCCCTCATTCTCTTAGACTGTGCCTTTTTATAATTCTTTACAATATCCCTTTTATCTATTTGAGAGGTGAGAGGTATGTCTCATTGATACACTAGGGTGAACAGGAACCATTATTTCCTCCATCTCCTTCAGTCACATCCTGTAAATTCACTACCAATAAGTATCTCAAATATGCCTTTAACTAATGGCTCATTAACCTCAACATAAAGTTCAAGGTTACTTTCATGGGTTTCTAAGAAAGAAAAATCCACCATACTTTGGGATCCAAAAGGATGTCCTCTCCATTGTATCAGTGAGATGTGGTTTCTATGCCCACATTAGCATTACAATCACATTATAAAATTGGGGTAAATAAAATGATTGTCACATAAAATAAATTGTTTTCAACCAGGTGTTAGGACAGGAAAAAGGTATGATTTCTCTTCATAAACTGCTTCATTTATTATTCGTCCTTATAGGATTATCTCCGTTTATAGATTAAAATGAGGAAAATATCGACTAAAGTTGGATGAAACTATTTGGTGATAGAATAGGCAAATCTAGTATGAAAAAATGATTCTTGGTTATCTTTGTATGTAGAGATGCAGATTGGGCAGAAGCTGTTCAGTTGGCAGAACATCACGAGGCCATAAAAGGGAAAAGCCATAGCATCTTAGGCAGACAAGGAAGTGGAAGATCAGTTCGAACATTCCTATTTTATCACATGATCATATTTTATATTGTGAAATCCTCAGGATCCCTTGATCCTGAGCATTCACTTTTATCCAAGTTTCTGTTTTATGTTATATATAGGGTCGAAAGGCAATTAGATACAGTTCAGACTTTTACTTTGTAATTATTCTTTCTAAAACATATACGTTGTTATATTAGTGACTCTGTCAGTCGTTACTTGAAGTTAATGAAAGAAGGTTGCATTTAATACATCTTCGTATTCTGAGTTTTTATTAAGCAGAGGCTTCTGACGACTCTGGGCCCAGTCACAAGAAGTTCCACTACTCCTTTGTGTTATAGTTTTATATTCAGTCTTTGAAAATGATTTAATGTTTAGTTATTTCATTTATTGTGAAGATTTGTGATATTTATTTATATTGTTGTTCAATTAGATTCAGAGTCAAGTCGTGAGATATACTTAAGTAGCGCCTTGATTAGAATGAGTGAATGTGTGTTGATAGTAGATTGTTGTTCATTTGAATAGATGTTATCATAGATCTTGAAAGACAAGACCGATTAACTTCTATAGATTGCAATATAGAATGTTTGCCAATTAGGAATCCTTTATAGCTATTTGATGTTCAATTACCGATTGTTGATTGTTGCTCACTTACTGTTGTTGTTCAATTTAGTAATACAAATTGATTTGGGTTGTTATAGATTAACAGTGTTGTTCAATAGTCATAGTTTCTTTACTTAAGCATATTTGAAAGATTCTAAGTGTAATTCTTATTTGCATTCAGCTTCAATTGATTTTGGAACAAGTTGCATAGAATTACAGAGTGTGTTGAGAGTATTTCTTCTATAAATAGTTGTTTTTAGAATTGTGTGAATTAAATTGAAGAATTAGCCTTTACTAATTGCAATGATTCATCAACTTCACTGCATATACTGTTTTGGCACTCTTGAGATAAAAAGACTTACCTCGGGTTGACAACTAATGTAGGGATTAAGATTTCCTATAAAAAGACATCTTAGTGAGCCAACATTTTGGCGTCATTTCCAAGGAGAGTGTTTCAAGTGATTTATTTTATTTCTTTGTTGTAGGAGAACTGAGTTTTAAAAACCGAAGGTAAGAACCTGCGTACCAAGCCAGTAAAGTGCTTGCTTACCTGCCCGCTTTACAACAAAACCTTAGAGGTTAAATAGGAATTTTATTTTATGAATGACTAGAAATAAAAAGATAGAAAAATAGCAAAATCCTCCACCCAAACCCACAAAACCCAAAGGATCAGTGAAGCTTGGGAGAACGACCTTTCTAGACGAAATCATAAGAAGAGCAGAGTCTCAAGGTCAGTAGGATTCCAGGCTATACTTGGAAAAAGTTATACTACTATCCCTCAAGAAACAGGCTCACCATCTGTAGATTATGTTGAGATTCAAAGCCAAGTAGGAGGATCAGAACAGAGTTTTCAAGCTACAATGAGTTAACACTCTGATCCTCTACAAGAGGAAAAATCTTGTAACATAAGAGAAGAAAAAGGGGAAACTAGTGAGGATTTTAAAGCATAACAACAACTGTCTAAACAAGGATCTCCTGATATTCCAGACTTGGGAAGTTTTATAAAGCTAGCTTGGGTTGCTAACTCTCTGCCTACACCAAAAGCACCCCTTGAAATCCCTAAATATTATTGGCATATCTTTGATAAAATGGCATATTAGACACCCCAAGGTCAAACCTCGACATTAGAGTACCCCATCGTCAACCAGGTGACCAATGCCCTTATGAAGGCTATTCCTCTGCAGAGCATCCCAACCTTTCATGGGATGATCACATAAGATCTTGAAGCTTACCTGTTTGAGTTTGATGTCCTATGTAGAGGGTATGACTATACCACCGACCCCCAAAACCTGAAATTGTTCCCTTCCACTCTGAAAGGGGCAGCTTTGAGATGGTTTATGGGTCTAGGTGGGCAAACCATCAATTCTTGGGATGAAATGAAACCCTATTTCCTTAAAAGATACCAAAAATTTTGTAAAACTAGGGAACTGAAAGATGAGAATTAAGATGATTGCAAAATATAATGAAACACTAGAAGAATATGTAGAACGATTTAATTATAATTTACATAGGTATCCACACACTGCCTTGCCAAAATAAGTCCTAAGAGCTACCTTGATTAAAGGAATGAAAGAGGAATGAGTAGAAACTCTAAAATTAATGGGAAAAGGAGATATTCCTTAGGAATATTATGATGAAATTATTCGTTTTCATATTAGGTATTCACGAGGAAGGACACGTACAGGAGCAGCTAGCCGAGATCCAATGAGAAAAGGAAGCAAACAACATAGTGGAGGTGTAACATGGATGGAGATCGAAAACCTCCTAGAAGATTTTAACGTAGACATCCTAGGAACTCTTACAACATAGCTAGACATCCTACAGGCTAGACAAAAACAGGCTTTAGTAGAACAAAATTTGGCCATCTTCTGCCCACGTTGTCGAAAGAAGCACAGCCAACGGGAATTCCTATTAGACATGGTTCAAACGTGCACCATCTGTACTAAAGATCACGACACTGAACAATGTCCATCATTACCTGGGCTGAAAGCAGTATTCAAAGAAGCAAAGGAAGAAACAGAATTGGTATATTTGATGAACCAACGTCAAAAATGGCATCTAAACCTACAAGTATGTCACAAGACACATCCCAATTCTTTCCTTCCTCGCAATTTTATCAACAGAAGAACCTTGGGGCAGCCTGGCAAGGCCAACCACCCTACCCAAATTGGCAAAGCCCACCATTCCCTATGACATCTTAGCCAGCACAATCTTTTCCAAGAAATGGCTAGCTGAATTCTCCTTTTACTCCTGTTTGGCAAGGCAATCCCTATCAATCCCAGTGGCCTACCTCCACCTCTAAAAATCCGAATTTGTCTACAAACTAGCAACAACCTCTGGGGATATCTAATGTACCTATGGGGACAAGCCCTCAGCCTCAACTCGCATTGTTAGCTCTTTATACATTACAACAGAATTATCAACCTCTTATGCAGCCACAGTTACTAGCTTAGCCAAACCTGAATCCCAATAACAGACCTGTCCAGTTGGTACAGATTATTGAAAACCTAGAGTATGAGATTGATTAGAAAGAATGTAATGAGCTCAGATTGAGGTCAGGACGTGTCATTACCCCTGAGGAAAATAGGGACCAACCTTCAATTGAAAATGTAACTCCACCTGTACATATTCCATCACCTATACATGTTCCACCACTTGTAAATAATATTGAATCAATGTAAGGGGAAGAAACATATTAGCATGATGACCTTGAAAAACTTATAGTCACTTCTCCTCCATTTCCCGAAAGGCTAACAATACCTAAACCGATCACCTACCTTGATTTCAATATTGTAGGGGAACTAAAATATTGTTGTATTAAGATCCCTCTACTCCAGGCCATTCAAGACATCCCCGTCTATGCAAAAACAATCAAAGAATTGTGTGTAGGAAGCCTATGAGGAAGGTAAAAACCTCACCCACTATCCATGTTGTAGGGACCTTATCCGATCTACTCTTGGGAGAGGAAACTCCAATAAATTACGAAGATCCTGGAAACCCCATGGTAACAATTTAGATATATGGCTACTTTTTTCAAATACACTAGTTGACCTAGGAGCTGTCATTAACATATTAACAAAAAAAAGCTTGTCAAGCACTTGGTATTACAACCTTAGAACCAACCACCACTTTATTAGAACTTGCTAACCGGTTGATGGTAAGACGAGAAGAGACCTTACAAGATATCACAGTTTTTGTTGACTCATGGGAATATCCAGTAGATTTCCTAGTTATAAACCCAAGGAGTAGGTTGGATGGGCATCCTTTGATTCTGGGTTGACCTTGGTTGGCAACAGTTGATGCATATATTTGCTGTCGAGAAGACAGCATATTACGAAGGGAGGTGCTGTAAAAAATCTGGTGTTATATCCTCCTGCTAGGCCAGGTTAGCCCATTGTAAAAATATGTAAGAAACCACCAATGTAGCTGGAAGAGAGCACCCATTCACCACTCACAGTAGCGAAAGAATTGGAATTTAAAGATCATACTAAAGATGACATTATCAAAAATTTTATAAATCAGCCAGCTAATGTGAGTAATGTACAATGTCAGATGTTGAAAAATATACTTGATAATGAAGCCATTGAAGATCCCCTAAAGGGTACTGATGACCAACATACTTAGATGACTGTTGTTCATAATAGCAAACCAGTTGAGATCGAACCAGGAAAAGTTCTAAATATCAATGTTGATCTAGATAGCAAACAACAGAAAAAGCTTATCAAGGTATTGCTGAAAAATAAAGGGGCTTTTGCCTGGGATTATCCGGATATGAAAGGGATAGACCCACAGCTATCTACACACCACATTTATATAGAGAAGGATGCGTGACCCAACCGACAACCTCAATGGAGGTTGAACCCACACCTCAACGATATTGTGAAAAAGGAATTGCAGAAGCTACTGGATGTAAACTTTATTTATCCTATCTCTGATAGTAAATGGGTCTCTCCATTGGTGGTCGTCCCTAAAAAGAAAATGGAAAGTGGCATATTTGTGTAGACTATCGAGAGATAAACAAGGCAACACAAAAAGATCATTTCCCCCTCCCATTCATTGATCAGGTCCTCAACACGTTGGCAGGGAATCAATTCTTCTCCTTTTTAGACAGCTTCAGTGGCTACAATCAAATTCAGATTTCCCCTGAAGACCAAGACAAAACAACCTTCACCTATCCCTGGGGCACATTCACATATAGGGTATTACCATTTTTCTTGTGGAATGCCCCAGCCACGTTTCAGAGATCTATACTAAGCATCTTTGTTGATCTAATAAATGAAGGACCGGTGGTATATATGGATGACTTTACTCCATATGGGGATGATTTTGATCAAGCATTGCAAATGCTAGAAAAGGTCTTATAACGATGCATCGCTACCAAGTTATTTTTAAGCAATGTCAAGTGTCACATGATGGTGACTGAGGGCGTGATCCTGGGACATTACATCTCTGGTAGATCCAGCAAAAATACAGGTAATTCTTTTACTTCCTACCCCTTGCACCCAAAAAAAGGTGTGTAGTTTCCCAAGATATGTGGGTTATTATGAAAGGTTTATCAAGAATTTTTTACAGATTGCGGCACCCTTATACGCTCTAACTGGAAATGTTGATTTCAGTTGGTCTGACAAGTGTGACATAGCTTTTTCAGGTTTAAAGAAACTAGTCTCAACAACACCAGTATTACGGGGACCAAACTGGGAGTTGCCTTTCCACATCTCCATGGACACATCAGATGTAGCTATAGGTGTTGTCCTCGACAAGGAGGAGGACAAGAAACCTTATGTACTATATTAGCAAAAATCTCATTCCTGTAGAACTCAATTACGTAGTGACAGAAAAAGAATTATTATATGTTATTTATGTAATAAACAAATTTAGATACTATATAACCGGCTACCAAGTCTTTGTGTACACTGATCACTCTACCATTAGGTATCTAGCTAATAAATCAATCACAAATAGTCAGTAACACGATGGCCATTTCTTTTGCAGGAGTTTGCCATAACTATCAAAGATCGTCCAGGGAAGGAAAATTCAGTTGTTGATTTTCTATCTCGAATCCCAAAGGTTAATGTTCCACTAGTGGTAGATGACCAATTCTCAGATGAACACTTTTTTACCATGGTAGTTAAGATGCCATGGTACGCAGATGTGGCAAATCATCTGGTAGTAGGGAAGCTACCCAAACATTTAACGACAAGAGAAAGAACATTGATTTTTCAGCGCAGTGCCCGATTCTCTTGGATAGGTGGATATCTTTTTCATATAGGGGTCGACATGTGCATATGCAGATGTATCCATGAGGATGAGATCCATGACATTATGAAGGCTTGCCATGACAAACCCTGTGGGGGACATTTCACAGACCGAAGGATAGGACATAAGGTATTACAAATGGGCTATTATTGGCCCACTATTTTTAAGGATGCTAAAAAATATGCCTAGGTCTGCGACAATTGCCAAAGGATGGGATGACCTAGCCAATCTGATGAAATGCTTCTGCAGCCACAATTTGTCATAGAACCCTTCGAGCGTTGGGCATTGGACTTCGTAGGTCCATTCCATTCGCCTTCCAATCAGAAGGCCTACATATTGGTAGCCACATATTATGTGACAAAATGGGTGGAAACAGTAGATTTACCAAGAGCCATAAAGGAGGCAATGATTAACTTCCTTTTTGGGCTATTTGTGCGGTATGGATTACCATGAGAGGTGATCACAGATGGAGGAAAGCAATTCACAGGGCACAAAATTATTGCCACTCTCAGAAACCATCATATCGCACAAAATATCACTTCTTCGTATCACTCGCAGGTGAACAGGCAGGTCAAAAGCACCAATAGGTTTATAGAAGAAATTCTAACCAAGATAGTCTCAACGCACTGGCGAGATTAGACTACTAGACTGCCAGAGGCCTTGTGGGCCTATTGTATGACTTGGAGGAATACTATTGGATACTCTCCCTACCATCTTGTGTTTGGTAAAGAACCAATTTTTCCAATCGAATTCGAAATAAAGACTCTAAGGGCAGCCCAAGAAGTGGGTTTGGATTTAACAGAAGCCCAAACCAAGCATCTGTAGCAAATTAACGAACTAGATGAGGCTCAATTGCTTGCTTTGCAATGAATTGCTGTAATACAGAAACAAAGGGAAAAATGGCATGACAGTCTTATCAAGAAGAAAACGTTTCAAAAAGGGGATTGGGCACTTCTGTATGATTCCAGATTCCAGGACTTCCCGGGCAAGCTGTAAACAAGATGGCTCGGCCCTTATGAGATTCAAGAAGTGCATAACAACGGTACTCTTACCTTGACTACCATAGACAGATCCGACCATTCCTTTAAGGTAAACGGGCATCGAGTGCACCTTTATCATCAACCACTTACCAAGGAGACCTTCTGCGAGTAGGTACATGAGGACCCCTCCATGCAAATTCTAGCTGCAGGGAATGATAACCCAACAATGTTTCTTTAAAAAAATGAAATTGCTTGAAAAATTGTAATTAATGTACATACCTTTCTAGGCATCACCATGTAAATATGGATTTTTTAAGTTTCATTTTTTTTTCTTCTTTGTTCTTGTTGTTCAAATAATGCAACCTTTTCCATTCAATTGATTGAACAGTGCAATTTTATTTTATCGCATTACGATGTTCAAACAATTGAACGTTTGTCATTCAATTGATTGAATAACACATTTTTATTTTTTGTTTTCTTTCATTGTTCAAACAATTGAACGTTTGTCATTCAATTGATTGAACAAAACATTTTTTTTATTTTTTTCATCATTCAAACAATTGAATGTTTTCTATTCAATTGATTGAACAACACATTTTTCTTTTTTGTTTTTCGTTGTTCAAACAATTCAACGTTTTCCGTTCAATTGATTGAACAACACATTTCTCATTTGTTTCTAGTTGTTCAAACAATTGAACATTTTCCATTCAATTGATTAAACAACACATTTTTCTTTTGTTTTCGTTGTTCAAACTATTGAATGTTTTTCATTCAATTGATTGAATGTTTTTTTTGTTCAAACAATTGAATGATTGTCGTTCAATTGATTGAACAACGCAAATTTTTCAAACTATTGAATGATTGTCGTTCAATTGATTGAACAACGCAATTTTTCTTATTTGTTTTCGTTATTCGAACTATTGAACGATTGTTGTTCAATTGATTGAACAACACAATTTTTTCTTATTTGTTTTCACTGTTCAAACTATTGAACGACTGTCGTTCAATTGATTAAACAACACATTTTTTTCTTATTTATTTTTGCTGCCCACACAATTGAATGATTGTCGTTCAATTGATTGAACAACATACTTTCCTTGTTGTTTTTTTGTTGTTCAAACCATTGAACGCCAGTCGTTCAATTGACTGAACAATACATTTTGTTTTTATTTTGATTTTGCCATTCGAACAACTGAACGACTGCCTTTCAATTGATTGAATAACAATTTCTTCTTCTTTTTTTATTGGTTTCACTATGTAAATGATTGAACGATTGTTGTTCAATCAATTGAACAACTCTTCTTATTTTCTATTTTGATTTTGTCATTCAAACGCTTGAGCGATTGTCGTTCAATTGATTGAACCGCACCTTTTAAGAGCTAAATCGTGATTTTCTCTCATTTTTATCTTGATCATTATGTCATTTTATTCTTCTTTTGTATTGCAAATAAGCACCATTTGCTTTGATTTGTTTCTATTCTAAAGAAAAATGGTACTAGCAATATCATTATGACTTCGAAAAGCCTTTTGTTGGTTATCTTTATCCATAAGCTAATATAGTGTATCTTTACAATGGCTATCTGAATATCTTTTTTTTGGACAGATCATGAAATGATTCATTATCCTTAATCCACGCTAGCTTATGTTTATACTTCCAAATGGATAAAACTCATCGATATAATGTTAACGGGATAAGAGTATAAAACTTCCATTGGCATCTTCTTACTTCTTACACCATCCCTGACTCTTAAGGAGCAAATGAGCCTCCCTTTTTCTACAAGAAAGATTCCAAAAGAAAATAAAATAGCCAAATGCTTAAAACATTGTCCATAGAGTATAGTGGGTCTCATCACGAGCCAGCCTACCATGATCATAAGGATGTAACAGGTGACATTCCAATTTGGCTACCAAACCAAGGCAATGACCTTCTTGATCATTAATTTGTCAGAAGAATAGGGGGTCTCATCACGAGCTAGCCTGATCATTTTTGTTACACCCTAGTGAGTGACACTATGGTTATCTAGTGACCATGCTAGCATAGTGGTCTCTTTGTGACAAAAGAAACAAAAATTAACTGTAAGAAGGACTTTGGCTCATTTGGGAGGGTTAAAAAATAACACTGTCGAGGCTATGAATGCTTACTGGCAGCAGTAGCTCTGCTTGTGGTATTCGAGTATCATCTTATATTGCCATATGACATATACCTCTTATCACCTATGACTTTATTTCTAACGAAAATTTCCATTTGGTAGCACTTTTACAAGCCAAATAGCATGGTGACTTTAATCTACATTTATTATATTCCATACGCCCGAGAATTAAATGACAGTCATTAAACATAAACCACCGATTATGCTAATGTGATTAATTCCACTTATGGTAAAGATCTTTGACGTAATGACTTAAAATTGTTGTTTTTATTTGATTTGGCCAATTCACATTTAACTACGAATATTCCTTAAATGCTTTACTGATTTGCATGTTGTCCTTTTTAGATTGGTTGTCACATTTATTTCACATTAGTCTATTTGCTTGTTTTCCGCATGCTGAAGGGACGTGGACGCCCTTTTCTTGTTAGAGGGTGGATGGCCTGCATATGGATGGCATGTATTCTAGTTATGGATAACTATGTGACAATCATTCAGATTACCTCCGGAGTACGAACTACATGATGAGCATGAATGTGTAATAATTAGCAGGAAATTCTGATTGGTCGAAGAATGGGAACCATTATGGCGGGCATGGAAACTTATGATTCTACGTTAAGTATGGCTGACATGATGAATGACTTAACTAGAAACGATAATAATTATCCAAGCAACGTCATTTCCTTGATAGTTGTTGTAATATACATTATTGTTGTGTTACATAAGAGGGGTAAAACACAGTTGTACATAGAAGAACCAGCCTCAAGTGCAGCAGCTATGGGTGGAAGATCAATCCGGAGTGAACCTAGTACTGATGGTGTCAGTTCAAGCTCGCGAAATCCTTGAATGCGCTGGCTGGCTGTAGTATTTAAACAGATTACAGGGATTCCATGAAGAGCTAACACTGGAATTTCTGTAAAATATGCAAAACGGTAATACAATGGTCAAAGGCATAAGCATGATGGTTTCTAAAGAATTCCTGGCTGAAGTCACTCGACTTCTGGTAGAAGGGGCAAAATTGGCAGATAAACGCGTCCTTTTATACAACGCAATTGAATCATTCCAGGACCCAGGCGAGCAGTTGGTACAAACGAGGAAAGGAATTCATCCTTTGGCATTGCAACAATCATGGCAAGGGTTGTTGGTCATCGTCCAAAGATATATCACCTGCAACAGCCGGCATGACGTGGTAAAGCCCATACAACTAAAACTTTTAACCATTTTAAAGCAAAGAATTCTAGTTAATTTACCATTTTATTTAAATTCCATGTAACATGATGTTTCCCAATGGGTAAGGACAACCAAGGACCCACACAGCGTAGTCAGCCATCATGGGTTAATTAAGTTAAATATCAAAAATAGATTGGCACAGTAACTAGCCCCAAAGGTTAGCTCAATCGGTCAAGTCGAGGCCTCGCCAGATGGGAGGTCATAGGATCAATTCCTGAAAGCTCTTGGGGTCAGGTCTTGCAGTAGGTCGAGGAACGTCAGCCCAGATTTTTCCAATGGACACAGTGCCACCCATTGACTGAATGTGTCCATGAACCACACACACAAAAAAAAGGATTGGCACAGTAACAATTAACATGGGATAGTATCATAAATCCTACCTTGGTTCCACCCCCGAAAACTGAGGAAATGGAGAGGCAAGGGCCAAGAACCCTAGGCCCAAAGAAAATACTAAAACGAAAGAGCCCCTCTACACCCCCAGAATCAGCTAAGCGTAGACGCTCTATGTGAATAAAAGCCCAATGGAGCATCCCAATCCAATCAGAGGAAGCTAGACCATCCCGCACACCTCCTCTTCGTCCGCAAGACCCTCCTTTGTAAGACTATGAGGAGGAAGTGGCAAGGGTTTTGGGAAGCATGGGAGGGTTTACCAAAGGTAGGGAACAACCAGGGAACAATGAAAAACAGAATTGCGCCCCTGACCGGTCAGTCCCTGTTGACAATTTCAGTCATGAACAAACCCAACCATGCAATGATGCCATGGAGGAATAGAGGGAGTCAATTCCTGCTATGGAAACACCCCTCGAAGCCGAGGAACATGAAGAGACAACAAGGAGAAAGGAAACTCAAGTAGTAGGCACCGGTTCAGTAGACCCCCCAACAGAATGAAACCCTGAAGATGAAAACTTGAGGGATGTCAATAAACCAAGTGATATTCCCTTTTCAAAGTCCCCTGTCGACGAGGCCTACCAAGGAGAAGACCACGAGAATGATAATTATTTAGGAGATACCATTGCATTGGGATCTCCTAAAAATGAAATGCATAATAATTACGAGTTGGAAGGAGAAATTCTACCAAAAAACACAGTTCCAATTGGGAATGTTCCTGATGATGACATAGTACAGATTATACAAGCAGTAGAGGATAATGCAGCTTTAGACAGAGGCCCTAGAGTAGAGAAGCCCTACAGATCTAGGCTTAAACAGTTGCTTAAAAAGTACAGGAAACAGAATCAAGTAATCAGGCAGCTGAAACATTAGTTAAACGAAGCAACCAAAACCAGGAATTTTAAAATGGAAATGGAAACTACAGGTACACAAACAGAACGATGTTCTGCGAAGAATGTTGAGACTCATACAAATTTTCTTGAGGTTTGTCCAAAAGAAACCTAGACTAAGCCAACTATGAGAGAAGATATTGCCATACAAACTAAGGAGACGTGTATCTTTTCACAGGGAACTCAAATAGCCTACCCCATTATGGACATTGTTGTCCAAACAGATGTTGAAGAAAATGTTCAAGTTGATTGTATAATTCAGGAAGCAGTTGAAGCTGCTATGCAGACTAACCCTGCGGAAACCCAGGATGTAGAGATCCAAACAGATGAAACACCCCTTTACACCCGCTTGGTAAGAGAGGCTGTTATTAGAAAATTACAGAATGAGCTACTGATAGTTTACCAAGAACTGGCTCAGCACAAGGAAAAGGTAGTTCCTCTGCATTAACATCAAGGGTTAAAGAATAAGTTTGAAGAACTTACCAGGACTGAAGATGAGACCTTTTCTCAATATAAGGCTGAACAAAAGAAGGTTGAAAAATTAGAGGGTCAATTGCTGAAAACTAGAGAGCAACTGGAGATTGTTTGTTCTCTCTATTCAGACACTCTATCTTGCAGAGCACCCACCACAAATTATGCTTTATTTCTCATGGAAGGATACCTCTTGTTAAACGTTAAGGCTGTTAAGAATGGTAAACTGACAGAAATCAAAACCACTCATGCCTTTATCAAATTCTTTAGAGGGCACGATGAGAAGGTTCAGCACCCCCTTTATGAACTCTATACGCATAATTTTGTTTTTGAGGATGACAGGGATAGCCACCCTGCCCCTTTTATAGGAGACATCCAATTTTAGATGTTCCTCTCATTTGCTGCTAATTAGCTAAAATGGGCCAAGGCTCACAACACATTCAAAAGGCGTGATTATGGCATTGACCTATGGGTCAGAGGAGAGCCTACACAATCATTACTCCTATTTATCAGGCATAAACAGTTTATGAAAAAAGAGGGTGTCGTAGGAAAATTGGGGCCACTCCATACTGATATCATTCAGGCTGGAAAGGAATACTTCTAGGACATTAAAGAAGAAGCCTTGGCTACATCAAGACAAAGGCGGGAAGTCTCCAGTAACACTGTAAGGGGCCGAGAACCATTCAGCTATCGAAACTTCCAAGCTGCCTCTTCCCGTTTTTATAAATATAGCCAATATGATTTTAACAATGGGGTCAGATTGGATAGGATGCCATTACAGAACCCCAATCATATGGTACCCTCCTTATAAATACCATAGTTATTATAACTTAAAGGATCATGAGGTAACCCAGGATTTTGTTGTGCTTAAGAAAAAGAATGGTTTTAGGGATTACAAGGAGGAAGTATATCCTACTTATTCCCTCACTCAGTTGCATCTGAACTATATGCTTGCACGAGGACATGCAACAAGGTAAGATGGGGAGTATGTTGGGATAGGAAAAAGGTATGGTTTCTCTTCATAATCTGCTTCATTTATCATTCATAATTATACGATTATCTTCATTTATAGATTAAAATGAGGAAAATATCGGCTAAAGTTGGATGAAACTATTTGGTGATAGAATAGGCAAATCTAGTATGAAAAATTAATTCTTTGTCATCTGTGTATGCAGAGATACGAATTGGACAGAAGTTGTTCAGTTGGCAGAACAGCACGAGGCCATAAAAGGGAAAAGCCACGACATCTTGGGTAGACATGGAAGCAGAAGACCGGTTCGAACATTCCTATTTTATCACATGATTAGATTTTATATTGCGAAATCTTCAGGATCCCATGATCCTACAGATTCACTTTTATCCAAGTTTCTCTTTTATGTTATATATAGGGCCGAAAGGCAATTAGATACATTTCAGAATTTTAATTTGTAATTATTCTTTTTGAAACATATACATTGTTATATCAGTGACTATGTCAGCCATTACTTGAAGTTAATGAAAGAAGGTTGCATTTGATACATATTCATATTCTGAGTTTTTGTTAAGCAGAGGCTTTTGGCAACGCGTGGCCCAGTCACAAGAAGTTCCACTGCTCCTTTGTGTTATAGTTTTATATTTAGTCTTTGCAATTGATTTAATGTTCAATTATTTCATTTATCATGAAGATTTGTGATATTGATTTATAATGCTATTCAATTAGATTCAGAGTGAAGTTGTGAGATATACTTAAGTAGTGCTTTGATTAGAATGAGTGAATGCGTGTTGATAGTAGATTGTTGTTCATTTGAATAGATGTTATCATAGATCTTGAAAGACAAGACTGATTAACTTCTACAAATTTCAATATAGAACATTTTCCAATTAGGAATCGTTTATAGTTATTTGTTGTTCAATTAAAGATTGTTGATTGTTGTTCACTTACTATTGATGTTCAATTGAGTAATGCAGATTGATTTGGGTTGTTATAGATTAACAGTGTTATTCAATAGTCATAGTTTCTTTACTTAAGCTTATTTGAATGATTTTAAGTGTAATTCGTATTTGCATTCAATTTCAATTAATTTTGGAACAAGTTGAATAGAATTGCAGAGTGTGTTGAGAGTATTTCTTCCATAGATAGTTATTTTGAGAATTGTGTGAATTAAATTGAAGAATTAGCCTTTAATAATTGCAATGATTCATCATTAGATAACCTCTAGCTTCACTGCACATATTGTGTTGGCACTCTTGAGATAAAAAGGCTTACCTCGGGTTGACAACTAATGTAGGGATTAAGATTTCCTGTAAAAATACATCTTAGTGAGCCAACACCAAGATCTAAAGTTTTCTTTAATTTTCCGGAGAGGATTATTTAAGTGATTTGTTACAAAGTTATATCTTAGGACCACATGTCATAAAAAAGAAGATGGATAAATAAATATATTTAACCAAGTGATTGAAGGAACATTGAGAGTGAATTTGATAGATAATTCATCTAAGTCAAAATATTATATCTATTTGGTTGAATTCTTTTATAATAATGGGTGCCAAGTGTTAGATCCTAAATCTACCTCAGGCTGAGAAAGGTAGGATCCAGGGCCAACATAAAACCACGCTTAACCTGGTAGCTAGCCCTACCAAGTCGGGAGAGGGCTCTCTCCTAGTCAATCTCAGCAAAATATAATCTCTAAAGGCTTGAGATGACTAATATAACTACTGATCTTAGGCTAGGTATATGTGAAAAAGAGTTTGATTGAATAAAATGATGTTTTGTTGGCTCAAATGGAAAGGCAAATTTTGGGTTTGGGGAATGAGGCTCAATTTTGTAGAGATCTCAATGGGGCAAGGTAGGCAACTGATTTTGGCACTTCAAATAGAATGAGGTGGAGGGATTAGATAGGTGAGGAGTTGAAGAGGGCAAGAGAAGCCATGGATCCTCTCCAAACAACTGAAAACATCAAGAAACTAAAGCAAACCTCAAGTAGAGCACTGCAATTTCAATGGATTCTACTTTCACTCTTGTTTGATTTAGTTAGGAAGAAACAAGGTAGATAATTTCATACATAACACATAAGTAAATTCACAATTACAAAGAAAATAACTGTACCAAAACAAATGCCACAGGGATCCCAAAGAGTGCTGCAAACCCTGGTCTCAATTCCTTAGCCAAAATGCTGATATGAGTATAGAATGAAGCTCCTTGCTTTCTCAAGAGTCCAACCATGCTAATGACTGAAAAACCACATAATGTAGACAAATCATAGCTCATCCTAGCCTCTATGGGTCGACCTCACATGTTTAGGAGTTGTTCCAACTAATTCTAAACTGACAACTAGAAATTAGGCAATGGAACAGCGTACCTCAAGAAACAAGGGAACTGATTCATTCAGTTTCAAACAACTTTTTAACAGATGAATCTACCTCCATAAGTGAAAATTTGACATATTTACATCATGATCCATCAATGTACATTAAATTACATCACAAGTTTGACACTAAGAAGGTGAAAATTTCAAACTAGAAAAAGCTAGAAAAAACAGAGCATTCCTGGTCAAATTGGGCCAAATTTCCTCTATGCACCGTGCCAAATTCTCTATGTGTAGTGCCTGTGAGAAGCCACTTTTGGAGGTCTTCCCTGTGTCCAAATTCACTCCAAGTGTGCTTGTTGGAAAGGTCTACCTGTATACTTTCCAACCCAAGTGGAATTTTTCAATTTGGCCTCCATTTGCCCCTCCAAAATTCATTTGTCCCAACACTACTTCATGTGTGTCAAAATAGGGGCAGTAAGGTCATTTTTTGAGTGTTTTTGACCTTTTTGAGGGCTCAAAACCTGTCCAAATTTCTTGGCCATTGGTAGGAAAGAATAATTTTCATGCCAAATCCAAAAATTCTGAGGTTTTGTCATTTGGAGGCTCCTATCAAAAGCGAGTGCCAGGTGGCGTGGTGCATAGAGCAGAAATTCCTATTTTTTGAGCAAAAAATTCAAAAATGCAAAAAGTGCCCCAATTTTTTGGAATTTGGGCTGAGCCTTCTCCATCAAGTTCTGTGTTCGACCAAGGAAGCCTCAACCAAGATCTGAAGTCTATCATGCTCCTTTTGTCTCCTTGATGCCCTCTTCAATTTTGCCTTCAAGCTCCTGATTCTAGCTTGGCACACCATATTCCTTGACAAATAATGATATGCCATGTTTCTCAACATATTCTTCTCATTGATTGCTTTTTCTAACCTTCTCTCCAAGTGGATATTGGCTCTTTCAAGCCATGACTCCCGATCGGCATTGACCTCTTACTCAAGTGAAGTGAGCTCCACCCTCCTCCTTTAGGCAGCTTGGCGATTCTCCCGAATGTTTTGCAACTCCATAATCACTTACTGATCTTTGAGCTGCTTATTTCTTTGCTCCATGTACTTTATTGTCTATTTAGCCCTCTCCAAGTTGAGGGACAAGGCATTTATGTCTGCCTACTGCTCTTGAATGACTTCTTTGAGATTTGTGCTTTGCGGGCCCATATCAGTATCATCACCCTCAATGAGAATGAAATCAGTCTCCCGCTCACCTGATGGTCCTTCATCCTGTAGTGGCCTCTTTCCTTTGTCCTGTACCTATTGCGCTGATGACATAAGTGAGACCCCTTCCACCCCGGGTGGAGATAATACTTGCTTTGCTGCTACGAACAACCATCTAGTGCCCTTCTGATAAGTGATAAACACCGGCATACTAGCGGTCTGTGTCTCATGACCCTCATGCTGATATGAAGGTTCACCTGTGATCCAGGTGGATATTGGTGGCCACCTGCCAAGTCCACCTGGACCCCCACCATTGTTTCTCTTAGCATTTTCAGTTTCCTTAATTGTAGCACAACTTACTATTTTTAGCAGTTTTTCGGGTCCCGAACTTCTGGAGCCGTTTTGAGGCCCTAAACGACATTTTTTGGGAAATATGGGGGCAACATGGGTCCATGGACCGATGTTTCCCTTCCCAAAGTGGTAGTGCTCGGATAGATCTTTCTAACGAGCTATTGTACGCGTCAAACGGAGATTGTATGCCAAAGTTACGACCCCAGGAAGTTGATGTACCAATTTACCCAACGTGGCCCACAGTTTGACGTTTCATCTCCTAGGGTTAGGTTTTGGAATGCTAAGGGTTTTCCATTGTTTCTCAACAATAAATAGGCCTTCGAGCCTCATTGTAACACAGTTCAGAGGCATGTAGCCACCACATCTCTTCTCAAAGATAAGCTACCATCGCCCTAGCTGGTTTATTTCCATTTCTGGTCGTAAGCATATTTCAATATTTTCCATTAATGAAATGAAGTATTCTTTCCACTGCATCTTTTTGTATATGGTTATCTCTGTAATTTGTTGCGTTCCTATTTAAATCTGGATCAGTGGTATCAGAGCGGTCTGCTTTTTCTCTGTTTTTCTTTGCATGTCCCCAACAAGGTGGGGATATAAGGAGTTAGGGCTTGAACTGGTTGAACCTTTGCAAGACCAGCCTCGCCAATCCCGACGGCCTCCCATGGTGGATGAGAAGAAAGACGAGGGGGCAGGAGATCCCATCAAAATCTTGCTCGAAGAAGCCCTCGAGCGACAACGGAATGCGATGATGGACAGCTTTGCCCAGATCCTTCAGCAACTACCCAGAAGCGACGCATCGGCTTCCAACAGCTACTCTGGAAACGCCACGCCCTTTAAGGTAAAGTTAATTTTGAAATCCCCATATTCGAGGGTCAGATAGACGCAGATGTCGTAGATAAATGGTTAAATCTGCTAGAGGGTTATTTTTCTGTTCATGAATTTCGAGTCGGGAAAAGATTGTTTTCACCCTTCTCAAAGCAGCCCCCCACGTCAAGGATTGGTGGGAAACCTACTGCGAGCAGAAGGATGAAAGTATTGGCTCACTATTTTCAGCCACACCCACCTGGAATTCATTCCGGGATGCCATCAAGGAGCAGTACTACCCTGTCGGAAGCTATGAGGATGAATACATAAAGTGGACCACACTGCGGCAGGGAAGGGACCAAGACGTGCTAGAGTTCACCAATCTTTTCCATACCCTTCGCACAAAGTTGGGTATCAAGGATTCAGAGCAACATTTGATACTCAAATACCATGGCTGCCTGCACAAGTACATCCAGGAAGAAATACAATTCCTGAGCATCTCCTCGCTCGGCGCAGCATAACGATATTCCGTCAAGGTCGAGCAAAAGTTTAAACAAAAGAAGCAAGACTTTGGATCTGCAAATCCAAAGCAGGGGAAAGGTGCCCCTAAACCACAGAACAAAGGACAAAGCCAAGGCGGGACAGCCCAAGACAACCCGCCGAAGCTGCAAGCAAAGAACAACGCCGCGAAGCCGAAAAAGGACACTCGAAAATGGTGTGAGTTCCATAAGAGCTCCACTCACAACACAAGTGAGTGTCGGGCCAAGCAGTCACTGGTGGCTGAGCTAAAGGTTTCAGAATCAGATGCATGTTTTGACTCTGAGTCAGAATCCGATAAGGGGAATGAAAAAGGGAAGCATATCATTGATGCGGATCCCAACGCCACTGTTGCTACTGCCAAGATCCAAAAAAATGAACCCGAAGATCCAGAGGAGGAGGAGCGTCTCTTCCACTCCTAGATGTGGGTAAAGTGCTCCTTGATACAGTTCATTGTTGATAGCGGGAGTCAAAAGAACCTCATTTCGGCAGAGGTCGTGAAGCGGTTGGGCTTACCGACCACAGCACATCCACAACCATACACCATTGGGTGGCTTCGCCAAGGACGAGATCTTCGCGTGAGCCAGCAGTGTCGTCTTCCATACAACATCAAGCCCTTCACGAATGAGGTATTGTGTGACATTGCTCCCCTTGAAGTTTGTGATGTATTATTAGGACAACCATACTTGTGGAAGCAACATGCTGTGTATGAATCAAGGCCCCGTGCTGTTATTATTACATTGGGAAATAAGTTGTACAGGATACCAGAGGTAGCACCACCTACCGCCATCTCTTTGATTACTGCAAAACAATGCAGTAAGATCATTTCCAAAACCAGGAAATTTGTTTTCCTGATGATACGCCCTCAAGGAAAGAAGAAGACGGTGGCCGCGGCCTCTAGACGGGGTCCCTCTGCACGAAAACTACAGATGGACAAGGTTGTGGAGGAGTACGAGGACATCTTCACCTCCCTTGCAGGGGTTCCTCTGCACTGTCAGGTCAAGCACTCCATCGATCTGACCCCAGGTGCGCCGCTAACCAATGGACCAATTTATCGGCGCTCCGTTCTGGAGAACAATGAAATCAAGAGGAAGATTCAGGAGCTCCTGTAGAAAGGTCACATCCGTCGGAGTTCATCGCCTTGTGGGATCTCGATCGTGTTGGTACAGAAGAAGGATGGGACGTGGAGACTCTGTATTGACTATCGGGTGCTGAACAAGATCACTGTTCGTAATAGGTACCCGATCCCGCGGATTGATGACCTCCTGGACCAACTAAAGGGGGCGAAATATTTCAGCAAGATCGATCTGAAGCCAGGATATCACCAGGTACCAATCGAACCCTCTGATGTGTGGAAGACTGCCTTCAAATCCAACGAGGGTCTTTTCGAATGGTTGGTTATGCCTTTCGGATTGACGAATGCTCCTGCAACCTTCATGAGGCTAATGTATGACATCTTACGGCCATTCACCAACTCCTTTGTAGTAGTATACTTGGATGACATTTTGATCTTCATCCAGAGTTGGGAAGAGCACCTCCACCACATCCAACAGGTTCTCCAAACACTGCGGCAACACAAGCTATGTTGCAATTTGGAGAAATGCACTTTTGGCATGACCCAGGTTCAGTATCTGGGATACATCATTGATGAACAGGGGGTGCATGTCGATCCAGCCAAGATCCAAGTCATTCGGGATTGGCCATGTCCAACCACTCTAACAGAGCTCTGCAGCTTTCTAGGTCTTGCCAACTTCTACCTCAGGTTCGTGTTGGGGTTTTCTCATATTACTTGGCCCTTGAGTCAAGTCACCAAGGGAGGGGCGAAAGCAAAATTCTTTTGGTCTGAATCTCAACAAAAGGAATTCATGGAGTTGAAGGATCGCCTCTGCACGACACCAGTGCTCGCGTTACCAGATTTACAACAACCATTTGAGGTCAAGACAGATGCCTCTGACTATGCTATTGGGGCAGTCCTTACTCAACATGGACATCCAGTGGCATATCACAGTGAAACACTTTCAGACACAGTTCGGAAGTACACCACTTATGATAAAGAGATGTATTCCATTGTACAGGCCTGACGACAATGGAAGCATTACATTTTGGGGAAGGAAACGGTCATCCACACAGACCACCGACCCCTGCAGTTCATACAGACCCAAGGAAAATTGCAGAATGATCGCCATCAAAAGTGGTCTACATACCTGCAACAGTTCCACTTGAATATCAAGTATAAGAAGGGCAGCACCAATAATGTTGCAGATTGCCTCAGTCGACCACCGATCATGGCGTTAACCACCGTGCTCAACTCTTGTGGGCACGAGACTTGTGATTGGCCACTTCTCTGCAAAAGCGACCCAGAATTCGGCCACACATACCAGACACTCTTGGAGGGTCGGCATGTTCCAGATTTTCACCTCCAGGATGCCCTGTTATGCCACCTGGGTCACCTTTTTGTTCCTTCAAGCGAGCGTGTCAAGATGATTTGGGAAGCACACTATAGTCAGGCTGCTGGGCATTTCGGGGTCGAGAAAATAGTGGCAGTACTGCAAAATTATTTCTATTGGCCGAATCTTCGACAGGATGTTGGGAAGTACATCAGATCATGTACTGCCTGTGCCATTTCCAAACCAACCATTAAGAAGCACGACCTCTATACCCCGTTGCCTACCCCTAGTCGACCTTGGGAATCCATCTCCATGGATTACATGTCAGGCCTTCCTTCCACTAAGCATGGAAATGACTGTGTTTTTGTGGTCGTCGACAGGTTCTCGAAGATGGCCATCATGGCGGCCTGCAAGAAGAATATCACAGCAGAAGCCATTGCTAAACTCTTCTTTGAACGAGTGTGGGTGCACTTTGGGATCCCACAGTCTATCATCTCAGATCGAGACAGTCGGTTTCTCAGCACATTTTGGTCCAGTCTCTGGTCAATGCTGGACACCAAACTTACAAAGTCCACAGCCTTCCATCCTCAAACTGATGGCCAAACAGAGGTTGTCAATAGGATGATTGTGCACCTTCTGCGCATGTATAACTCAAAGCATCCACGCAAATGGGACAAGAGCCTTCCCTATGTTCAGCACAGCTACAACCGAGCTCTTCACAGCTCCACTGGCCATAGACCTTTTCAGGTGGGTTTGGGATTCCAGCCACTATGCCCCATTGATGTGGCCATGCCACTTACAGCTACTCACATAAATTCAGCTCATGTCCAGTCCGAAACAGATAAGGCCACTAGCTTCATTGAGCACATCCAACATATTCGCCAGCAGGTCCATGACATTCTTGAGAAATCAAATGCCAAGTACAAGCAGCGACATGATCAACATCGGGTGCCACACAAGTTTCAGGTGGGCGACAAAGTCTGGTTGCATTTGCAAAAGGAACGCCTTACTGGAGCCTATCGGAAATTGAGACCACTCCGATATGGTCCTTACACCATTACTAAGGCTATGGGAGACAATGCATTTGAGCTCAGCATTTCCCCATTCCTTGGCCTGCACCCAGTGTTCAATGTGGACCGCCTTCGGCCATACTTTCCACCATTGCTAGACACATCTGACATTGCAGAACAGCTCAAACCCACAGAATTAAATCCAGATTGCATGGAACAAGCTGCAACTGATCGGATCATGGACACACAGATCAACAACACTCGCCAACAGAATATCCAACTGTATCGAGTTGTCAAAGCAGGCCAACTCCTTCAGCAGGGCAAGTGGCTCACCAGGGAACAAGTTCAGCAAAAGTTTCCTCATCTCATGGAGGAACTCAACGCAATGGGGACCATTGCTTCCTAGGGGGGAGGAATGATCCAGGTGGATATTGGCGGCCACCTGCCAAGTCCACCTGGACCCCCACCATTGTTTCTCTCAGCATTTTCAATTTCCTTAATTGTAGCACAACTTACTATTTTTAGCAGTTTTTCGGGTCCCGAACTTCTGGAGCCGTTTTGAGGCCCTAAACGACGTTTTTTGGGAAATCTGAGGGCAACATGGGTCCATGGAGTGATGTTGCCCTTCCCAAAGTGGTATTGCTCGGATAGATATTTCTAACGAGGTATTGTACGCGTCAAACGGAGATCGTATGCCAAAGTTACGACCCCGGGAAGTTGATGTACCAATTTACCCAAACGGGGCCCACAGTTTGGCGTTTCATCTCCTAGGGTTAGGTTTTGGAATGCTAAGGGTTTTCCATTGTTTCTCAACAATAAATAGGCCTTCGAGCCTCATTGTAACACAGTTCAGAGGCATGTAGCCACCACATCTCTTCTCAGAGATAAGCTACCATCGCCCTAGCTGGTTTATTTCAATTTCGGGTCGTAAGCATATTTCAATATTTTCCATTAATGAAATGAAGTACTATTTCCACTGCATATTTGTGTATATTGTTATCTCTATAGTTTGTTGTGTTCCTGTTTAAATCCGGATCAACCTGTCTCATGCAAAACCTCGGGAGGTCCCTGAGGAGCTGTGAAAAACTTACGAGAAATGAAGTCCTCCCAAGTGATGCCCTGCAAACCGAGCTAATGAATGACTACAATTTTGATAAGAGAAAAATGGTAAATACTGTTGAACTGTTGCTGAGGAGTCTTGTTTTGCACTAGGGTGGTCATTTTCTCAATATTTCAGCACATGAAATAAGGGAGGTTCATCATCCTCACCCTGGTAAAATGCATCGGCAACCTGATATGATAGGCATATAAACGGGAAAACTGGCCCTCACAGCAGAAATACTTCATTATCAGTTTCATTAAAGGAGCATATGAATCTTTGAGGTACCAAAAAGGAAACACTCTGCTGAGTTGTTTCAAATAACCGGGCTTGATGTATGGTTCATAATGCTGCCTGTCAATTTTCTGCCTCTTGTTCCATTGCTCTCCAATGTTAGGAATACCGATTGCTAGTGAAATATATTCTGGTGTTATAGTGAATGTGACACCAGCTAGAGTAGCTTGACCATCATGTAAATGAAGCACAAACAAATGGGCCAACTCATGATGAAACTGGATTCTAGCAACCATCTCACAAAATTCATAGCATGACTGGTGTTGGAAACAAGTGATGGCAAGAGGGCAGGCCTGTAACTCAGCAAGAGTGGTAGGTTCTTCTCAAATATGTTTGCCACCTCTATGAGGCCTCCTGGGTGCATGTACCTCTATGGGAGAGTCACTGTGTGTCTCTTCTTCATGATCATATGATAGATCAGATTCCATTTCTCCTAGCAAGTGATTTTTCTTGCTGAAAAATAGGAAAATTATGGTGTTTCTTGGTTTTTTGTCACCAAGGGAAAAGGATATGAGGGACTGTGGAGGGAGAGAGTAAAAAATGAGGGATTTGGGACTGTTAAGACAAAGTTTAGTTAGGGAAACAGGGGATTAGGGAGTGATATTCAGTTTAGGGACAAAACTGTAGGGTTTGGGGATTTGTATTTTAGGAGTTAGGAAATGGGAATTGAGATAGGGATAGATTATTTTCAGGAATATGGGAGTTTAGGGAATGGGGAAGTACACTGGGAAAATGAGTGAGGGAGTGAAAAGATGAGGAAATGAAAGAATGAACTTGGCAGCAAAACAATAATGCAAACCCTAGTCAGCAGTTTCTTGGGAAATAGCAAGAAGGTAGGGTTTGATTTTCTTTACATAATCCACCATAAATTGTATGGAAAACTCCTTTACTAGCAGTGATGAGAGCATTAACTTACTTGCTCAATGAAAGTGTTGAGTGTTTTGGGCGATTTGATGAAGTTTGGAGCAAAACAGGCTTGGCAGCTCTATGCGCCGCACCCTGTATGTGCGTCGCGCCCATGCAATTTTGTACTGGAAATCGTGGCCCTATGCATTGTGCCTGCTATGTGCGCCGCGCCACTCACCCAATGCACTGCGCTTCTGATTTCGGGCAATTTCTCCCAATTTCTCTTCTTTTACTCAAACGCAGCTTTGCTTACTCACACTTTGTTTCTTGGATGCAAATGGGCTTTTCAAATTGAAAACATAATTTATATACAAGAGGCTTTAAAAATTTGATTCATACAAACCCACTTTTACAATGTTTGGAATATGACTTTATTTTTGTAACTCTGTTTTTGAGCTTTTGACTTTATTTAAGCTTTTTGATGAACTGAATGACCTGCTTTTGGTTTGCTTTACAGGCGATTGGAGCTACTGAGGCTAGGGAAAGTGACCAGAGTTACCATTAAACTATTTTACATATGAAGGAAATGAAATTACATGAATTTGTACAATAAAAGCTAAAATACTTTGTTTTTCAGGAAAAATACATCTCTGAGCAGTTGATTATGAGCTTTATTGATACTGGAACCTCCTCATGTGCCTACTGATTGTTATTGGACATTTTGAAACCCTTTTTTGATGAAACCCTAATGAAACCCTAGACCTAATGACAATGAAACCTTAGAAGAATGACTCTTGAAATTTTAAAGACAAAATGGTGACTGTATATGATTTTGATGAATAAACATGAGCCAGTACGTACAGGACATGAGGGAAACTGTAGGAGAAACTACTACCATCAGATGATCCATGTTTCCTAATGGAATGCAGCCGACTGGGCGGGACACCTAATATGCAATGCAACAAGAGGATTTGATCTCTGAAGGAGGGATGAAGATACCGACACTAACACCAAGGTTCATTGAGGATGAATCAATTTGAATATTTATATGGAAAAAATGCAATAATCCAATGATTTGGGACAAACTAATAGACATTGCAGTACATGAGACAAACTTTCTAAAAGACATGGACTAGTTTATGGAATCAATTATGCAAAACTAAAATGAAGCTTACAATAGATAAAAGAGTTATGCACATAAATCCATTATATCTAGAAGATTTAAAATGGGAAAGCATGTAGTATTGAAAGTGAATACAAAGAGAAGCTCATTGAAGTTAGATATTTGCACTAAGCTTGTAACCAGATTTTGTGGTCCACTTGAAATATTAGACTGGATATCATCAACTCCATACATGTTTGCATTTGTTTCTTCCATAAAAGTGCATAATATATTTCATGTGTCTTTGCTGAAAAAGTTTGTGCATAATCTTAACCATTTCATTTATTATAATTTGATTCATGTGAAGCTATAAGGAGACTTGTGGGTATAACAAGTATATTAGACATGAAGTTCATTATGTTCCAAGACAAAGTCATAAAATAAGTAATGTTCTAGTGGAGATGCTATATCCATGGATAAGGGAAATGTGAGTTTGCTAAAAGAAACATACCCACATTTATTTTTTATTTTTTCATATAAATTTTAAATATGTACACACATATATGGTGTTAAACATTAATGATATTGCTAAAATGAGGAGGAGGGTAATGAAATTCTATGGTTTTGAATCTTAGTTTAATGATATATGTTTTTACATGAAAAAAATTGTATGAGACCCCAACTATGTAACAGGTTTGAATATTAAATACATCATCAATTGTAGATATACAATTATAAGTCTAGTGGGGGCAATGATTCCATGAGAGTGTGTGGTGTATAGACAGCCTAGACCATTTTATTTATATTATTTTATACCCATCATTGAAATTAAGAGAAAAAAGGTGGTCATGTGAGCTTCTTTGGGTGGTCATGTGGCATTATGAGTGCATGAATATCTAATCTAACGTTTAGGTTGTAGGACATTTCATTCCCCATTTTTTCATTATTTTCAAATGCTTTCACTTTTAGGACATAAACGGATTTATTGAAAGGAGTTACTATTAGTGATTGTGTATTAGTAGTTGTTACATTTTAGAATTAGAAGATGTTTGAGTGTATGAATGCAATGGTATTTTTGATGACACTATCCTTGGTTAAGAGTATTTGGTGCTTCTTACATTGAAATTTTTTGACTAGTAGCATTACAGCCCTAAAGCGAAATGAACTAGCTTGAGGAACTACACTGCAAATAAGGGGATTTATTTCATTGGGTTGTATAGGATAGAAGGGAAATAGAGTTTGAATGTTAGATTAATTTCATTACTATGTATTTGTGTGAGGAGAAATAGATTTATATCTAGTTAAATGTGAGTAACAAAGTTGGCCTAATAACTCATACTATAGAAATTAATAGAAATTTGCTACTAGTCATGAAATCAAGAGATTACAAATTTCCTCTACAAATATGCTAAATGGAAATCAAATTCTAGAAACACATGCAATGACATGCAACCATTAAAATCACAAGAACAAAATGGTTTTATAGGGGAACCCAACTGTGAAAACCCTCCATTACTTTTCACTAATCAGACGAGAATGAGAAAATATTGCAATGTCTTTCTTTGATCTTGAAGCAGACCCTGCATTATAATCATGTTCTCCCGCTAAATGTCCTTCTCTGGCCAACACTTAGCCAACTCAAGTATTAGCCAACCTCCTATTTCCTTGCACAATCCTATAGGAATTAAGATTGTAAATAATAGGGAAATTCCCTATTTCCTTGCAAAAATCTAATGGGAATTCATCATCTGCTTAGTAAAAAAGCACTGTACACTCAACACTATACAATTGTAAATGAAATGACTAGGTCTATTTCATCCACTCAACTAGGAAATTCAAATTCCATGCAAGGCTAGGTCTATTTTTATCTGATTAACTAGTTAATTAGGAGACTAGGGAATTAAAAATAGTCATAACTAAGCCCTAAGGGTTAGCTCAACTGGTCAAATAAGTGCCTCATCGTTCGGGAGGTCATGGGTCAATTCTCCCCGAAGCCCTTGGGGTTAGACCTAGCTATTGGTCGCGGGGCTTGATACCCTTAATCATGCTCAGATATTTCTATGGACATAATGACCACCTAGTGACCGCGGGTGTCCGTGAACCACAAAAAAAAATAGTCATAACTACTCAATTGACCTTCAACTAACTTAACTGGTGACTAAAGCTCACTTAACTGAGTTGAACTAACAATAACTCAACTATATTTCTAGATCTTAGCAATCAACTCATGCACAACTCTACCTCTAGCCTACAAACTTGAATTTACTGACTTAACTAGTACACAAGGCCATGTTATGCTAGCTAACTGCAATCCAATTCATCCTGAGGATGTGGAAAATCATTTTTTTCCATTTGACTAAAGCACTAGTCAAATGAATCATTTTCTTGCTACAATTTCAACACTCCTTATTAGCAAGAAAATGGTTCTACACAACCCCAATCCTACTCCTATATGAATGTACTATAACAAGACTCCCTCTCACTACTGTTGTTTATAATGCAACAACTGTAATTGAGAAGTATCTAAAATATTGAATCATTTATGTCCCTGAGCTACAATTGTCTCTTGAGCATTTGATTGCTAATAGTCTCTGCACTGCCTACTAGGAAATTTGTGTTGTTGTTGAGCCTCATACTCTGTTGTCAACACTTATTTGTCCTCCTAAGTATCTAGCTACTCCAACTGACCCTAATCCTCCTACTATTGAATACTGTGGGCCCTACATCAAGGGTAATGATCCATGAGAAGAGTATGTTGCAACTGCTACTGCTCTACTATGGGCCTTGCCCAAATATTTGTAACTCTTGGACTAAGGCTCTACATCGCCCCACCTCACTCCTGAGCATATAGTTGCATGCATGGCGAAATCTACATGTAGCTTGTAGATATTTTTCACTCTAACTCCAATCTGTTTCACTTGCCTAGTAGCAACATGCTTCATAAAAAATTGACTCACTGAACACAACATCATAACCTATTTCATCCAATACAACTACAAAAATCAAATTTTTCTTGAGCCGAGGCACATACATTAAATTTTTCAAGTGAATATGGGAGCCTAACTCCCTTTTAAAGGTAACAGTTCCAATTCTTTTGGTACTATACCTTCTATCATCCCCAAGTTCTCTATGGATCTGGAGATCCTTCTTCTCTAGGCTATTGAAGAAATATTTGTATCATATCATTTGGAATTAGGAACATGAATCTCGATACCACACACTCCCCATTATAGTTTTGACCATGCATTTTTGGGTGTGTATTATATTCTTTCCATGACTAGTACAATGTGCGAAGTAGAGGGTTAGAGGAGGGTTGGGAGCTCCCCCTTTATTGCACTGGGGGGTGGTAAGCCAATTTTCTTTATTAATTCTTATTTTCAATTACCATTTACATGCCACTATTATTCCTCAATTTAATTTATGTCTTCCGACATTTCCTTTGCAACATCTAGTGCAAATGCTAGTTTAAAACTTTGTATGTATATGTCATGAAAAAATTAAGCTCTTTATGGTTAAAATGTTCATTTGGTCCTATATATACTCTTTTTAGCATTCACAAATACTATTTAAACAACGTGTAAGCTTGTTTGTCATCAAAGTTGAAATTCTACTCATAAAAAATTGCAAGTGAAAAATTGGATCCCTCTCAACTCATGTTAGATCTATATTTAAGATCGATCTTTCTACAACCTAGTATGAGGGGATGTGTAAGTTTGTCCATGAATCCATTCCCCTTTAAAAAAAAATAAAAATAAAAATTATGTTCTAAATAGAAAAATAATATGGCATATAATTAAAAAAATGAATGTGTTGTAAAGTAATTACAATGTGCATTCCCCTTTTAAATAAAAATAAAATATAAAAATTATGTTTTAAATAGAAAAATAATATGGGGTATAATTAAAAAAATGAATGTGTTGTAAATTAATTAGAAGTAAAAAATAAATGTGTGAATAAGATGTTTAAATCTTATACTTTTCAAAACTATTTCAACAAGAAATTTAAATAAACTATCTGAAGATCTACGTTAACTAATTTATGTTGATATCAACTTCATATATATAGAAAAGAATTGTTAAAATACAATATTTTAATGTTGTACATAAAAAATGTTCAATGTGGATTATCATTAAAATATTTTAATACGAATTAATATTCACATATACTTAAAAATATATTAATAATAAAAAACCATATTAATTTGGGTGAGAAAATATTTTAATGTAATTACATGTCATACTTTTTTTTAATGTATATGTCATTAAAAAATTAAGTTTTTATGGTTAAAATATTCATTTGGTCCTATATATATTCTACTTAACATTCACAAATAGTATTTAAATAATGAAAAATAACACATTGTATTTTGCACTCTAAAAAAATGTACTACTCTTTAACCAAAAGAATAACATAATAATTATAAATTTTTAATATAAAATTTAAATCTAAATAATATTAAATTAATTCCATTTAATTAGTTTATATATATATAACAATCTTAGAGCTTAAAATATATTTTTAAATATATAAAAAACTTTTAAAATTTTATCGCCGTTTCAATCATTTTTTAATTCAATAAAACTCATCCCAACCTACATTACTAAAAAAAATCCAAAAACATTGAACATTTTTTTAATCCAGCGAAATTTATGCTAAAATGTATTTAGTTTGTATTGTAATTGAGTTCATATTAAATTTTATGAGCCTGACGAGGTGTGTACTTTGAACATCCCTTCCAGTTAACTAAATAAGCTCAAAGTTAAAGTAGCCGTCATACCATTAATGGTGAACTGTTTAGTGGCATGCAAAATACCACAGAAGTTGCATTCACTATAATATAATAGAGCAACGCACAGAAGGGTGTAGTGGACAAGCACGACAGTGGATTAAAGTGTAATTGAGTCAAGTTTCCGTAAACTTAAGAGAAGAACAACGAAAACATTATAAACGAAGTTTCCATAGCAAATTAAATTTGCAGTTTCTATTGCTATTGTTAATTGTTGGGTAAACTTGTAAAAGTCATTCTATGTTTATTTAGATTTTATATAGATTTATGGTCAACTATTTCAATAGATTAATAAGTTGTAAATGCCACCCTACCTATATTTACAATTAAACTTTATATATATAGTAAACCAATATGAGAATTGCTTCTTGAACAAGAGTGAAGTTGCATGCACGATGCGACTTCTAGGATCATACTGAAGTTTATTGCTTATATAATATTAATAGTGAACCTTTTATATATAGATTTGTGGTCAACTATTTCAATAGATTAATAAGTTGTAAATGCCACCCTACATATATTTACAATTAAACTGTATATATATAGTAAACCAATATGAGAATTGCTTCTTGTGAATTGCATGCACGATACGACTTCTAGGATGACACTCAAGTTTATTGCTTATATAATATTAATAGTGAACCCATACAGATTATTCATTCTAATTGCCACCAGAACATATCATTTGTAAAACTGAATCACAGAAATTTATTGATTCTTATCGCCACCGGATGATCTCGTTTGTAAAACAGAAGTGTCATGATTATTTTAATTAGCGTTTCGGAAACATTCAAGAGTGCTGCAAAACACTCCATTTTATGTGGTGCTAAATCTGTTTCTTTTGCACTCCATTTTATGTGGTGCTAAATCTGTTTCCGTGGAACACGACGATCAACCAAATATATGTGATGATGCAACTCTAACACAGAAATATAGTCTCCATAATAGAACTAAAAGTCATAGTAGAGGCCATCAAGTATGTTAAATTACTTTATCAATCCCGCGATCCCATCTACATATTCACGGACTGTGAGTTTGCGCTGACACATCTAGTGAACCTCGCCAATGGAAAGTGGGGTTCCTAGATGTACAACAACTTGGTGCCACCAATTTCACAAGGTCCAGAGATCGTTAGCCAAAGTTGTTTTGCAGAAAATGAAGTCGGATTGAGAAGCCAGGGCAACCAAGTCGCCGACCACTATGTCAAACTTGGAGCTAGGAGACCCCAAGCTGCATCTGCTTCCTTATAATCCGGCTCCCGTCAATTCCCTCCGTGCAGAGGCTATAAACTTCTCTGGATGGTAATATTTTTAACAAACGTTCTTAAAAAAATCTGCCGAGCTGTGGAAGGATTGGAATGCAGAGAAAACACGTGGATAATTGACCTTCATTGGAATGCAGGGAAACCACGTGGATAATCGACCTTCAAATGGTAGAAGAACTGACTAAGATCACTGAACTTCATAATTTAAACCCAATTCCAACATGTAAAACACTAGTTTACAAAGTGAGTATTGAAATTAAACAAACTTAAAAAAAAAAATAAAAAAAAATTAGCTTTCTCACCTTCAATTGTTGTAAGACGAGCTGGGAGTCACTGAGGAAGTGAATGATAATTGCTAGCGGTAGGTAATTGGTGTCATGCCCGGCAAACAGCATATCTAAGACGACGCTTAATCTTTCATAGGTTTTCACACTATCGCTAGCCATAAGTATATCAAAGAAATCTCCCAATGGTTTATAATCTGATCCTTGCCTCGATGTTTCTTCTACTATCATCTGCGCAGCAGAAAAGATTTTTCTCTGGCATGATCAAAATCAACCAAATCAGGTACAATTACCTCAACTGCTTTTGAATAAGGTGTGCCTCGGATATTTATTGGCACTGATACAAGTTCTCTCATGAACGCACCAAAGCCATGGAGAATTCAGACTGTCCTCTCATTAGCGCACCAAAGTCATGAATGATTCAGACTGTCACTGGATTCTCACGTGTCAAGTTGAGAGGCTCTGTCACCAACCAGCACACATATTCATATTTATAGTTAAGTCACACTTCTTCTTCTTTCCTTTATTTTTATTTGGGGTGAAATAATAAAGTGAATGATGTTCTTGTACACATATTATTTCTGGGTTTTATTTTTTATTATTTCTTATATATATGAAAAATTTTAGGAGTTAATATTTGCAGGTAGGCTAATTCTAATTCTTATTTTTTATAAAAATGATTCACTAAAATTTTACAATATAAAATTATTGTAGGTTAAAAATAGTGAACATTATATAAAGAGTATATAAAATCATTATAAATTTGAATAATTTTACAAACACATCAATAAACATTTTATAATTTGCATAGAGGTGGGTTAATTCCAATTCTTATTTTTTATAAAAATGATTCACCAAAATTTTACAATATAAAATTATTTTAGGTTAAAAATAGCTAACATTATATAAAGTGTATATAAAATTATTATAAATTTGAATAATTTTATAAACACATAAGTAAAAATTTTATATTTTACATATTAGAGACTGGTAATATTCACCAATATTTTTAAACTTCAAGATAATTTTCCATCGTTAAAATTTTCTAATTAACCCTAATCAGAATTATCAATTAACAAATTTGCATCTAATTATCATAATGGTAGTTGACTAAATTTTAATTATCATAATGGTAGTTGACTAAATTTTAATTCACATGTTTTTTTTGGTTCATTCATGTTTGAGATAACTAAGAAGTTATGATTAAAGTGACTCTAATTGAGAAGTAGATTTTCCTAAAGAAAAAAAGAATACGAGGTGATAGATCTCAACTAAAGTAGAGAACACCTAAGGAATAAATATATGTTAGATGAATATATTTTTCAAATGAAAGAAAATGAAATCAATAACTATATTTAGCATTGTTGATTTTGAGTATGTGAGGATCAATGATGGTGGGTCAAAAATTCATGAGATTTTATAGTTGAATTTCAATGAATTGACTACACTAAATAATACCATGCCAACATCAAAGACGAAGTTGACTAAAATGGAATATAAAATGTAAGAAAGATCAAAGTGAAAGTGAAAGAATGAAAAGGAAAAATGATAAAGGAAATGAAAGGAAATGCATAATGTAAGTGATCCTACATAAAATGGAATATAAGAATATAAAATATAAGAAAGATCAAAGTGAAAGTGAAAGAATGAAAAGTAAAAATGATAAAGGAAATGAAAAGAAATCCATAATGTAAGTGATCTTAAATTAGGAAAAAGGAATATTTAGGTGAGTTCATGCATGGTACGAAACCAATGTTGGTAGATACCCATCAAATGTAAGAGGGTCTACTTTGATGATTTCTAATAAATGTAATAACTTATAATTAGTTATGGAAGCACACAATTCTTGCCAATTTGTAAATACTATAGGAACTATGGATAGTATTAACTCCAACCAAGCATTGCATAGATCTAATATTCCTTAAGATACAAGTCATTGTCTTCATGAATTCCTCCATTGGAGATCAAATATGGACCTTGAGCCATATTCATTTTGGTATAAAGTCAACTTCCAAGGAAAATGTCTATGATAGAAAATTAATATGAATTTCATTATTATATCAAATATAGGTAGGATAACAAGGCAATGATCATATCAAACTCCACATTAAGGATTTCAAGGACACATGCTTGTTGGAATTCACAATTATATTGATAGGGGAGTGAATGAATATAGTAAAAAATTATACTTACTTAAAGCATTTAGGCATAGTTAAAACACCAATATCATAAACATAAAATAAAACACAAGATATATGTTGAAACCATTTAGGGACAAATCCAAAGAAATTATTTTAGTTTATTGGTCTGTGTAGGCACCAAAATACTATTACAAATTTTGTAGGCACCAACCTATAGGAGACACCAATACCGTCTAATTTTCAAACACCAACTTGGGGGAGACATCAATCCCCTTTGACAGTTTGTAAGCACCAACTTGCAAGAGGAGCTAATCCCCTCTAATATCTTATCTAATATATTAACCTCTATAGTCCAATATGTTCTTCTATGATTCTCTACAATCACCCCAATCCTTTCTAATATTTAATATTATCTCATTCAATTAAATATACAAAAATTATTTACAGACACCTCAATTCTCTCTAATATTTTCTCTCTAATATTTAATCTTCTCTTTTATGGTTCATTGTATAGTTCTAAATTATATATTCATCTTACTAAATCTCTACTCTACATTAGGTTATTACTTTGGATTGAAACTAAATTTGTACTCTTTACTCTCTAATTCTCTTGTTTCACATTTTAAATTTGCATTATTTGTGCTTCCTCTCTTAATAGGTTCTCAATTCATCCATTGCATTATTTGTGCTTCCTCTCTTAATAGGTGCTCAATTCATCCATTGCATTAATACACACTTCAAAAACATAATTCATATAATTGAAATGTCTTTAACAAAACCTAAATTTCAGTGCTTCATTTAATTACACTCATCTAGACTCAGTTTCCTTTGTTTATGGCATGTGTGTGTGTGTGTGTGTGTGTGTGTGTCTCACTAGTTTTAACAAGAAAGAATTGAGAAAGTTCTTTTATTTTCCTTCAAGGTCCCTCTTGTTCAACTATATTAACCCAATGTTCTTTTATTTATGTACTTGCTATGATAGCTCATTAGCATACCTTATATCTCTCTTCAATCCAATAGTAATAAGTTTTGGTGAATATATGCATTAGCACATAACCAAATTCCTAGACAACATTACTAGGCCTTGATTCATATTAATATATCATATATTGGATGGATGAGAGTTGAACCTCAAACTTCCCTATCAACATTCACTTTCACTTATATCATAGCCGGGGGCATTGGAATTCCTAACAAATTTAACATTGGGAACACCTTCCAAAGTGACCTTTCCATGGACCTTTAGCTCTAGGAGTTTTATCACAACACTTATGTGACCAAGCTCTGAGACCGAGTGTTTTATAGGACTTGGGATATCATATACCAACAAATTTATCCAATATTACACCACCAACTTTTTGAGGTGTCGATATGCCAAAGGTTTTAAGCCAGTGTGGCTAGATTTGAGCTCCTGGAAAACATGAGCACATCCAAGAGTAGATATATTTCCTATCATGAAAAAAAATGATCTTTGCACATTGTGGCTATAATGGTAGTGTGTTGTTACCTATTGGGATCCAATCTCTTGGGTGTTATGCATTAACACCCATGTAACCTGACATCATGACACGAAGCTGACCTATACTAGTTATGAAAAATATAGAAAGGTTATGATCCTTTCTAGATCGCTAATATGGTGATATATTAAGGGAACTTATCCCTCAAGTGCTACACATTAACACCTCATGACTTAAGCTATGATGAAGGACTATTCCCATATCAGATATCAAGTGATATGTGATGTTATGGCTTTGTAAGATTTTAATATGTGAAGATCCCAAGGGCGATTAGTGGTAAGAAGATACACCTTAGTGAAAATTACGAGTACCTTTTAATGTCATCAACTTGTGATATACATATGTAATCATTAATGTGACCATTCTTATCTAATCTAAAAGGATTCTATCATTACATGTTTGAATTTCATATGTAATATGCCTTTATATTTTTTATTCAAAAGTGAAGTGTAGCATGACAATATATGTGGTTTGTTGTATAATTGTAAATGTAAGATGCAAAAAGTGTAGAGCAATTGTAGAATCAAATGAACAAGCTTTAGATGTGTAGTTGGGGATGCAGATATATAAAAATCTAGTGTAAAGGGATACTATTTTTTTTATGTTCTTCATATTCACAAGTTTGGTTCGAGGCAAGGCAATGTAAGGTGAGAGGAAATTTTGGAGGAGAAAAAATAAGGATGTTTTTATATTGGTAATCAAATGGTATGTGAAAATACCACATATTAAGGAAGAAATTTAATTAAATAGCTTTTTAGCATTTTAAATTATTTAATTTTAAATTATTCTTTAATAGAAATAAATTGAAAATATAATTTAAAAGTAAGTTTTTTAATGAAACATCAAGGCCTCCTCCTTTTGGGTATTTGGAAAGAAAGGAATCATCACATATTCAAAAATTTCTTCCTCCCACAGGATACATAATAGCTGTTACGCAGTAATTTGTCACTGTCTCCCTGTCAGTCTCCCTACTGTCTCATGAAACCAAATGCACCATGCTCATGCTCTCTAAACTGGCCAAATGACCCACTTTTCCAAAGTTTACTGCATCAGCGCATCTGTTATTAAAATAACCACGCTGACAGGCGGCTTATAGTGTTACTGGTGCACTGCCAGCGCGGAAGCACACGGGTTTCCCGCGCTGGTCGGATTTTATGCGCCAGCGCACCCTGTGAAAGTATCAAGCCGCGCTGACACAATCTTCTCTGTTTATGTGATGCGTTGTCAGCGCGTCAGTCCAGTGTTACACCCGCACTGATCCAGTTTGGGCGAATTTGTTCCAACAGCTAGCCTTCCAGATGGTTCCAGGCCTGGTTGTTAGCCTTGTGAGTATCGCCCTCCCTTCTATGGCATGTCTGTTCGTCATTTGGAACCACCTTCCTTGAAGATAAGCTTGTCCTCCCACCATTCATGGAGACTCCTTCTCTATTTAAACCTCCACCATTACCATGAGTAGTTAGTTTGGATAGTGTGGAATTCATAGTGCTTGGATTGCTGCTACTAGTAGGTAGTTGGTGTGACAAGTGTGGTTTTGCTAGAGGAAGCTTAAGGAAGGTTGTGAGTTTTGCTTGTGTGAGAGAGAGCTTTTTGTATTGGGAGAACTTACTTCCAAGGGTGAATGCTTAAGAGACTTGCTGGCTGGACCCTCAAGAGAAGGACTCAGCGTCAAAACATTGGTTGTACCTTTCTCTGTTATTGATTTAATAATAGATGACTACTGTTATGGTTCCATTCTCATTTGTTTTGCAATGGTTAATGTGAATTACATCCTTTCTGACTGATGTATAATTTCTTTTATTAGATTTCACGCTTGTGTTTGTCTGTCTCTTCGTGTGTGCAGGTATCTATTCACGGAGATCGTGGAAGATCGTGACCGGCCAGAGCGAAGGAGTGAGAGCGGCATCTCTTCATCAAACAATAGCGTTGGAATCCAAGTAGGTGTTCTTTACCTCTCCTTTAATTGCAATTAGGAACTTGCACAGTAGCATTGATCGATTGTTGCTAGACCCATTCTGGGCTAGTAGGGATCGCCTCTATCCGTAGAGGGGATTTACCTCTCCAACAATTTGGCGACTCCGCTGGGGAGCTGGCCTTTTTGTCTCTTTTGTCCATCTTTGTGTTTGAATTTGATTGTTCTCTCTTTTTGAAATTGGGGATTAGTTCTCTGCTTTTAGCCCTCCTGGTTCAATCTGGGAAGTGTCTTAATTGTTTAAAGAGTTCTGGCCTTGGTTTGGGAGTTTTTGGCTTGATTTTGCCTCTTTTTTAACCTCAGCGCGGTTTATATCAAAACAGTTGCACTGACAGCGCATAGCTGTTTCTTTGAACCTGTTGTCATCGCGCTTGTACGTAAAACAGTCGCGACAGTTCTGAAATCGAACTAGCGCGCTTAATCCGTGTCCTTCCGCGCTGACATCGCCAAGTTGCTATGCGTGACCTTTTGTTAGCGCATAGTTGCTGAGCGCTACCCGCACTGATCCTGTAAAATTGAATTTGTTTCAATTTTACCTCCTGAGCCTGTTGGTTTCACTATCTCCAGCTTTTTCTACTTGGTTTATGACTTGATATTTATTGTTTGAACTGTTACACACTTGCTTGCGAAGTCTTGTTGGACGGATTTCATTTTTGTGTCCCGTGACCTAGTGCCATCATCCCATTTTCACTGGATTGACCTTGTTTTGCTCACTTGTTCACTTGTTCACAAAAGTTCGTTGCTGCTTGCCTTTGCTATTGCGGAAACCTTCCTCTTTTTTCTTTCTTTGCTTGTTTGCTTGAGGTGATTGTTGTCGGACCAATCCTTCGATTGTTTCACTACCCAGGCACAGATCACAGTTGCTAGGGTTCAATCGGCTCTTTTCACGCTTGTTGTGCTTTTCATTGAGTGATTTTAATTCTTTTTGCTCAGTGTTGTTGTCTCTCAAAATTCGTTTTAAAGTGCATAGTGCCATTGAAAGGAAAATCAAACTAGCATCTTTTGCATCCAATAGTTAATGAAAAGAAGAGCATTTTATTGATTTGTGTTCTTAAAAGGAAAAATTTTATTTCTTTGTCATTAGCTGCATTAGATTGTTTGATTGTTTGAGTTCATTTTGTTTGATTGAAAGCTCTTAACCTTCTCATAGTTAGAATTCATCGAACAAAATGGTATTCTTTGGCATGTAGTTTGCATCTAGGAAATTGTGAGAGATCATACGATAAGGCCTGAAACCGAAACTTAATTCAAGATCAACCATAAAATAAACTGAATAAATCTAAAAACGCATTGGAACTTAACGCTCATATTGTAGAGGTCTAGGCTAGAGACGTGCTCCGGCGTCGTTAAACCTAGTCACTGTTGTTTCACATTACGGTTGGGTGATTCCTCCTCTTGTGACTCGATAGTGGTCTAGCACGGATTTGAGCTCCCATGTACCGTCGCGTACATAAGGGAGACCCCACTAGGTTATCGACCTTGATCCATAGGAAGCCGAGTCTGCCGCCCTGCGAGCCGTAACGCACCGAACACAGCATTCGGGAAGATTGACTGCAGTATGGAAAGTCCTTGGTTCTCATACGATTGCCAAGGTGTATAAGCAGTTTTACGGATTGCTTGGTAAACCTTTTGCCTAGAATCTCCAGAGCAGTCACTTTTGATCCTTTTCGGACTCTCTAAATGAAAAGGTGCCAGTGAGCTTCTTGTCACTTCGTGCTCATTAAACATTCGAAGGAGACTAGAGTCATCTTTTCATCCTTTTCTCGACTCTTGAAACATGAAAAGGTCAAGTTCAGTTCCTGTGTCTTAAAAATTTATTCGACCACGATAATATTACCTGGTTAGATCTCGTGTGCGTTAGCTTGAGTAGGTTTCTTCTCCGTTTTCTATGGCAACTTTTTCGGGGTTCGCTAACCCAAGTTCCTCCCCTGATGGGAATCCAGGTCAATTCCCTCCTCTTGGGAATGTTGGTGCTCCATATATGGCGACGTTGTCCCTACCAGGGTTAATTGTCGGGTTACCTGTTTGGTTGTTTTCAACCTCTTTGGTCCCTACCGTATCGGCTGTTAGTCCATCAGTCCCTCCACCTGAACAACATCATGTTGATCCTAAGGTGGACCTCTCCCCTTCGACGCCTACTTCTATGTCTTCCTCTTGTACTTCGCCTGGTGAAACTCTCGATGTGAGTAACCAGGTGGCTAAGAAGAAGAAGAAGAAGACCAAGAAGAGGAAGTCCCCTAAGGGAGAGCCTACACGCGCCGTCCCCTCCTCAAGTCCAGCTATCTCCTCCAGTACACCTGAAGTCGGGCCACCTTCTGCTCCCCCGCGGAAGGTTAAGTTTCCTTGTCGATTATGCAAGGAAGACCATCTTCTTCGTGATTGTCCTGGCATTCCCCGGGTGTTAGAAGTCTGGTCTCACGATCCGGCCCGCCCTTCATCGTCCGCTGAAGATCATGGCGATGCTACCTCATCAGTTGGGAATGGTAAAGGCAAAGGGAAAATTCGAGTCCCTTGTAGACTTTGTGAAGACAATCATCCCCTTCACCTTTGTCCACTCATGGATAAAGCCTCCAGTATATTGGAAAGTCTCTCAGCACCCTCGCCCCAACTTCCCGTTGGATATCAACGTCTTTCTGCAGTTGCAGATTATCCGCTTCCCGACAAAAAGATTGGTTCCCATTCTTCTTTTGTTCGGGCCCCTCTTCCCGAACCCGGCAGTGTCCCGCCTGTTCCAGACCAACCATTGGTCGGAAAGAGTGACGACTCGAGTCCGCCGCTCGCTCACTCTGTTTCGGAAGAAAATCATGCTCACATTCTTCTCGTCTCTTCAGATTCTCCGGAGTCCCGCAATGAATCTCCTGACCCAGCTGCTCCCGAACGTTCTCCTTCGTTCCCTTTAGCGCCTGGGGGCAATCATGCGACTTCCACACCAAGTAGTCTGGTCGCTTCCTTTGATTGGAATCGCCTGATCGTCGGTCGCCTCCCATCCCATGTGCCTTTCCAGGTTACGGTACTTGCCTGTGATGAGGCAGTACCTGGCACTCTTCTAGATGAAGGTGCGTCGGTCAGTCTTATGTCGTACACTACTTGGCAAGCTTTAGGTTCCCCGCAGCTCGGGCCGGTTACACAGAATCTGTTGGCCTTTGACGGAGGAGCCTGTCCATCTCTAGGAGTTCTCCCGAAGTTCCCTATTACTTTGGGAGGAAAAACCGTATATATAGACGTCTTGGTTACCCAAGGTGTTTTAGACTTTAGTCTTCTCCTTGGTCGCGACTATGTTTACGCCATGGGGGCACTTATTTCTTCACTCTTCCGTGTGGTTTGCTTTCCACACAATGGACGAATCGTGACTATCGATCAATTGACGTTCGCTAGTCCTCCAATATCTCCTACGCAGTTGTCGCCCTCTCCTAGTTTTTATCCACCAGTTGTATATGCCCCACCGCAGATCAACTACGTGGCCACCTACACTGTGCCTGTATCCAGTGATGACACCGTTGTGCATAGTGTCCTGGGGGCATTAGGTCCTGACTTCCAAGATGTGGTCCTTCCATCAGGAATCACGCTCTTGGAAGCACCGACTTCCTATTCATTATGAAGCAGTCTGGTTGGAGCATAATTCCTTTCCGGTGTCAAGCTCCTTAAAAAATGAAACTAGGTTTTGTCTGAGCATAGTTCCTGATCTTGTGTCAAGCTCGCTAAAAAATGAACCAAGGAGTCTCGAGGATAGTTTTGTTGATGTACCAACCTCGTTAAAACAATGAAACAACTTATGTCCGAGGATAGTTCTGTTACCTGTGTCAACCTCGTTAAAACAATGAACCATGAGCTCGTGCAATTCAAGCACAATAACCATTATGTCAACCTTCAACCCATTTTCAATGGACTGAAGCTTGGGGGTCATGTACCTCGAAGAGAGACACGATGCTGGGGGGCATGCCCGTTTCATTTACCATCAAGCATAGTTTGCATGTATATACGTGCCTTTAAGCTTGCATCAAAAATAAAATCCATTTTCAAAGCATAGTTTGCATACATGATTATCATGTGTGTTTTTCAAGCTTCGTAAAAATAAAATATATGCGTGTGCGTAAATACATTCCACGATGAGTCGTTTGTTATGCAGTAGATACATCAGATCACATGTGTGTCGAACAGTCGCATAGCATATAAAACACATCATCACGTGAAGAAAAAATCCATCTAGGAATAAGCATGTGTAAACAAAGTCTTTTCCAAGCATAGTTTGCATGTGTGCCTGCATATGTGCTTTTAAGCTTGCATAAAAATTAAAATACATGGGTCGTGTGTTGTGCAACTGATACATTAGATCACATTTGTATTAGACATTTGCATAACATATTGAAAAACATCATCACATGTGAATCGATCCATCCAAAAAACAGTATATATATATATCATGTGGCGCACTGAGGGCTCAAAAATAAGTGTACATGTCCAAAAAATAAAGCCGGTGTCCTCGGTACATCTGAGACATATGTCTCTCAAAACATCAGTGGAAGTAAAACCTAGGTGACTACTGATCTGGGTTATGCTCTCTATAGCATACTGCTGCCCGTGCCACCCACCTCAAAAGGCGGTGCATCCTGGGTGCCACCCCCACTGTGTGAATCTGATGAACTATAGGGACCTCCTCGAACCCCTGGTAATCTGGCACCCCCTCCAGCAAACCCTCAAGGTTGCGAGCTACAGTCTCCGACGTATCAACTCCTGGAGGAACTAGGGCCAAGGCTCCAGCTCCTTGCCCCTCTCTCCGAGCCGTAGGGGCTAGGCCAATGGGTCTCACGGGTCCCACATCTGTACACCATGACATTTATCAAGACATGTACATGAAAAATTAAAAACATATTGAAAAGAGATCAAGTGTCATACCTCCATCGTCCCAGTGCTCGCCCGCAGGCAGTAGCATGTCAAGATCATTGCAGAAGTCCATGCCAGCATATGGCCAGTCCTCTACAATGACAACCTGCCGATCCAACCACTCTCGGAAATACACTCCCCAAGACACTGGACGGCCTCCACCTCCACGTGGCATGACGCGGGCCCATCGATTGGCCCTCGTCTCCCGAGGACCTCTAGGTGGATCCACGGCCATGGTCTGTAGCTGCAAATCCGGCACCTGCTCCAGCATGAGCGGAAGTAGAAGCGATCCATATGCAAACTGCTTCGACTCTCCGCGTTGGCAGTTGTTCAGTTGCCTCTTCATGCTGGTCGTCACAGCTACTGCCCAGTTGAAAATGGTGGGCTGTAAGCACTCCAGAGCTAGTAGCAGTTGGGTCTTTGAGGCCTCATGATTGGCCAAAGAGCCCGCTGCCCGTGTCACTAGGAAGATATGGTGCGAAGAGGCATGTCCTCCACTGTCGAGATACCAACTTTCCCGCTCCGTGTTTTCACAGCCCGTGGGCACACTCGAGCCATGAGCTGATCAAGAGTCTCACCGCTGGGTCGTTGCCCCTCCAGGATGGGCATCTGGCCCCGGCGTGATAATCCAGTCAAAAAATAAATGTCTGTGGAATCAAACTCAATGTCCTGGCCACGGATTGTGAATTTCCCATCCACTGGGTTCTAAGCTCTGATTAAGAACTCAAGCAAGTCAGGTTGCGCCCTCAGGCGCGGAGTAAGGAAGAATTTCAAGAAACCGCATGCTCGCATTGCATTTCGGCATTCAGCAAGTGCATAAGAAGCTATATCCTCATCATCGTGGGCTCTCTATTGCCACACAAAAGACATTTTGCCCTGCAAGACCATGAAAAAACATTAGAGTGCTAGTCGTTGAAATTTGAACGTTCATTTTCATAAAAATAAATTTTTACGGCGCCAGCGTGACTGTTTTTAAAACAGTCGCGCTGATCATGGCGCTCCGTTGTTTTTTCCCTGGGTCAGCGCGGAAGAACATGTGTTTTCCGCGCTGACCCATGAGGTGGTACGTGTAAATATAAATCGATCAGCGCGGTCCCGAGCGGGAAACCCGCGCTGACCGAGAGCGCACCAACGCTCAAAAAATTCGCCCAAAGGGCCACATCCCACCGTGGAATTGCTCAAAAAAAGGCTCAAAATGAAATGCAGGGAGAGGAGAACCTACCTGGAACAAGCTGCCGGATGAATGGTGTCTGTATGGGCTGGAGATCGCTCCGTCAACCTTGCAGCTCCTCAACGTTCTTCACAACTCAAAATGGTAACAATGGTAAAAAATGACTTTTACCCCCCTTATTTATGGTAAAAAATTCATAATTAGCTATAATTTCTTATCAATGTGGGTTTTTGTCACAATTTTGCCATGGATTTAGCACTAATGTCACTGTATTATGTTGTTCTTCATGTTTTATTATGCTTTTACACATATCGAACAGGTTTATGCGGGTGGTGTTCTTGTGCAGGTTCTAGTAACCAGCGTGGTCATAACGATTCTTCGTGCACTTGGTCCCAAAAATGTCGTCTTTAAGCTCTTTTCCGACATGAATCAAGAAAAGATGGCCGAGCTTCCTTTCGGCTCGTTAAAAGGAACGAAAGGCGGTCGTTTTAAGCTCTTTTTCGACCGTGTAACTTAAAAAGATTGCCGGGTGTTTGTCGTTTCACACTCGTTATTGGCTCTAAATCGACGTGCTTCTGACCGCTTTTTACTTTTTCGGGTCGAAGCTACTATTCACGAAAAGTACTCCTCGATCGTAATGATCGGGCGGTTCTTTCGAGCATTGTTTTATACTTTTTCGGGCTCGAGAGACACAACTTTACGAAAAAGGACCCCCCTGGAGTCTCCTTTTCCGCTGTCTTTTCAGACTCTCTAAACAAGAAAAGACATCGAGCTCCTCCTTTGTCAGGCTCGTTAAAACTTAATGACATCGGACATTGTCGAAATGACACTCTCCAAGCATATGCTATCCCCGTCAAGCTTGTCATCCAAAAATAATCGGGGTACCTGCCAGAAATGGTGGGGAAAATGAAACTGTAATAATGGTCGTGTCGGCAGTATGTCGCTCTTGAACATGGCACTCGTCTGCATTCGTGTCTGGGTGGGCATTTCTCATCTTGTTTTACACTAGCCTCCATCGGTTTGGGTATCCTATTTGACCTATCATCTGCTCATTGCCTTGTCACCATGACCTATGCTCATTTGATGTCAGATGCTGCCAAATCCGCTATTGTGCCGCCGATATGTTCAAGAGAAGTTGACCCCTGCAAGATTACCACCTCCCTCTGATGTCTCACGCAAAATATTTTATCCTTCTCTATCTCGTGTCGATGATGTGGGAAACATCATGGCCCACCTTCGATCAAGGTTACTTCCTGTCGACTTCAGCTCATTATCTAGGAAAGTGACCTAGAGACTCCCTTCAGGTGCCTTAGAGCCTGCATGCCTCAATCGCAGGTTCTTCGTGTCCGACGTGAGGTTTTCATCATTGGCCTCCGATCGGATGATTCTACGGGTGTTCGACACCAGCTCATTGATTCACACGTCGTAGCTTGTACCTATCAGTACCTTGAGGACCATTGTCATCATTGGTGGTACCTCTCGCGTCTGTTAATAGTTTTCATCATTGACTGGTAATCAGACGATGTTCATGCATGTTCGACTTTAGCTCATGTATTCACATGCTTGAACTTGTACTTTGTTCAGGTTGGGATGGAGCGCAAGACCCTGGTTTTTGTCTGTTGCAAACCAGGCTGCGATTTTGTGGATTGTTATTACATGACTCATTGATGGATGGTTGCGCCCATACCTGAGTCTTTGGGATGGCTGCGACCATACCCTCTTATCTTTATGGTCTCTTCAGCTGGGTGGCTGCGTCCATACCACAGACCTTCTTCGTATGTCTTTTGGATGGCTGCGCCCATGCCTAGACTACATGTGATCGAGATATCAGTTGTACATTCATGCAGGTCCTTCTTGGTGGTGTTCCAGTTCAGCAATTTTGTAAAGCATCTCACCCCTCCCACTCTCTCGGGCTTCATGCTTTAGGGGGCATCTGTTACGCAGTAATTTGTCACTGTCTCCCTGTCAGTCTCCCTACTGTCTCATGAAATCAAATGCACCATGCTCATGCTCTCTAAACTGGCCAAAAGACCCACTTTGCCTAAGTTTATTGCATCAGCGCGTCTGTTATTAAAATAACCGCGCTGACGGGCGGCTTATAGTGTAACTGGTGCGCTGCCAGTGCGGAAGCACACGGGTTTCCCGCGCTGGTCGGATTTTATGCGCCAGCGCACCCTGTGAAAGTATCAAGCCGCGCTGACACAGTCTTCTCTGTTTATGTGATGCGCTGTCAGCGCGTCAGTCCAGTGTTACACCCGCGCTGATCCAGTTTGGGCGAATTTGTTCCAACAGCCAGCCTTCCAGATGGTTCCAGGCCTGGTTGTTAGCCTTGTGAGTATCGCCCTCCCTTCTATGGCATGTCTGTTCGTCATTTGGAACCACCTTCCTTGAAGATAAGCTTGTCCTCCCACCATTCATGGAGACTCCTTCTCTATTTAAACCTCCACCATTACCATGAGCAGCTAGTTTGGATAGTGTGGAATTCATAGTGCTTGGATTGCTGCTGCTAGTAGGTAGTTGGTGTGACAAGTGTGGTTTTGCTAGAGGAAGCTTAAGGAAGGTTGTGAGTTTTGCTTGTGTGAGAGAGAGCTTTTTGTATTGGGAGAACTTACTTCCAAGGGTGAATGCTTAAGAGACTTGCTGGCTGGACCCTCAAGAGAAGGACTCAGCGTCAGAACATTGGTTGTACCTTTCTCTGTTATTGATTTAATAATAGATGACTACTGTTATGGTTCCATTCTCATTTGTTTTGCAATGGTTAATGTGAATTACGTCCTTTCTAACTGATGTATAATTGCTTTTATTAGATTTCACGCTTGTGTTTGTCTGTCTCTTCGGTGTGTGCAGGTATCTATTCACGGAGATCGTGGAAGATCGTGACCGGCCAGAGCGAAGGAGTGAGAGCGGCATCTCTTCATCAAACAATAGCGTTGGAATCCAAGTAGGTGTTCTTTACCTCTCCTTTAATTGCAATTAGGAACTTGCACAGTAGCATTGATCGATTGTTGCTAGACCCATCCTGGGCTAGTAGGGATCGCCTCTATCCGTAGAGGGGATTTACCTCTCCAACAATAGCCTCCAGTCAAAATTTCATGTATAAAAGTTTATAAATGCGAAATAAGACCAAGGTCATGGGACTCTTATTCCAATATTGATTTTGGGAGAAATATCTTAGTGGGCATCGCTTGTTGCGTTTATGGATAAGGGGAAATTGGCAGAGGAAATGGAAAGGGATTTGAAAAGGAAAAGTGGCATTAATTGGAATTTTACTTATGAAAATAAAAGAAATTAGGAGAAAAGGGAGGTGAAAGGTCACATGTTGCGTGTGAGGAGAAAAATGAAGGAAAAAAAAAATGAAGAAATTAGAGGCATCAAGAATAAAAATATGTCAGAGCATTAGTTGGTATATTTTTTTTAGTTCGTCTTTGGAGTTAGTGTCACAGAGGAGAATAGCACCAAGAGGAGAAGGAAAAGCAAGCAAGCAAAGGAAGGACAATGAAAGCAGAGGAAGGAAAAGGAAGCAAGGATCAAGCAAAGAATGGTTGGATCAGGCAACTTCAGCACGAATACTTACACGTAAAAAATTGCATCCATGATTTCCTAGCGGGGTTTGGCATGCATGGCATATGCTATGTGTATTTTGGTTTCTTTGTTGTTGGTGGAATGGATTTTACCAGGTTTTGATAGTGATTTTAGCCTCTCCCTACCATTTTCTGATAGTCATTATGTGAAGGGATTCTTTCTCGGTTTAGATTTGGATTACTCCAGTTTTGGATCCAGGTGAGGTGGTCTTGGGAAAATCCCAAGGGTTGGGGGTGGATATGGTTTTCTCTAGGAAGCCCTTAAAAGTTGGGTGGAGACAGGAAGATTCCTCAAGGGATTGTGAAGGAATTCTGAGGCATCTAAGCTCGGTTTGGTTTTGTGACCTCGAGACTAGTTTATGTTAGCTCACGATATGGTGAGGGTGGGGTTAGTTTAACCTTTGGATTCCCCTGGTTGTTTATAGATTTTTTATCCCATGATATCCACATTCATGCTTGGAATATGGCACGAGGGTGATTGGTTGAAATAACTATTTGGTTCAACCAATCTATGGTCGGGTGGTACATGGAAGTCCCTGGATTGGTTAGCTTTTTCATATGGTTAATAAGAGCTATGTTCCTCTTGCTTTTGATGAGTAAATGTACTTCTTATTATGTGGCTTTAATGATTGTTCCATCATTATTATTTATTTGGTTATATGTTGGTTATAAGCATGGTTAATTGACAATTCTAAGTATGGTTCTCATCACATTTCCATTCATGAATGTTTGGTTAATGAATGCATGATCTAATTGGTGTTATGAAAACTATTGTGAGAAGGCATTGGTCCTTCTTGTTTAACCTCACTTAAGTTTCAGATCCCTATGTTCATATTTGCATTCATGACCTGTAGATTCCATGTTTACCATGTGTTTTATGGAATGTCAATCCTAATTGGGAGGGGTCATGTCAAGTATCGGTTCAAGTTTTCATTTATAAACTGTGTTTCTATGTCAATTATCATTTATGGAAGTTTCACTGAGTTATGAGTAGAGGCTTGAGTTTTGGCCTTGAAAAGGTGGCTCAAAATTTGGGGTCACTGGCAGGAAGGCCTATGGGAAACACTGGAGGCTCACAATCGATTACATGCCTTTGTAAGGGAGTGGCTGAGGCTCTAGGTTAGTGAAAAATGGTGTTATCTTAGGGGATCAGCACCTGGAGGGGGTGGGTTTCTCTTAGAGGTCTGTATCACCTGAGGGAAGTTAGTAAGCTATTAAGTTGTCGAATCCATTTCCTTAAGGTCATATAGGAGGTTGACCCTTATCATAGTGAACCTCAGATCATGTTTACCCTAGGAAAACCGGTGAAAATGGGTAAATGTGGGAGGAGGCAATTATAGGAAAGTCTTTGGATCATAATTCAGAGGAATGTAAAGGAATCAATTGTTGTTTAGTCTTGGTCACATCATGACTACTACGATTCAAGCAAGGAGGCCATGTTTCTCCAAAGTTAGTTCCTAGCTCTAGGATTCATGATTTCCCCCTTTTTGCACTACTACAATTCCTATTTCCTCCTCCTAAAAGACTCATCCGAATTTTCTAAAGTTCAATTTTGATGGCACTTCAAATGGTAACTTAGCCAATGTTGTCTATGTAGGTATGTTTAGGGATCATTCGATATCCCCTATCTACATATGTTCAGGCTTTATAGGATATAACAATAACAATGCAACAAAATTGAAAGCCCTAGAAGAGGAAATATTGGTTTCCTATACCTAAGGCTACAGAAAGCATATGGTGGAGGGAGGTTCTTGACTTATTATAAACATGATATACTCACTATAAGCGGATTCTCATTTTTAGCTTCTATTCTATTTTATTATATAACGTTATCATATGGAAATTTATCCATGATACAACCCTTTATACACTCTATAATGAAACTAACAAAATAACATATAAGAAAATAAGTAAACTTAAACTTACTAATTATAGAAAAATAAAAATAGATAATTAATAAAATGAACATCCATTTCTGTTAACTATGAGTGTTTTAAATAATAGAAATGTATGTTATTGTTATCACTAATCTCTTAATATTCAATATAAATATATAAATAGTATTAACATAGATATTTGTGAACTAAATATAACAACTACATTAATTTAATTTTGATAAAGAAATTAATATTGATGGATAACCAAAATATATATCCCTAACTTAAAGAAAAATGAACTAATAACTTTAGTAAATTATAATGAATATGTTACTAAAAAGTTCATAACACATAATATTTTCTTTATTTTTTTTACTTAATAACTATTGTAAATATTGGTTGCTAATATCTAATATATAATTTTTTGTCATAATAAAATAAGTATTAATAAAACAAAAAAATATGTAAAATATGTGATTGCATTTGAAAGTTAAGATAAGTTATATTATCTTTCCAATAATATGTTACTTAACAATTTAGATAATATTTTATTTTTTACCATTGTTTTAATACGTTTATATCATTTTTTTCTAATAATTTTTGTAACAAAGCTTTAAAGCATTACAAAGAATTTTAGAGATCTAAAAGTTTTAAATTTGCAATGGCTATATTGGTATTTTTTTTGTTTTCTTTTACTTAAAATTATTTTTATTTAATAAAACATATAATTCAACCAATTAAACTCGGTAATTCAACCAATTAAACTCACCAAATGTGATATGAAAATACAATTGCTTAAAATTACACACAAACAAGAAACTATTTTTCTAAAACCTTCATTGAATGTAAGAGGAAAGGATCCACAAAAAATGTTAATAGCCTTATATAATGCAAATAGAACATTTCGTAAATAAGTTTAATGATTTCATTTCAAGTGTTAAATTAACACCTTCTTTGTTACCTTAAAAAAAATTATCGAAACATAATTCGCAGAGTATAACTAGAAAGGCGAGAAAACTACAACTCATTCATCAATTTTACCTTCTCAAATAACAATTCTTTATCTACTTACTATAATTCTCTACTTACCTACTATTGTTCATTTGCATGAAAACTATATTTGTATCCTTCTTCTTACGAAAGTTTGAAATGTAAATTTGTTTCATTTAAGTTAATATTTAGTTTTTGTAGGCTAGTCATTATATTCAAATATTATTGTTTTCGAAATTGGTTTATGTACTTGGTTTGTTGTGGAATATTTTTATTGAGGAGTTATTAGATATGTCTTTGTAAAATAAATGTTTTAACAAAAATTAAAAGAAAGATGTATAAAAATAAAGATAACGATGTTTAAATATGTATGTGGGTTTTGGTAGCGAAGATGTGAGCAAACATTTAGTTTTTAAAAAAATATTTTTATAGAAGTGTTTTTATTAATAGATGATATTTGTATTTCAATTGTCTTTAATTTTTCCAACAATATTATAATAGATAGATTTTTATCAACCAATGACAATTCCACCTCACTTACTTGAACACAACTCTAATTTATCACACACGTTTTAGTAAATAACATCCTTTAATGTGATAGTGATGATGTTCCCTTTTTAAAACTTAGAAATAAGAAGTAATTTTCTTTAGAAAGATTTGTTTTGTTATCTTATTACATCTATTCTAAAATTTTGTATTCATGACTAATATTTTTTCACTTGCCGTATACGATTAAATTCTTTGTGGTAATGAAATGTACATATTTAAAAATAATTTGAATTATATGGGCAGGGACAAATTGCTAGTAAGGAAGCTATAATTATGAGTATAGTTTTATGAGCGAAAATCAAATGTACAGTAATATTAATTTATTAGATGGAGATCAATCATTAGGTATGTTTACATCTTCTTATTATAATGTGTTTTCTATTTACTAATTTTATATTTGGAATTAGAATGGGTGTTTAGAATGAAACCAATGGGATTTTTAAAGATGAAAGCTTTGGCATTATTAATGTGGGGAAATGAAAATATCTACATTTTATATATCTTACCTAAAATGTATGCAATGTTATGTAAGTGATTTTCTTTTTCTAGAGAAGGTTACTATTTTATTTAATGCTAAAAAATGTAAAAATTTGGGCAAAGAGTAGAATGTGTTTTGTATACATTAACAATATTGAAGTGAGAAAAAAAGTATATGGAAGAATGATAACATGAAGAGCTTTGCTTGTGCTTGGTTTTAATCATTCTTCTTCATAGCAAAATGAGTGTGCAAGAAGGTATCTTAAAAATGTACAACTATTTTTTATGTTCATTTAAATTTCCATATCAAACATAAAAAAAAAAAAATTGGTAGTTGAAACATTGAATTTTTTATGAAAAAATCATTTCATGTATTTACATTCTTATAAATCCTTTTAGCCAATAATCCTTTAAATAATAACTTGATCTCATGCTTAAGTTGATATATAGAGTTTTGGAGACTTGGATGAGTGGAAACAAAACACCTTGTTTCCATGTTTTTGAAATATGAACACAAACGTTTGGGATAAAATACATAGCAACTGAAATATTTCAATATTCATCTTTGTGTTGACTTGTACCATCTCATAATTAAAAATTAAATAATAAAAATTGTTTTATTTTTTTCTTAATTTTTATATTAATTTATTTTTAAATATTTAAAAAAAAATTGCAAGTGAAGGAATCAGATCTCTCTGGGCTCATGTTAGATCCATATTTAAGATGGATCTTTCTATAACCCAGTATGAGGGGATGTATAAGTTTGTCCTTCCATCCATTCCCCTTTAAAATAAAAAATAAAAATAAAATTATGTAATAAATAGAAAAATAATATGGGGATTAATTAAAAAAAATGAATATGTTGTAAAATAATTAGATGTAAAAAAAAAAAAAAGGTGTGAATAAGATGTTTAAATCTTATACTTTTCAAAACTATTTCAACAAGAAATTTAAATCAACTATTTGAAGATCTATGTTAACTAATCTATGTTGATATCAACTTCATATATTGAAAAGAATTGTTAAAATAAAATATTTTAATGTTATATATATAAAAATGTTAAATGTGGATTATCATTAAAATATTTTAATACTAATTAATATTCACATATACTTAAAAATATATTAATATATTTTTTTTCTCGTTAATACTATGCTATGCTATTATTTACATTAAAAGAAAAACAGTTACAGCCATGAAGTCATATGCCAGAGGCCGGGGATGGCACTCTGGACTTACAGTGCTCAAAAATCCACCCATACAGGGTCCACACCACTAGATTGATTACCCACGCAGGGGCCTTAACATGAAAACAAATCACCCGCGCAGGGGCAGCATCCTTGAGACCAGACACCCACGCAGGGGCGCTACCACAGAGATAGAATGCCCACGCAGGGGCTTTAAACCTTTGAGGAGCAGTGAGGGCAGAAGTAGTCATTCCATTCAGGGGCGTGGAAGAGAAAAAGAGAATCTTCATCAAACTCCCTCGCAGGGGCGTGGAGACACACTGAACAGTAGAATTCGCATACAAAACAGAGACATTCAAAACATACCAGCTGCCATAGCGGCTTACATGACGATTCATAGCAAAACCAGAGCATCGTATGAAAGGAAGAGACTGAGCGAGCGGACGACTAATCGTCCGGCTCCTCTTCATATATCCATCACAAACCTTCCGGGGGGGCCCCAATCGACTTTGGCTTTCTCTGACGAAGGCGCTTCCTGAGTCGCAGGAGGGTCGATGTCTGGCTTTGGGCGGTCTTCTGGCATTCCCTCTGCAGCCCTGGAGCTCTCAGCCTGATGAAGCTGTGGGCGGGGCTGCTCCCCGACCTCCTCCACCGGTTCTTCCAAAAAAAGGACAGAGACATGGGCATTAATGCGCGAATTGGCCTGGGAGCTGTTAAAGGAGAAAACCGCGGTTCCAAACGCAGGAAGAGGATTGGAGCCCGCATCAGGATTGCTAGAATCCATGAACTGGCGCGATTGCAAGGGATTAGCTTCTGCAACTCGGTGACATAAACAACGGCAATAGCGAGAAGAGGCATTATCGACGGAGGGGCGTGAAGTTCCGCCTCTGCCAGAGCCTCAACGGCTGATAAGGCGTTGTCGGGGCTTGTCCATGATGACGTTGGAAACTGGAGAGCGAAACCGAGCAGGGTGAACAGAAACACACCCGTCGCCCACGCTTGCAGACTTGCTCCCAACTTCAAATGCAACGGGGGCGCCTTGAGCCGAACCTCTGGGAGCTGACAACCATACTCCCAATTCCACAAACTGTAAACGATCCAATGCATAACATTCCTTACCTTCATCATACTTATGCTCCTCTGCGACGTCTCGACCCTCGCATGCCATAACTGCACACAGCAACCGTAGCTGTAATCCGGACCAGGCAATAAATTGCCGTCCCTTCTCTCAACAGCACCCACGCTTGCAATCCCTGACGGCAGATTGCAGTGAATGCCCATCTTATTCTTGGTACCGCCCATGGTGACCAGGTGGCGTTCCCATCTCCTCGCTCGTGGCACCCGCATCCGGGGAAAAAATATATATATATATATATATATATATATATATATATATATATATATATATATATTAATTCATAATAAAAAACCATTTTAATTTAGGTGATAATATATTTTAATGTCAATTACATATCATTTATTTTTTTATGTATATGTCATGACAAATTTAAGTTTTATGGTTAAAACATTCATTTGACCTTGTATATTCTATTTAGCATTCACAAATTTTATTTAAATAATGAAAAATAACACTTTGTATTTTGCACCCTAAAAAAATTTAAATATGAAAAAATTTGATCTCTCAACTCATGTTAAATCAATATACTAATTAAATCCAAAATAAATTATATGAACCAAAATATTAAAACCTATAAATATATATTTAGTGAATAAGTATGCTATGCATCCATTTAAAACTTAGCTTACTGATGACGCAACATACAATTAAATCTCAATTTCTAATATCAAATCTAAACCTGACCCGTAGTAAATCATGTGAGCGGATGGACGCTAATCTAAATCCGATGTGTAGTAAATCATGTGAGCCAATGCAAGTTAACAAAGGGCCTTGTCTAAGGTCACTCCGATCTGTAGTAAATCACGTGAGCCATTGCAAGTTAACAAAGTGTCTTTGTCTAATGTCACAATTTTGCTTTGACTGATAATCTCTTGTTGTAGTTTGGTGAATTTTTTTTCAAGAAATTTTATTGTGAGTGTTTAAATGGTATAAGTAGATTTAGTATTATGAAAAATTTCTCAAGTACTTAAAATTTTAATTTTCAAAATACTATTTAATTTTTTTAAAATCATATTAATTTTTTTATTCTTTTTGGGATGATATTGTAACATGTTTAGACTATTTTTTAATAAAAAAATAACATAATAATTATAAATTTTTAATACAAAATTTAAATCTAAGTCATTAAATTACTTCATTTAATTATTTTATATAATTAAATATATATCTTTTAATAACAATTTTATAACTTCAAATATATTTTTAAATATATAAATAATTTTTAAATTTTGAAAATTCTCCATATTGGACAATCAGATTTAGTACCGTCTCAATTATTTATTAATTCAATAAAACTCATCCAAACATTTATTACCAAAAGAAACCAAAAACATTCAACATATTTTTAATCCAGCTAAATTTATGCTAAAATGTATTTAGTTTGTATTGCAATTCAGTCTATATTAAATTTTATGAGCGATGCGTCTACTTTTAACATCCCTTACCGTTAACTAAATAAGCTCAAAGCTAAAGTAGCCGTCATACCATTAATGGTCAACTATTTAGTGGCATGCAAAATACCGATGAAGTTGCATTCACTCTAATTTAATAGAGCAATGCACAGAAGGAGGGTGTAGTGGACAACCTGGACAGTGTATTAAAGTGTAGTTGACTCAAAGTTCCGTACGAGAAGAACAACAAAAATATTATAAACGAAGTTTCCATGGTAAATTAAATTGTAGTTTCTATGGCTATTGTTATTTGTTGAGTAAAGTTGTAAAAGTCATTCTATGTATATTTAAATTTTATATATAGATTTATGGTCAACTATTTCAATAGATTAATTAGTTGTAAATGCCACCCTACATATTTTTACAATTAAACTTTATATATATAGTAAACCAATATGAGAATTGCTTCATTAACAGTGAAGTTGCATGCACGATGCGACTTCTAGGATTACAGTGAAGTTTATTGCTTATATAATATTAAAAGTGAACCGATCCAGATTGATTATTCATTCTAATTGCCACCAGAAGATATCATTTGTAAAACTGAATCACAGAAATTTATGATCTCATTTGTAAAACAGAAGTGGGCAAGAAAGAACATAAAAATTGATTACATTGACGATTCAACGAAGTGTCATGATTATTTTAATTAGCGTTTCGGAAACATTCAAGAGGGCTGCAAAACACTCCATTTTATGTGCTGCTAAATCTGTGTCCGTGGAACACCACGATCCACCAATTATATACTTGTACAACAAACGTGATATGTCATTGTAAAATGTTACATGATTGATTAATATATGGATGATCAAATATTATAATGAAAAGATATGAAATCTCATGGTATAACAAATTAATAAAAACATCATATACATATGTACTAATAAAAATTGAAGTTATATGAATATTGTTATAAGATAGATGTAGATTTTTTTAGTAAATAACGGATTTAAAATATCATAATAATTTCACTGTCATAGGTCGATGTTTCTAAATAAATAAATAGATACTCAGACATCATATATTAATGGCCACCACTCATAGGTCGATATTTCTAAATAAATAAATGGATACTCGGACATCATATATTAATGACCACCACTCTAAATACGATTTTTTTCAACAACAATATTTACAATAACAAAAAATAGAAAAAATAGTATCTTGGTGCATTTGTAAAATAAAGAAACACTAAGAAGATATACATTTCATGCACCAATGTGATTCTCCTTCAATGCACCGGTACATCATTACCTTTGACCCACTGACACGTTAGATTACATAACAACACTAGTACTACAAGATTTATTTTTCTTGCCCCATTTCCTTTTATAAAAAGTACAACACTAGGGATTTTTCGAACACATAAGAACCATACATTATACATTTGAAGCATGGTGTTGTCTATACAACTCATCGACACTAATGCATTGTTACGCATACCTACCCATTGGGTTCGAGAAGATAAAAACACTAGGGCTGCAAGATTCTTTTGGTTTCCCTGGTGCCCTTCTTGAAAAGTACTTCCTGTGGTTCTTTTTAAGACATAAGCAGTGGGGCAGTATACATCTATTTATCTAATTTTTTCTAATTTTTTCTCTATGTTACTCTATCTCTCTCTACCTCTCAACCTCTCAAATTCTATGACCCTCCCTCCCTCCTTCTACCTCCCCTTCTCTCCCTTTTCACTCTTCTCTCTAAAATAATAAGATACATACTATATAATTGGAATATGCAAAACATCAAATCTACAATAAAAATGTTTATAGAAATATTTAGCATAAGCTAAATAATTACTAAATCTTAATTACTAAATCTTAATAACAATTACATCAATTTGACATTTATTTTATAATAGACCTTACTTTTAAAAAAATATATAGATATTAACTATTTACAAATTAATGGTAATATTAAATACTCACCCAAAAAAACAAAGAGGAAAAAAACTTTAACTTGTGCAAGTCTTAATCTATATATAGAAAACGTAACCTAGATATATAGAGCACTTTCTTTCTTTAATACACTTTGCTCATATGGCACATTACTTATAGAATTTGGCTCTTTCTTATAAAGAAACTAATAATATAAAAATAATATTAGTTAAATAATCATTAAATCTTAATAAAATTATATGATATTTAATATATAATAAAAATGATGTACCAAAAATTTATATTATATTACAATAAAATTATAATATAAGTTATAATGAAGTTATAATAATTATATAACAACATAATGATAAAACGTGATTAAATTATTTCTAAAATATGATTATGCATTAAATTATAGATAAATTAATTTTTTAAGACAACGAAAAGGCATGACCGTGTACATAAATGGTCACTACCTAAATCAATTAAATGGGTTGACGCATCCACTAATAGAGCTTCACATAAACACACAACATGTGTTAAAAAACATTAGGATGTCTAAAAATATTTATACTCAACATCCCATAGAAAGCAATCATGTGTAAGAAAACCACCAAGTCGGTGTCTACTCACTAAAAGAGGCTACTTTCTAAAAGAATAATGTTTATTATCATTATCTCTATTTTTAGTTTATTTTTTTCACTGGGCTGAAGATCGAAAAACTTTTAAATTTATTATCTTTATTTTTATCTTTAAATTTATTAGTTTATTTTGTTCAATAAGCTACAAGATTGTATGATTAATAGTTATTAAATAAATATATGAAAAAATTTATGGTAATGTTGATTCATATTTATTAAATAAAAATAAAAAGTAATTAAAAAAATTATTTGATTACTATTTTAATTTTAAGAAATATAAATAAATATAAATTCAATTTAACCAATAACCAAAAGATGAAGCAAAAATATGTGGCTTTTTCTTATTCATAAGTTGTTTGCTCACTAATAGGGATAATAACTCGCAATTGCATTTGAACCTTTATCCAAAAAAAAGCTTTCACATACAAAGCAGCTTCTGTATTCATTTTTGGCCAACGTGCTCATTTCTTTTAATCCATTTGGTTCCGAAAACAATACATAAAGCACACTGAAGTTCTCTTTTATATATATATTCACTCCCGAAAAAAAAAACCATTTGACACAAGAAATCTTAGGAAGGAAATAGAAACAAAAAATCCAAATTATTCTTATTTTTCAAAGTATAAAAAGTTATTAATAAAATCTAAAATTGAAACACAAATATTATAAAAGAAATAGAAACTCAGAATATATAGTCACAGTGATTTTTTTCATTAGAAAAGAAATATAAATTCAGGCTACAAAATTACATTCATTTTAAACAAGTTTTCGAATATTATGAAAGAGATAAAATCTTTCTCAAATACATGTACAACCTCATTTTTTAGTAGCTATTAAACATCATGAAAGAAATGCAAACTTATTCTACTGACTATTTTTTAAATTCAAATTGGACTTCCCATGTCAACGCATACATAAAAATATGAACTGTGGTCATCCAAACAAGACCAGAGAAACCATATAAAAAACACACAATTTAGACATTTCATACCAACAATGGTATACAAATACCATCCAAGGTCATCCGAACAAGACCAAAGAAACCAAATTTGAAAACTACAATTTCTAACTTCCCTGATAAAAGCATACATACAAATATGATCCAATGTCTTTCGAACCAAATTCAAATAATACAATTCTTATAAAAAATTCAAATAATACAATTCTTATAAATTTAAAACATACTGAAACTACAATAATAATACAATTCTTATAAATTTAAAACATATTGAACCTACAATTCTTACAATTCCAACTGAACCTATGATCTGTTATCGGTTACCCGTGCCCTGTTCTGCAATTTAAAACATACTGAACCTACAATTATTACAATACCAACTGAACCTATGATCCTTAGCAACCCCATGTCTTGCAACCTCGAGCCACTTCTTGGACCACGTGCTTCACCATCTCTGCTTCATATCTGAAATGAGAAGAGGCAGAAACTAACAAAAAATAAGAGCGGCAAAGATTGAGTTATCCACCAATATAACGTATTTATAAAAACTAAAAATCTAAAACAGAGGCAAAAACCGATCAATAAATAAGAGCAGGGAAGACTGAGTTACCCACTTGTTTAACCCGTTGAAATCCTCTAAAAACGACCATGCCTCTTGGTAGAGAGGCAGAGTTAAGATGGATCTATTAATCACTCTCTTTAAATAAGATATATTCCATATGCATATCATGAGTTGCTATAAACCTGTGGCTCAAAAACCATTAGTAATTTGACCAAGTCAAATATGTCTTAATTGCCCAACAAAAATTAATAAAATTAATATCTTTAAAATTTATTTTTTTATGTTAGTTTGAAATTCTAAATTGATATCCTTAAATTTTAATTTGAAATTATTTTTATTTTATTTTGAATTAATAAAAATATTTAAAAAACATTAAAACAATAAAAAATTATTAAAATAACAAATTACATTGATGCTTGAAACTGAATTAAGAAAATAAAATCCTATAGTCACAACCCAACCCATAATTGTAAGAAATTGAGAGTAATATTGAATAATGGATAATAATATATCTACATCAATAGTAGAAGATTAGAATGAGTTAAATCACTTAAATCAATTGCCTTGAGCCAAATCCTGAGAACATCGATCCAAACAGAAATGTCTTGATAATTGAAACTTTTGACAAGAGTTCATCTAGTTTAGTAAACAAATCCAAAAATGCAGTTGTGTAGTTAATCGCTACAATGGAATCACATGATATTCCACATGAATCTGCATAGAGAAATCACAATTGCAAGTTAACGCTGTGATTGCAAGTGCATCATAACTCAACCATAGGCGATCCTACAATTGATGAGATGACCCTGCCTGCTCGTGGCTATCAGATATTGGCAACCTCTGGGCTGCAAATTCCCACTCATGTGGATGAGTTGTGGCTACCATTTCCCTTCCCACGGATTTAATAGCGAGTGGAAGCCCTCCACAGTTGGAGCACACAAACTTTGTTGTTTTCTCATCTATATTTTTTGAAAGGTTTCCATTGTTATATGGAAAAGGAGAAGAGCAAATAGCTCCTAGTGGTCCTCTTCTACCAAATCCAAGTTTCAATTGTTATATGGAAAAGGATAAGAGCAAATAGCTCCTACTGGTCCTCTTCTACCAAATCCCCCATTCATATTACAGATGTCTCTGCAACTCCAATTTCTAACAAGACTCTGCAATTTCTTGAACTTACAACAAGTCTGGAGTTCAATTGGTGGGTTAGTAGTAGCAAACCCAATTCCTCCATCAACTAGAAACCACCTCTACAAATGTCATCCAAAAATAAAGCAAACCTCTGAGTCTGCAATCTCTAACTCAACCACAACATTCATCACCCTCATTCTATCTAATTCTATCTTTGTAAGTGTGGTTATTTGCATACACAATTTATTTATAAGATTTGTAAAAGATGGATTATTGGAAACAGTGAGCCAAAGCAATAGTCATCTCTGAAGAGATTTCTCACCTCTGGACTGTTGAACACTGTCTTGAGGAGGAGGGTTTTTCCTGCTCCACCCTTGCCAACCACCCCAATGCGAAAAAGGGACCTACCCTCTTCCTCTGCTTCCACCACAAATATCTCTAATACTGCAAAGGCATCCTCTTGTCCGAGTATGAGGGGTCCAACTATGAGGGTCTCTTCGATGAAAAGGCCCTTTGTGTTTGGAGAAATGGGTTGCATGGAGGTAGATGTAGAGGAATTGGCTGAAGGTTGAACACTCTCCCTGAGCGTGGACTGAATCATGGAAATCGAAAAGGATGAATAGCAAATAGCTGCCAATTGTCCTCTTCTACCAAATCCCCCATTCTTATTACAGATGTCTCTGCATCTCTAATTTTTGACAGGGCTCTGCAATTTCTTGAACTTACAACAAGTTTGGAGTTGGAGTGGTGGGTTAGCAGCAGCAAACCCAATTCCTATGTCAATTGGGAACCATCTCTCCAAACGTCATCCAAAAATAAAGCAAACCTCTGAGTCTACAATCTCTGACTCAACCACATCTTTGCATATTCATCACCTTCATTTCTATCTAAGTCTTTCTTTGTAAGCATGGCTATTTGCAACCGCATCTTTGCATATTCATCACCTTCATTTCTATCTAAGTCTCTCTTTGTAAGCATGGCTATTTGCATACATAGTTCATTTCTAAGATTTGTAAAAGATGGATTATTGGAAACAATGAGCCAAAGCAACAAGTCATCTCTGAAGAGATTTCTCACCTTTGGACTGTTGAAGACTCTCTTGAGGAGGATTTTTTTGCCTGTTCCACCCTTGCCAACCACCCCAATGCAAAAAAGAGAGCTCTTGCAGTCTTCATCTGATTCAGGGACTCTTGTTGTCTTCTTGCAATGCGTTGAACAAATGTGAAAAAAGACTACCACGCTATACGCAAGAGCCTCCGTATCAATTTTTTTCCTATAGCTTATCACTATACCAAATTATAACTAAAAATACCGAATTTTAATTTGATCACGGTACCCAATTATAACTGAAAATACCTGATTTTAATTTGATGGTAGCCGTTATTTGTTAACATCAAAATCAACGTCCCATACCTGACATGATAAGAACTTCATTTCACGAAGGAACGTCTTACGGCGTAATAAACTAATTTGAAACGACATTTTTGTCTTCTTTATCTTCTATGGTTTTTTTTTAATTAGTCCCTGCCATCTGGCATTCGGCAGGGACTATTGTAATCGATCCGGTGCGAGATAGCATTAGTTTCACGTTTTATCACTGTGTTATACGCTGCTTATTACAAAGTTTTCAAACGCTCGATTAACGCGCTGTGCCGGATAACCAAAGTTTTATTTCAAACTTAGCTTTTTCCATCTTATTTGGCCTCTTCCCGAGGCGGAAGAGGCCCGACCATAGATTAAATTGGGTTTACACGCCTGCTGTATTCTCTCTAACCGTCAACCGGTTGTTTTAATGTTAACATTAATTCGTGATCTCATAGATATACAGAAAATAAAACAAGTGCCATGGTTATGCATGGGGATACAAGTGGCAAACTAATATCGAAACTGTTCTGTTCATCTTCGTCCGTGGCCACAGCTATGAAGCCCATCCAGTTGGCGTGAGTACTCCACAGCTTCTACACAGATCCTTGCGATGATACTTGCAGATAACAGGCCTGGGCAAACTCTCTGTATCTGATGATCTCCTTTCGCAGTATGCCGTCCATGGGATCAAGCAGCCCTTCCCAGTTGTTGGCGCCTTGGATTTCCTTCCATATGTCTTCCAGATTCCTCTTGGGCTTCGACGCCTTGGACATCTTTGGCTCCTTCTTCTCTTCGATGTCAACTGCGTGGAGCGTGGTCGTCAGTGACTCCATTCCCGCATTTCTGATGGGCAGCGCCCTTCTTTTCATGTCTGTCAGGTCACGATGCCAATGAGTCGGGTTCCTGAAACAATTGAGCGGATGGTGATGATGAGAAATTAGGAAAATTTGTATTGGGCTTATTGAAGGGGCGCAACGAGTTTAATTCCAGGCGTACCTTGGATTCTGCTCTCGCATGGCCTGGCAGGTCGTGAGGCCCTCAAATGTCTGGTTCGCGAAAACGTCGGTTGCGGGGCTTCGAACCTGCGACCTGTTGTATCGGATCCATGACAAACTGTAAGTTCTCAAATCCCCATTCCCTGCACAACAGAATTATCACATTGAATTTCAAATCCAAAAACCATAATCGAATCTTTACTACTATTTAATTGAAAATATAATGGGTCTTACCTGGAATCAGTACTGTTGGCACTGTTGGTCGAGCTGCTGTCTAGTTTATTCTGCAAGCAAAGCTTATTGGACATGGAAGGCCTTTGCTATAGCAAGGTCTCGTAGGCTGCGAAGGTTTTGGGAACGACGAACCAGATATTCCCGAAAGCAGGTCTGAATGATCACAGCAGCATCCTGGGGAGACAACTCCTTCTGCTTCCCCTTACAACTGAGTTGACCAGTTGCTGCAGCTCTCCTTTTGGCCAACACACCCTGCCATGTTACACACAAATAGTTGTCAGCAAAAGAAGACCAAGAACAAGTAATATGTTTGACAACATTTTCAACATAAGTTTCATCTTTGTCTTGCCTGGATTTTCTTACACGCCTCATCATCATCTGAGTGGCTGCTGCTGCTACTGCTGCTCCCACCGCCTTCTTCAAGTGGAATGACGATCTTAGCATCTGAAGACTTGTTATCATTGATAACAATATATTTTTCAACTCGAATGGTTTTGAACTCCCCCTGCTGCGCTCCAGGAATTGTTATTGTGATGGGATCGGTGACTTTATTCTTAGATTCTTCCCATTTGTATGAAATCTTGCCCTTCACACCATTATCCCCCTTCCATTCTTGCTTTAAGGACTTCTTCACAGTACATGCACATGGCAGTGGCTTTGCTTTTTCAGGTTTAGTTTCCTTCTTGGCCTTCAAATCCTTGAGCTTTTCCACACTCATCTCCATCGTTGTCATTCGATCAGCCAGGTCCTTCACGAATTCATCCCTGCGGAACTGAGCTTTCTCTACTATTCTTTGAACAGCGAATGAATCCCCACGTCCTCCTGTGGTCTGTCGAAACCTACGAATGGTTTTGTGAGAAGGAGTTGTCTCCATCTCCATTGCTATACGATTTGTGCAGGCAAAGGTGAAGGGCTCCTTCTCTATGGCCTTCTTCACATTCGAATTGAAATCGCAGAGCCATTTCTTTCTGATGGCAAAGAAATCATCCTCCAATGGAAAAGGATTCCACTCTAGGTCTAGGTCTGCAACCATCGATTTTTCAAATATGCGTTTGTGGGTTTCTTCAATCCAGGAAGAGGATGGACTTGAGTAGTAGTATTCCACCCAGCTACAGTGCCCGGGTTTCAGGTTTCAATCTCCCTTATCACAGCTGTTAACCTGATGCGACCTTAGGTGGCCTACTGTATAGCTTGCATGTGTTATGCTAGGGAGATAGGTGTTAGGCACATGGCCGTCATGTAGGGCCCACAAGGTGGATAAAAGTTTCGACTTTCATTTTTATTTTTATTGACATCGGTTGATTTTCTTATTTTTATTTAAATTTGAAATTTGATGTTGCATTTTCGTTTCTTAGTTGAGAGCTTACTTTTGTTGGCATGTTATGAATCTGTGAAGGGGCGGACAAGCGGAGGAGGATCCGGCCATAATATTGAGATACATGTAAGTATATTTTCTTGCTGTGAAAGTCATTTGGTATTTATTTGTTCTTCATCAAATCCTTGAGGGTCAAATTTGCCAGGTTGGGTTAAAATTCCTGTATTAAATTCTGTCATTTCGTTGATTATGTTTTGCTGCATGTTCGTTTGATGGGTTTCTGCTGCTGTGCCCATTCGGGTTAATTTCCAGCTTAAATTTGTATTGGGCTTATTGAATTTGGGTATTTTGAAAAGTCATTTTAGATTTTTACCTGTTTTCATTGTAGTCTTTGCTTCCATGAATGCTGTAAATGCGTTTGACTGATAGGCTTATGATGATTTTGGAAATTGAGCAACTTGTTGAGCTATTTGTGCGTGGCTTTGGGGCAGAGGGGGAGTGGGGTGGTGTGAGTTTTCTATTGTCAAATTTGCTTGTTTTCAGGGTTTGCTAAGGGGGATTGTAAGAGGGATGATGACATAATACCTTCACTCTAATTGCAACTAAATTTTGCTTCAGGTTTAATTTTAGGCCGCCCTGCACAGTTTTGGTGGGGGCAGATTCTTTTATGGAAACACGAAGCCGAAAGCAAGCGGAGGCCATAGCGCAAAGGCCATCCTCTGCCTAGTCATCCAGGGCCAACAAACGAGCTCGTCTTCCCTCTGCGTTTGCATCTGCTGCCTCGATTCCACCGCGTTCTCGCTTGCCGATCAGGCCACTTTCTGGTTCTACTATAGCGAGCTTGCGCCCTGAATTGGCTAGCGTGGATTTGGAAATGGAGTCCTCTGGTTCAGCCTCAAAGAGAGAACATGATGACAAAGGGATTGAAAAGGCTAACGAGAGGGAAAGAGGAGGGGGAATTAGTAATAATGATTCTGATGAAGATCATGAAGATGAAGGTGTTAGCAGTCTTCAGCACAATATCACTACTGCAAGCAGTGCACTAGAGGGCCTTTTACGTAAACTGGGGGCCATGCGAGATGATCTTTTGCCTGGGTCTATGCCCTTTTCACAGCAGAGCAGCAGATTAAGAAGAATTTTGTCAGGATTGAGGGCCGACGCTGAGATTGGTCATCAACTGACGCTCTCAGCCAGCTTTGTGAAATTTTATCCATTTCCACTAAGGATTCTTTGAGCAGTTTCTCAGTGGATTCATTTGTGCCAGTGCTAGTAACATTACTTAACCATGAGAGCAGTCCAGAAATAATGCTTCTGGCTGCCAGAGCTTTAACTCATCTTTGCGATGTTCTTCCCCAGGCCTGTGTCTCGGTTGTGCATTATGGTGTTGTTCCTTCTTTCTGCGATCGGTTGCTGACCATTGAGTATATGGATTTGGCAGAGCAAGTATGTGCTACGTATTGCATATGTGTAAATTATTCATGCAATTTGAAAGAAATGCTTATTTCAGTTCTACCCAAAATGATTTCCCAGTTGTTTGACTGTTTTCACCAAAATCTATGAATCCCTGTGGTGCAGTCTTTAGAAGCACTTGAGAAGATATCTCATGAGCACCCCATTGCATGCCTTCGTGCTGGTGCTCTAATGGCAGTGCTATCTTATCTGGAATTTTTCTCCAGTGGTGCTCAAGTACAGTCGCAAAAGTTGTATTTTATTAGCTTTTGTTTATATAGGAAAATTTAATCTTATGTTTGAGTCTGCTCTTGGAATGCACTAGAGGGTAGCATTGTCCACTGCTGCAAACATTTGCAAGAAGATTCCATCTGATGCAGCGGAATTTGTAATGGATGCTGTGCCAATATTGACAAATCTTCTTCAATTTCATGACTCAAAGGTAATCTATTTTTTGCATATTCTCCTTTCATATTTAACGTAGGAGTGCGTTTATAAAGATGGCATAGCGTTAAATTTATATTTGTTTGTGTTCTGTGTTCAATTTTTATTGATCCTTTGAATGTTTACCTTGAAGTACATTTCCTCCTCTGGCCAATGATAAATATTTGTTACGCAGGTGGTCGAACATGCATGTATTTGTTTGACTCGGATTGTAGAATCTTTTGCCTCTTCTTCTGAGAAATTAGATGAACTCTTTTATCATGGCTTGGTTACACAAGCAGCAAGACTTATATCTGTCGGTACTTCTGGAAGTGGCCAGTCATATCTTAGTACATCCACATATACGATATCAACATAAGTGACTTATTTGTTAAAAAAATTGGAAGGTTCTGTTATAACTTATTGCATGGTCTCATATTATCAATTGGCTTGCAGGGTTTGATTAGGATTCTATCTAAATTTGCTGGTGGATCTGCTTTAGCTGCCAAGGCACTTCTTGATCTCAATATAAGCGGCATTGTTAGAGATATTCTCACTGGTTCTAGCCTGGTGCCAGGCATGTCAGGTTCCCTTGCTCTGGACAGACCCACTGATCAGGTACTTAAAATATTATCCTTCATCTGACTGTTATTCCTGCTGTGTTAAAAAGTTGAGACACATATTGACTATCCGATCTGAAACCACACGTGAATAGATTTTGCTTGAATGGTACTAGACAAATAAAATAAAATAGACATTTATCTGTATTGGAGAGTCAGGGAGTTTCATTTAGAATATTCCCATTATTGTTTTTCAAATTCTATGTTATTTCGACTTTTTAACATCATGTGAAGTTTGTTACCTGTCATAAAGGTCGGATTCACATCAAGGAAGTTCAGTTTGTTGCATGGCCTTGTTTCTCATGTGACTACAATGGGGCCTTTGATTTTGCTACATTCATCAAGCTGAATTTAGTCCATTGTAGTACAAGAAAAATACTGATGGGATTGTCCAGTGACTACAGTAGTTTTCCAGTTTTAAGGACTCTATGACACTTTTAAAGAATTATTATCGCATTAAACTTTATTTTAACTTTTCATATTTGTCAAGATAAATTTTCAATACTTAAGGGTCTCTTTTGAGTTTCAGGTAATTTTTGAAACTTCTGAAAGAATAAGGTTGTTTTCAATTGTAACTCTTCATTTCTTTTATAATGGTGAACAAAACAAGGAGATATGGAAATTATGATCATGGGATTGCTCAATGTTCTTGTGTATCTTGTTGTATATTAATAGTAAATCCATAGATACCTGCATCCTGGTAGATTGCTCGAGCAAGCTGCAGCCTTTGCTTTTGTCCACCACTCAAATTGATGCCTCTTTCACCAATCTCTGTTTGATCCCCATGAGAAAACAATTCTAGGTCTTTCTTCAGAACACATGCTTCAAGTACACCTTCATACCTGGTTTTATTCATCTTGTTCCTGAATAAGATGTTATCTTCAATTTTCCCACTTTGAATCCATGGAGACTGTGGAACATAAGCTATGGTACCGCTGACCTTCACAGTGCCTGCCCTGTTCAACCCTTCTCAGCTCTTGGAGCCTACGTAGATATATGGTTTCCCAAGCTGCTGGGCTGCAAAATACCATTGTCTCTGGGCCAATGACTCAATCATCTTTGCACCAAAGAAAACAGAGGCCAGCACATAGCCTTCATAGGAAAAATGCTCTGTTCCTCCCAAGTACTCTACGAACAAGTTTATCAGATATGGACCTATATATGTTGCACAGCTAAATATGGCTGCAAACAAAGAATTGATTATCATTCCCTTCCAAACAGATGACAGAATGGCCTTTAGCATTGATGGGTTCTGTATATTTGTCTCGACCTTTTGACAGCACCAGTTGGTTTCAAGTCCTCGATATGACTCTTCAGCAGTATCCTTGCCTGCAACATTTGGTACGTCATCAACCTCTAAAGTCTTCTTGTATCCCATGGCAAACAAGGGGTTGAGCCAATGGAATTTCATCAGGCTCCAAACATTGGCTCTGGAATATGGAGTCAACTGATTAATATGGCATATCTCATGTTGAGGATTAAATCTGGCAGATCTGTATGTACATCTGAATCCAATTCCTAGTAACTTGCCTTTTAGGCTTTTCTTTCTTATGGGGCTGTCATATTTGCTACAATCTCTGGTTGCTTTAGGCCTACTTAAATCATTTAGATGACTGTGTGGATGTACATATGATTTTCTAGCACAAAATTTGATTAAACTTTTATGGGTACAATTATCATTGTTTTTTTTTGTGTGATTAGATGAAAGAAAACATTGAAAGCTAGTCCCTGAGCAAGAGTTTTTTTTTAGCATGTGGCTAAGCTCCTGAATATGGTTGTGGGCAGTATTTACTTTCATCATCGATGGACAAGACAGTGAGATTGTGGGACATGCCAAGCAAGAGTTGTCTAAGAGTCTTTTCACACAATGACTATGGTAAGCTTACTTTTTTCTAGGTAAATATTTGTAACGTTGGTTTGATATGTGTTTAAATACACACTTCCATTTGCTGCCATAGTTTGTAGTGTGTTAGCTTCAAGATAGTTTGTATTGCTGGTATCTTACAAAGTTAACTAGGATGTCAATCACTGCCAATTTTCCAAAATACTTGATTTATATCAAGCATGAACACTTTTGGAGTATTCCTGACCGCCAAGTTGTTGACTGGACTGATCTGCATGAAATGGTTACTGCCGCATGCTACACCCCTGATGGCCAGGTCTGTTCACATTTTCCTCCATCTGTCCAGCAGAGTGCTGAAATTGAGTTTAGTACATTTTCAATTATGTGAGGAGGTTGTGGATGGACTTTGAATGTATTTTAATGTTACATTTTGGTTGTGGAATCAGGGAGCACTTGTTGGTACACATAAGGGAAGTTGCCACCTATATAATACATCAGGTATGCCATTTCTACAAAAGATTTAATACTATATTGGTTTCTCTGCAATTTAGTGGTTCATAGTCCTTCTTCCATGTAGGAAACATGTAGATGGCTAAGAAGGTTTATTTTTATAGAACTCTAGAGTCTAAAAAGAAGGTTTGTATTTTAGTACGACTTTAAAATTTTCTTTCAACATTAGCCTTCTCGTTTACTTACTCGTATTAGTAGCAGTTCTATGAAGAAATATTTCAATTTTTGCGACACATAACTGACATCTGATTCAAAAATGATATTGAGCGAAAGGGCTGGGTCTATCTAGTAATAAAAATTGTTCTTTACGATTCTCTTTTTTATAAATATATTCTTATAACAATATGGAGGGTTGTTGTTTGTTAACTTACCCTTGTATTCAGTTAGTGTATTTGATATAACAAATAGTTGTGTTTTATATTTAAATACTGCCTTGCACATGGATACATTTAACAATTGTTTCTATTTCACCCTTTTCAAATCATATTTTAACTCTTGAGCTACTGATGCAAGCTGCAGGGTAAAGGGACCATTGTAGGAAAAACAGGAAACACTCAATCCCATACTGAATTGTTCTTAATGATAGGTACTTCCCACTCTAGGTTGACAATAGACATTTTGTTTTTTTGAAATAATACATCTTATGTTATCCAGAAAGAAATATCATATGTATAAAAGGATAATAAAAATTAACTTACTACAAATAGATTTGCAACAAGGTCAGTATAAGTAGATGCAAAGCGACATTTTACATCTTTGACCAACAAGTACTCCGTGGATCTAGTTTTAGGCAGCTAGTTATTTGCAAGTCAACTTTTGAAATGAATAAACAGTACTTGTTTGACCCTAAAAAATAGACTTACATTGAAACTTCCTAATGGATTACAATTTCTGAAATGCTAGAAGCCATGGAGGTGACTGAATTTTATGAAGGCACTTCCTAGCAACCTGAATTATTGTAGTGGTTGAGAGGCCTATGACCTTAACTTTCTTCTATTTTATTGTGCAGAGGGGGGCTGCACTCCTTGGATCTAGTTTAAGGCAGCTAGCTTTTAGCAATTCAACTTTTGAAATGAATAAACAATACCTGTTTAACCCTAAAAAAATAGACTTACATTGAACTGAGCTACTTAGGAAAAAATTACATTGTAGTTATGGCTAATGTTTTCTTTTTCTCTCGAATTATTCTAAGTGAGACCTTGTCCATTATAACTTCTTCTCCATCGCTCTCATTTTAAAGAAACAGGTTGGTTCCCTTTTGAGGATTTCAAACCTATATCTTGTTGCAATACTATATATAAGATCTTAGCTAAGGTCATGGTTCCTTGTTTAGAGCCCATCCTTAAATCCTCCACTTTGTCCCAGGCAGATCGTCTATCTAAGAAGTGCTGGAGTAAACTATGTAAAGAAGCACTGGAGCTCTCAGCTGGTACTTTTAGTATATGCGAAATTGTTGATGGCACTTCCATGGAATCAACAGACATCAGGGTATAGAGTCTTCGGTAGAATCTTTCGTTTGCAATGTTGAAAACAGAAGAGATTTTCGTTCTTTGTGGCTATCAGTGGACAGCCAGATGGATTTTTGTTTTCGTTTATGTTGTATTCCGATTTAGGCAAGGCAAACAGAAAATTTCTGCGAGACCATATTGAACTAAACCCATTGAATACACCAATCTCTACAGGTATGACAACCGTGTTGTGTGGAGTCCAGCTGGCAATTTGTTTGGTAAGAAGTTACATGTTGAAAGCTGTTGCACAAGCATTGTGTCTTTTCCAGCTTTACATTGTTTTTGCACATGCAGTTCAATTGATTTGTGTTACTTTTATTATCCCTTGATGTCAACAGGGGTTGCCTATTCAAAGCACATAGTGCATACTTACACCTATAATGGTGGTGGAGATGTACGACAGCACTTGGAGGTATTTGATCAATAATTTTACTTTTCTTTCCCAGAGTAATAGCATACGCATACTTAACATACGAGCTATACAGCTATGATAAAGACTAGGTTTCTGACAGTTTGTATCCCTAAGTTCAGCTGATGTACTCTGCCTTCGTTTTGTAATCTTGGCTCTTGTCTTCACAGACTCAAAGGGGCACCTAATTTCGCAATACTACTGCCGCCACATCCATCATTCCATATGCCATTTGCTCCCGATGTCAGATCGATCACCTAATTGCACCGATCGCTCACTTAACGTAAGGTCTTCGTTTTATGCCCATCATTAAATACTGGCCTGCTCCAATCTGATCTTCAAGATTTCTGCACCTAGATATTGACATAGATTTCCTATCCGACCCAATCTACCACCAAGATTGCCCGACGTCAGATACATCACCTAATTTCGCATTTACTTCTGCCGCCACATACATCATTCCATATGCCATTTTCTCCCCATGTCATATCGACCACTTAATTGCACTGATTGCTCACTTAACATAAGCTTTTCGTTTTATGCCGACCATTAAATTCTGCCCTGCTCCATCCGAGCCTCAAGTATTTTAGCTCCATTCACACTTAAAACCACCTTACAAACACGTTGAACTTTTGTATAAATTGGCCTCTTCTGCACCTGGATATTCACATACACCTCCCCGCTTCACATAACATGGAATCCATTAGCATAAGCCAACTTACTGAACTCACAGCATTGTTTCTCTTAGCACTTATTCTCATGACTCTTCTGATTATTGACATCGTAAAAGTCGAAAGAAAAAGAAAAAAGAAACCAAAAAAACAATAACATCTCTTTTGCATCATCTTACGCATTGTCTTATTTCCCCGCTTCCTTCTCTGTTACAGGTGTACGACGGATGCTTCAAATATGCATTCGGGTCCGCCATCGTGCTGCAACTCGCATTTTTATGCTTCTATCGTCTCTGCTCGCCTGCGGCACTAATGTCCTAATTGTTAGCATTCGTGCTTGTCTTGTATTCTTCACATGTCTTATTTCCCCGCTTCCTTATCTGTTACAAGTGTACGACGGATGCTTCAAATATGCATTTGGGTCCGCCATGGTGCTGCAACTCACATTTTTTATGCTTCTATCGTCTCTACTCGACTGCGGCACTAATTTCCTAATTCTTAGCATTCGTGCTTGTCTTGTATTCTCATGTCACTATTTCTATTGCAGTTGTGTCATTTTGGGCTAGCAACATAAACTGGTGTATCTTGAATCGTGTTTATGTATTACTGAAACTTGTTCATGTGACTATATATATTGCAATTGTGTGATTTATGTATTACTGAAACTGGTGAACTAGTCTACTCTCTCTTTCTGAGAACTACTTCAAATCTGCGAGGAGTAACTTACTCCACTATATCTCCTGCTATAGCATGAAGAGTTTCTTACTGGGGAGAAATCTTGTAAATAGTGAAATTAGTTTCCTGTAGTTGTCCAGGGTAATGAATTGTCTTATTATGATTTCTAATTGTCAAATGTTAGCAAGTTTAAATTAAATTGAAACGAGCCTATTTGCAGGAATACATTTCTTCTGCCTTGCAAACATGCCTTTTTATCCTCAGATTGTCTTTTCTTTCCTGTTTAAAACTTCTGGTATACAGAAGCTGCATTTTGCTCTTAGCTCTTGCTAGCACTTCTTAAAGAAGCCTAAAGAAATGTTAGGCTTGAGATTTCCGGGAAGAAAACCTGGTTGAAAGCCAAGATGCTTATTTGCGTTCAAACATCAACTCTGAATCTCCTGATCTAGTTCGGAAACTGTCGGCATATAGTGCTGCTATACGAATTCAAAGGCGGCTAGATAGAACTATGTGCAGGGACTAGCTGCTTCGCAGCCATCCTTGTTTAACTACAGGGCGCACTAACTTGTCCCGAGAGGCCATTCCCCATTAGCATTCTTTTAAGTTGTGATTTGCTTTAAAATCCCAGTGAATGTTAAGAGTTTATATATGCATATATGCTGTTAGGTATTAGACGAAGTGACATGAGATTTAAAGTGATAGAAATTATTAAAATTGTTAAATGTGAAATGGTATATCTTTTATACATCGAAAAATACTTTTTTATAGAATGGACGAGGAAAAAAAATGGGAGGGAGTGTTAAGGGTGGCTAGGTTTTTATTTGTTATTAATTAATTTATTTTTCTGTTTATTTATTTTTTTCTGTGTGCAGCGGTTTGTTTTGTTTAGCATTTATTATTTATTATATTTTTATGATTGTTTCCTATTTATTATTACATTATTTAATTGGTGTTGGTGTATTTAGAGTATTTTACATTTTCATTTTTATAACATAGTTTAACATTTGCTTATGTTTAGTCAGGGTGTTTTTTCATTTTTATAATATACTTTAACATGTTGCTTATGTTTAGTTCTTGGTGTTTTTTTTGTTACTCTTTTCACAAAATTGAAGTCTTCTCTGTTTTTGGTTTAATATGTTGTTTGTGTTTAGTCGTGGTGTGTTTTTGGTTGGTGGTATGAAAAAATTGTGGTTGATTTTGTTTTTTTTAATATTTTTTTGTGGTGAATTACTTTGCATATGTGTAAAAATGTTCTTGGAAGGCTTCTGGGATGTATTTTATGGCTTCACTGCAATGGTTTTTTAATTTGGTTATTTTTTTCGCAAGTGGGGTTCAGCCTAATAGCATAACTTCTCTCTTACAATTATTGGAGTTGCTTTGTTGTAATGGTGAGGCGAGCCTAACTTCTTTCTTACAATTATTGGAGTTGCTTTGTTGCATTGGTGAAGTGAGTTGAGTTTTTGAGATGCTTTATTGCATTGGTGAGGTTGGTTGAGTTTTTCTTTTCTTTTTCCTCATCTTATTTGGTTTGACATCCTAGGGTTTCAATATTTTAGATTTGTTATAGTTTTTTTTTCTTCATGGTTTACTATTGTGTTCTCTAATTTTGGATCCTATTATTCCAACTTAAATATTTTGTTAACTCGTAAATCACTCTCCTCTAAATGGGTTGCGGTGTTTGGGTATTGGCTTGAATGCATCACTCCTCTATAAAAATTTGGGTGATGCTTTAGTGGGGCTTGAGGTTTTTTTGTGTTTTGTACATTTGTGTCTTAGCTATATGCACTTTAGTGTTTTGATTAAGTTGTTCGTAGCCTCCTTTTCAATTATAAGGTTACTCAAATACATTTAAATTGTAACATAATTAGTTCTTTTTCAAATAAAAAAACCTATAAATTCCCAAAAAATAATGTTAACAATTTTAAAATATATATATTTTAAAGGAGAAAGACAACGCTTATAAATTTTCTATCCTTACAATTAATTAATTTAAATTTTAATTCATTATTAGCTTTGATGAAATACAAAATTCAAAAATTTATATTTACATATCTATATTTTCAAATTTAAATTTATTATTAACTTTGATGAAATATAAAACCCAAAATAATAATAATAATCATTGTTGTAAACTCTCAATTAATATATTTTAATCACTCACAAAATTAATTATAATAATATTAAAAAAAAATAGTATTTATACATAACCAAATTTAGAACCAATGTCGTTCTCGCATCTTTATTCATATAAATATATTACAAAATATGAAAAACTCAATACTGGTGTGTGTGTATATATATATATATATATATATATATATATATATATATATATATATATTTGCAACGGGTCTAGACTAACATATTATGTGAAGCCCTCATTTTTATTTTTATTTTTTTTGCAACGGGTCTAGACTAACATATTATGTGAAGCCCTCTGTAGCATGGACACCACTTAAGAAAATTTAATTCCGCAAAAAATAATTGTCATCTTCAACCCCTCTCTATAAACATTTATATTCTAAACATATTCCATATATCAATGTATACTCTCAATATATTATACATATAGATAGTGTATGGTTTACAATTTTTTTATTATTATATCTTATTTACTTTAAATGATAATAAATAAAAAAATTATAATTTATAATTCATAGTTTATTAAATATTTATATCTTCATAATAATTTATATATATAACATTGTTGTTAAATTTTTATCTTTGTTATAATTATTTTTAATTATATTTAAAATCACTCATAACAAAATAAATATCACTCCAACTCATAATTATATATTTATCATAATAACTTATACTTTTAATTATAACTCTCTCTCTATATATAATCTTATCTTATGAATTTCATACCATTATGAGTAAGAAAAATAAATATAACAAAAAAATATAATTATATATTTATTATAATAATTTATACTTTTAATTATCTATCTATATCCATTTTAACGTCAGATTGACCGAGCTATAAGAGAGATCAAATTTCTTTAGATGCAAATCTCCTTTAGAGTGAAAAGTGATTTGATCCCTCTCGACGCTTGGTAGTCTAAAGTTAAGGATCTAGGTTAGTTTAATTTCCCCCTTTAAAAAAGCTACATTCCACATGAATACCATAGGTTATCGATTATGAATATTGTGTTATAACAACATATTTTTCTCGAAGTATTTGAGAGAGTACGAGAGCCAGGAAACCAACAAGCAAGCCAACCTCTCATTCTCTTAAACTGTACCTTTTTGTAATTCTTTACAATAGCCCTTTTGTGTATTTCAGAGGTTAGAGGTATGTCTCCTTGATAAACTAGGGTGAACGGGAGCTACTCTTTCCTCCATCGCCTCCACTCACATCTTATAAATTCACTTCCAATAAGTATCTCACATATTCGTACAATTAATGGCTCATTAACCTCAACATAAATTTCAAGGTTAGTTTCAAGGCTTTCCAAGAAAGAAAACTCCACCATGCTTTGGGATCTGAAAGGATGTCCTCTCCTTCAATTCGCAATTAAATTGAATTTTTAAAGATGCATTGTATGAGTGAGATGTGGTTTCTATTCCCACATTAGCATTACAATCACATTGCAAAAATTGGGATAAATAAAATTATTATCACATAAAATAAATTGTTTTCAAAAGAGATCCAAAGCTTTCTTCAATTTTCTAGAGAGGATGATTTAAGGGATTTGATACAACATTATATCTTAGCACAATATGTCATAAAAAAGAACATGTATAAATAGATATATTTAACCAAGTGATTGAAGGAACATTGAGAGTGAATCTGATAGATAACTCATCCAAGTCAAAAGATTACCTCTATTTGGTTGAATATTTTTATAATAATGGATACCAAGCTTCATTGAGGATGAATCCACTTGAAGATTTATATGGAAAAAATGCAATAATCCAATGATTTGGGATAACCTAATAGACATTGTAGTACATGAGACAAATTTTCTCAAAGAGATGGAATAGTTTATGGAAAAAATTATCCAAAACTAAAATGAAGCTTATGATAGATAAAAGAGTTATGCACATAAATCCATATATCTAGAAGATTTAAAATGGGAAAGCATGTACTATTGAAAGTGAATACAAAGAGAAGCTCATTGAAGTTAGATGCATTCACTAAGCATGTAGCTGGATTTTGTGGTCCACTTGAAATATTAAATCAGATATCATCAACTCCATACATGTTTGCATTTGTTTCTTCCGTAAAAGTGCATAATATATTTCATGTGTCTTTGTTGAAAAAGTATGTGCACAATTTAACCATTTAATTTATTAGATTTTGATTCATGTGAAGATATAAGGATATTTGTGGGTATAGCTAGTGAGTAGATTAGACATGAAGGTCATTGTGTTCTAAGACAAATTCGTAAAATAAGTAATGTTCTAGTGGAGATGATATATCCATGGAGAAGGGAAATGCAAGTTTGAAGATGCTAAAAGAAACATACCCACATTTATTTGTTGAATTTTGCATATAAATTTTAAATATGTACACACATAAATGGTGTTAAACATTAATGATATCGCTAAAATGAAGAGGAGGGTAATGTAATTCTCTTTTTTTGAATCCTAGTTTAATAATATATGTTTTTACATGAAAAAAATTATATGAGACCCCAACTATGTAACAGGTTTGAATATTATTGTTGAAATACATCATCAATTGTAGATATATAAGTATAAGTCTATTGGGGACAATGATTCCATGAGAGTGTGTGGTGTATAGAGAGCCTAGACCATTTTATTTATATTGCGTTATACACATCATTGAAATTAAGAGAAAAAGGGTGGTTATGTGAGCTTCTTTGGGTGGCCATCTGGCATTATGAGTACATGAATATCTAATCTAACCCTTTGGTTGTAGGACGGTTCATTCCCCATTTTTTCATATTTTTCAAATGTTTTCATTTCCAGGACATAAAGAGATTTATATTGAAAGGAGTTGTTGTTAGAGGTTGTGTATTAGTAGTTGTGACATTTTAGAATTAGAAGATGTTTGAGTGTATGAATGAAATGGTATTTCTTATGAAACTATCCTTGGTTAAGATTATTTTGTGCTTCTGACATTGAGATTTATTGACTAGTAGCATTAGAGCCCTAAAGGGAAATGGAATAGCTTGAGGGACTACACTGTAAATAAGGGGATTCATTTCATTGGGTTGGGCAGGATAGAAGGGAAATAGACTTTTAATTTTAGATTAATTTGATTACTATGTATTTGTGTGAGGATAACTAGATTTATATCTAGTTAAATGTGAATAACAAATTTTTCCTAGTAACTCATACTATAGAAATTAATAGAAATTTGCTACTACTGATGAAATCAAACTGAAATCAAGAGATTACAAATTTCCTCTACAATTCTGCGAAATGGAAATCATAATCTAGAAACACATGCAATGACATGCAACCATTAAAATCACAAGAACATAATGGATTTATAGGGGAACCGAACTAGGAAAAACCCCACCATTTCTTTTCACTAATCATAGGAGAATGAGAAAATATTGCAATGTCTTGCTTTGATCGTGAAGTAGACCTTGCATTATAAACATGTTCTCTTGATAATTGTCCTTCTCTGGCCAGCACTTAGCCGACTCAAGCCTTAGCCAAGCTCCTATTTCTTTGCACAATCCTAGAGGAATTATGATCATAAATAATAGGAAAATTCCCTATTTCCTTGGACAAATCTAATGAAAATTGATCACTTGCTCAGTGAAAAAGCACTGTACATTCAACAATATACAATTTTAAATGAAATGACTAGGCCTATTTTATCCACTCAACTAAGAAATTCAAATTCCATGCATAACTAGGTCTATTTTTATCTGATTGACTAGTTAACTGAAAGACTAGGGAATTAACAATAGTCATAACTACTCAACTGACCTTCAACTAACTCAACTGGTGACTAGAGCTTAATTAACTGAGCTCAACTAACAATAACTCGACCAGATTTCTAGAACTTAGCAATCAACTCATGCACAAGTGTACTTCTAGCGTACAAACTTGAATTTATTGACTTAACTAGTACACAAGGCCATGTCACTCTAGCTAATTGCAATCCAAGTCATCCTACTAATGTGGAAAATCATGTTTTTCCATTTGAATAAGGCACTAGTCAAATGAATCCTTTTCTTGCTACAATTTCAACAATCCCTCTTAGCATGAAAAGGGTTCTACACAACCCCAATCCTACTCCTATAAGAATATACTATAACAAGACTCCCTCTCACTATTTTTGTTTACACTGCAACAACTGCAACTTAGAAGTATCCAAAATACTAAATCAATTGTGTCCCTGGGCTGCAACTGTCTCCTGAGCATCTAGTTATTAATAGTCTTTGCATTGTCTACTGGGAAATGTGTGTTGTTGTTGAGCCTCCTACTCTTTTGTTAAAACTTCTCTATCCTCCTAAGTAACTGACTACTCCAACTGACCCTAATCCTCCCACTACTGAATACTGTAGGCCCTTACATAAAGGGTAATGGTCCATGAGAGGAGTATACTGAAACTTATACTGCCCTCCTATGGACCCTGCCCAAATATTTATAACTCTGGGACTAAGCCTCTACATCACCCCACCTCACTCTTGAAGATATAGTTGTATGCACGGAAAAATCTACCTGTAATTTGTAGATATTTTTCACTCTAACTCCAATCCGTTTCACTTGCCTAGTAGAAACATGCTTCAGAAAATATTTGCAGTCACTAAACACAACATCATAACCTCTTTCCTCCAATATAGCTACAAAAATCAAAATTTTCTTCAGCCCAGGCACATACATTACATTTTGCAAGCGAAGATGAGAGCCAGACTCCCTCTTAAATATGACAGTTCCCTTTCTTTTGGTATTGTACCTCCCATCATCCCGAAGTTCTATGTGCATCTAGAGATCCTTCTTCTCTAGGCTATTGAAGAAATATTTGTATATTTTCATATGGAACTAGGAACATGAATCTAGATACCACACACTCCCCATTATAGTGTTGGTGATGCATTTTAGGTGCATTTTATATTATTTCCATGACTAGTACAATGCACAAAGCAGGGGATTAGAGGAGGGGTGGGAGCTCCCCCTTCGTTGCATTGGGGGGGTGGTAGGCCCCCTCTTCAGGGTCCAGGGCAACGCCTCGGGAATTTTCTTTTTGGACCTTATATTAAGTTGGTGGACCTACCTATGGTTTTGTGCATGGATTTAATACATGTTTTGGGCATGATGGTTTTCTTCCCATGGTATTTTGTAGATCCGGTCAAGGGAACTATGGTTATGTTCTAATTCAGGGTTAATGGATTGGGGTTTACTTCGACATGTGTATATATGTATTGTAACATTGAAAGGAATAATGAAAAATCAAACTGGTAGTCCCGGTTTTGGGATCCAGGGGAAAATATTTGTGTATTTGTTTTTTGTTTCTTGCCATTATATATTTTCGGTTTTTTAAGAATTCATTTGTAGGTAATTTATGTACAAGGTTAAAACCTACATTTGGTATCAGAGTTGTTTCGACTTCAAGGGGATGCCTTTGATGCTGAGGGGTTTTGCTCCAGCCTGTAGTAGACCCTATTCAGTGGGAGATCCACAGGATCGATTTTACAGTAAAAGAAGATGGCGAGCAGTGGAAAGATAGAGATCGGAAATTTAATGATCAGAGCTTTGAGTTGTCGAAACTCAAGATGTAGGATCTACTGGTGGATAAATATTAGTGTATCGCGGTAGATCTGGGTACTAAACAAATGGAAATTACAGCTAAAGATTGGGCAAAGTTGGATTGGAAAGCAAAGAGCTAAATATGATTGTGTGTCTCAGATTCAGTATTGTTGAATGTATCCAAGGAACCTGTGACAAAGTATTTGTGGGACAAGTTAGGGGCTTTGTACCAATCTAAGTCTCTGGCGAAAAAACTGTTCCTATGGAAAAAACTGTATAACCTGACGATCAAGGATGGAGACTTGGTGACAGAGCATTTGAATGTTTTTAATATTTTGGTAAGGAAATTGTTATCTATTGATATAAAAAAATTAGATGAAGATAAGTGCATCAGTTTGATGTGTTCTCTACCAGATTCGTGGGATAGTTTGGTTGTTGCTATATGTAACAATACAACTACCTTGAAGTTTGATGAAATAGTTTGATCCTTGTTGTCAGAGACGATGAGACGAAAAAATATGGAGAGACAAAATGGAGATGCTTTGTATATACGAGGAAGGTCCCATAATAGAAACAAAAATAAGTCCTCAAGTGGGATATCTAAATTTAGAGGGAAATCTAAATCTCTAGGAAAACTTGTAAAGGTGTTTTTGAAATGCAGAAAGGAAGGACACTTCCAAAATGATTGTAGATCTAAATCTCCTAAGATAGGCAATGGATATAATGATTCTCCTTTGGTAAAGGCAACCCACCTCATGTGAAGGCAGGGATGAGTGATTTGATTATTCTTCAAGTACACAAGTAGATCATGAGGCATGGTTGATTGACTCAGGTGCATCCTTTCACTTCACTCCCGACAAGGAGGGGTTCTACAAGTATGAGAAATATGATGGTGATGATGTCTTCTTAGGGGATAACAAAAGGATAGAATCATCAGACGTGGAAAAGTAAAGTTGAAGTTGCAAGGTGGAAGGATTAGAACATGTTAGCGCTCGAATCTGCATCAGGCTGAAGAAGGAAAAACTTGAGGCAACATCAAACCAAGCTCAGCCTCGTAGCTAGCCCTACGAGGACAAGAGAGGGCTCTCTCTGAGTCTATCTCGGCAGAAAAGTCTTCAAAGGGGCTGAGATGACCAATAAGGAATACTGATTTTAGGCTAGTAAATTGATAGGAAAAGGGGTTTTAATGGATGATGGGGTTTTCTGGGCTGCATGGGGCAAAGAAACAGCTTGAACAGAGAAATATAATAAAAAACACAGATTATCTCCTGAGGCAAGGTAGGCAAGAAATTTAACAATTAAATTGAGATAAACGAAATGGCAAGACTGCTGAGAAGTCGACAAGGGAATAGAAGATGGATCCTTGTCAAACAGAAGAAAACATTAACTATGAATACTTCCTCAAGACATAGCAAATAAATTGAATTCTGCCTTTCTCACTTAAAAGTATTAAACAAAAATGAGTTAGGAATGAAATGAAAAACATTACAAGATACATATGAGACAGAGAAGAAACATATGTCAAATATCATACCACGGGAATCTCAGGGGTCAGAGCTGTATTTTTCATTAAAATCTCTGTCAAAAATTGTACAAGAAAGCTCTCTGTTCTCCTCCACGCACCTCTCAGAATTTTTCTAACTCCTATCGACCCTTGGTCGATGGATCAAAAGGGTATTTACAGATTTTTACACGTCTGATGAATAATCATATCCAAAATTAGAAAACGACACCGAAGATGACCAAGCCAGAGTTATAATATGCCACTCATCGAACTCCAACACGTCCAATCACATGCAATATGGTGGCATCAACAATAGCTCACAATCCACCTTCTAAGAGCCACATCGCCCGTAATCCCACAAAATCTCCAAAGGATCCCAACAATCGCTGGCGGAAATCATGGAACAAAATCCTGTACAGGGTAATGAGGCCAGTCGCTAGTTGAAGCGCACGATTTCTGTGGAGCCGAGATGTTGCTGCAAATTGTTATCATATCAATTGGCCATATTCTGGTAGTACTGTTCCAAAATTCCGCCGATGGTGCTCGGATAACTGCCCACTGCAGAAGTTTCATGGCCAACAAAGAGGATGTTGAGAATGAGATATAGTATTTGTTCAGTTGAAAGCCTTCCTTCATCCATGACAATGCTGAGGAGGTCGTCCTAGTGTACATCTGGATGTCTTTTCTCTCGTCCATGGTCTTTTTCACAAAGTCCAGTATCTTTGCTCTTAGACTTCAACGCTTTCCTGTAACTAGTCCCGGGAGGATTTATAGGCACAGAGGTGGCACCCTTCATGAACGTGAAATAATCCTTCATGAGATCATCTATCTCAGGCTCCCCATGATTGAAGCTCATCATCTGTTTTGCCATCACATTGAAAGTGAACTTCTTGGCTTCGAGCTGTGCAGAGAAGGGGCGCTGCTCCATCTTCTCCCATGACTCGAGTGTCAGAAGTGAGTGTTTCTCAATATCACCCAACAATTGGCTCATAATGTTGCCAATGCTTATGAAATTTACAGCTATGATTCACATGCATTTATGCATTTTGTCTGACCAGAACGAGCATCGACCATTTTCCCAAAGGTGACTATGGTTGGCAGAGATTCTTCCATATTAGCTGCAATAGGAGGCAACAATTCGAACCCTTGTCCCAAAAATTGCCTTGACATCTCCGCCATATGGAAGGAAAAATGATCGCTGAGAAATCATTTGAAGCATATTAAAAGGCCAATCTAGGATGTTTAAGTACTCATAGCTACTGAAACACTAGAAACAGTTGGCCAACAGAGTTGAGGATTTATGAACAGACAGCAACTTCTGTAGTATAAAACTGATTTGGCCTACCCTCCCTTGAAGAAAGTTAGCATATAGAGAAAATTGAATCCGCGTTTCTTCGTTTGACCACCGCGTTTCCTTTTGATCAGCTATGTGACATGTGTGATAATCCTTGAAGATTGTGTGACTCTAACCACCAGTCTTCCGTCTCAATTATGAAGCACAAAACTATGCAAATTGTTGAATTGCAGAGCATCCTCACATAAGTGATATGCATGCTGGACATGGCCACAAAGCTCCTTCTGTAGTTCTGCCTCTAATCATGCCCTCAATCTCCTAATAATTACACATGTGTGCTGCACAATTCTAGTTCTATTCCAATTCTTACCCATACACCCATTTCATACTCTGCAATCACTTCAAAGTTCAACTTCATTTTCTACCAGAAGTATTTCCTGCAAGTGCAAGCTGCGTAGCATGCTTGTGGTTGGTTCATGTAAATCTTTCCCTGTGCCCACAGTTTTAAGTACCCACATGCCACTGTCATGCATCTGTAAGCCCTTTATGTAAATGCCAACTTTTTGTTTTCGTTTGAATGCAAAGATAATATGCCCCGTTTATGCTCCCGTGCTATGTCTGCATCTCTACGAGGCGACTTCCCCTTTGTTTTTTGCTTGTTTCATGACCCATTTTGTAATGTTTTGGCATTTGACATTCGGTCATTTAATACAATGCACTTTCTATGGCTTTTCTGAATTTTGGACTGATAACTTTGTTGTCTTTTGCAGGGATTGGAGTTGCTGAAGCTGCTGCCATTGAAGACTGTAGGGCTTTAGAACATTTACCTATTTATTACAAAAACATATATGATGATTTCTTCTTCAAAACGGGGTTTTGAAGAAGAATCTATTTCTCATTGATGACATTCTTGAAATAAACACCTACTGAACCTTCTCCTAGCCTGCAAGTGTTATTGAAACATTCTGAGAACAAGCTTTGCAAACATCTAAGTAGCAGTGGGTGAAAGCTAATTGTCATTGGCCTGCATATTTGAACTGAGATTTTGACAGCCACCTATCAATTTGACTCTGACAGAGGACTTGAGAAGACAGAGTCTAACAGAACACTTCCCACTGTTATTCATATTCCTTCATTAGCCAGAAATGTGATTTTTGTAAGTAAGATGGATGATGCAGGCATAAAAACAGTGTTCGAGAAACATACCTGCAAAATGGTTCGGGCAACACTGGTATTGATGCAGGGAGTTTGGATTGGAACTCTGCACAAGCTTTTGGGTAGTATTGTTATTGACGAGGACAACAACTTTGTGGTTCCTGAAAGTAGAGTAGAAAATCTAGTGGTATCTAGAGAAAAGACCATGCTATGGAATCAAAGGCTTGGAGATATTAGAGAGAAGGGCATTCGAATACTTCATGGTAATGGTATGGTAGAAGGTATGTCTGATTTATCTTTGGATTTCAATTTTTGTGAACAATATGTATATGGGACCCATAATCGGGTGAGTTTCCCCTCTGGTGCTAAGAGGGCGAAAGGGATATTAGATCTTGTGCACATTGATGTGTTTGGACTTGTGTCGATTCCATCACTAGGTAATTCTGTGTACTATGTATCATTTATATATGAATTCTCGAGGAATACATGGATATATTTCGTCAAGAAGAAATCTGAAGTCCTTGACAGGTTTAGAGTTTAAGGCTATGGTGGAAACTGAGATAGAGAAGAAGATAAAGGTGTTGAGGAAAAATAATGGTGGATAACTCTCCAAGAAGGAATTTGAGGAGTTTTTTAAGAAGTGTGATATAGCACGACATAAGAATACTCCATACACACCTCAGCAAAATGGAGTTGCAGAAAGAATGAACATGCCATTGATGGAAAAGGAAAGAAGCATGCTTATTGGTGCTGGGTTAGCAATAGAATTATGGGAAGAGGCGATTGAGACTGCATGTTACCAGGTTAATCGACCACCTTCATCAACATTGGAGGATACGTCTCCACATGAGGTATGGACTAGTAAGAAACCCTCTCTTTCACATATGAGAATATTTTGTTGTGATGCATATGTACATGTTCCAAAGGAGAAAAGAACCAAGTTGGATAGTAAATCTGAAAGGTGCATCTTTATTAGGTATAAAGATGGTTTAAAAGGTTATAAGCTTTGGAACCCAGAAACAAGGAAGGTTGTGCACAACTGAGATGTGGTGTCTAGAGAGGTGAAATATATTATTAGACATGAATTCCTACCAAAGGAACCTGAGAAGATAGAGTTTGGGCCAAAGGAGGAAGAATCAAACTTTACAACAAAACAAGAATCAGAAGATGAAGAGCCACAAACTCTAGTTCTGAGAAGATCAGTTCGAGAAAGAAGGCAGCCAAAAATTTATAGTAAATCTCCTTTCTATTTAAATCTTTCTTTATTTGTTACTAATGATGATACCAAAACTATTAGGGAGGTAGTAGATTCAGAGGATGGAAAACTATGGAAAGAACCCATGGTTGATTAAATGACATATTTGCACAAAATGAGGCTTAGGATCTAGTGGATTTTCTTGCTAGAAGAAAACCCATTGGAAGAAAATGGGTGTTTAAGAAGAAGATGAATGCAAAAGGAAAGGTGGAGAAATACAAAGCTTAGTTGGTAGAAAGGGGCTATTCCCAGGTTATGGGAATTGATTTTGGTGATATTTTTTCTCTTGTTTCTATTGTAGCTTCTAATAGATTACTTTGATCTGTTGTTGTTGCTTTTGATTTTGAGGTAGAATAGATGGATGTGAAGACAACATTTCTTCATGGGGATCTGGAAGAAGAGATCTACATGAAGAAACCTGAAGGCTATGCAATGACGGGAAATAAAGAACTAGTATGCAAGTTAAAAAAGTATATGTATGGTTTAAAGTCACCAAGTATCTGGTATCAAAAATTTGATACATTTATATGGGGAATTGGCTTCACCAGAAGAAAATCAGATCATTGTTGTATTTTAAATTAATTCGTGACCATGTTATTTATCTGGTATTATATGTGGATGATATGTTGTTTTTTGGAACTAACAACGAAATTATCCAGGATTTGAAGAACCAATTGTCCTCTAAATTTGACACGAAGGATCTCAGTGCTACAAACTATGTTTTGGCTATGGAAATTAAATGAGATCGGACAAAGAGGAAGCTCTAGTTAAACTAGAGGAAGCATGTCAAGACAATACTACATAGGTTTAATATGCAAGATAGTAAATCAGTGAAGGTCCCTATTTGTTTAGGTGTAAAGTTATCTATTGAATAGTGTCTCAAGACACAAGAAAAGGAAGAGGACATGCCTCGTGTTCCATACATAAGTGTAGTCAGTAACCTGATGTATGCAATGGTATGGACTAGACCAAACATTAAACATGTAGTGGGAGTATTGAGTAATTTTATGTTAAAACCAGGGAAGGAGCATTGGATAACAACGAAGAGGGTTTTTTGGTATTTTTGTGGCGCTAGTGATTATGGTCTGTGCTACCAAGGAATACTAGTATTAGAACCATGGACTTGTTGATGCAGACAAGGATGGATATCTAGATGTGTTTCCGGGAAAACTAATGTCTATTCAGATCTGCTAGTCCCACTAAGACAGGTAGCTATCTTAGAAACAAACACTTCAAAGTAACTTGTGTTTTCCTTTATGGAAGATAGATAAGAGAGAAGAAAACATCACCAAACTTAATATTTCGCTTGGCTCCTTGCTTGTTTCCTCTCTCCTTTGATAGAGCTTGTCACTTCTTTCTCACTTGTCCCACTTCAAAGAACACCTGTAGAGGCAAAGCAACAAGAAACTATCAAAGCATAGAGATCTATGATACCATAAATAATGTAGAATCAGAAGTACATTAACCATACAAATGTACACACAAATACAAGATTCATAAACACACGAGTATATGGAGGAAAACTCAAATAACTTTATTGATAGTAGAAGTAGAAGAGAGGATTACAACCCAGTTGTCTAATACAACATCATCCTCTCAGCATGAAAGCCCTCTTCACCTCATGAAAAGCAAGATCACCCAACAATAAAATGTTTCTTCTCAAAGAAAAGCCAACAACACTTCCTTACAAATTACAAAATTCCAGCCTCTGGATCTCTAGGATGAGGGATCCATATATAGATATTTGCAGGGGGGTGAATCAGCTTCTGGGTTTTTTATTAGTGTCATTTCACTGATAGTTCTTGGTTCCACTTGGAGATTTCATGATCTCTTACTCATCCCTGGGCGAATTTAGAGAGGCAAGTGTCATATGAGAAGTTTCTAAAAGATTCTTTGGGTTTCCACTTAGCCAACTACCTCTGCCATTTGTCTGCTCTCACCCATCGCACCCTATAGAAGCCCTTTTTAGTATGCATCACACCCCACGTATGTAATAGGGGAGATGCATCACACCTTGGCCAAGGAGCAGTCTGTACGGGTCAGTTTTGACCAGTTCTAAGTAGTTTTTCAGGTGGAACTTCTGGGAAATGATGTAATCAATTGACCTTGATCCTTTAGGGTATGAAAAAAAACTTTTAGGGGTTTAAGAGCCCTTGGTTTATCGACATATGTGATTGGGGCTGCAGTTCCCAAATATGTCTATAACAGTTGCCCCTAAAGCATGAGGTCGTAAATCTTCTGATGTCGAGTGAAATGATTTATCATGAGGATCCAAGGTTTTTTGAACTGGAATTTGACCTGTACTTAAATACAATACCTTATCATCATAATATTTTCATGATCTAGCTGAGGCGGGCATTCCCATGCTCAGCTTTATAAATTCATTTTCATGTACATAGGACAGACAATCGTCTATTGTTGCAGACTGGTGATTCTAGTAGAGTCATCATCCTTAGCTTGGATGATCATCTGTGCAGTTATGGAGTACATTTGATGTCTTAATTTTCTTGAATATATTGCAGCCCAGATGGATGAAACTATATCTGGGGTCTTCAAACTCGTTCAATCTTCGCCTAATGTACAAGTCGATCCATGTCAAAAGATGTTCTGAAGTTGAACATGGAAAGACATCGCCTGATTACCAGCCAATGGTGTAAGTTGTTAACAGGAACGAGAGGAATCACCGATAATGATAATGACCCTCAAGGTACTGCAGTACAATTCACGTGGTGTGAATATATGAGTCGATTTTGAACACCACGTAAAATATTTCGGTCAAAGGCCATTGATGTAAACCTGTCACCGGAAGTGAGAAACCTGCCGTTGAGGCATGCAAGCTTCAAAGTACTGAAAGGGTTGTTCCTAAGTCAACTTCTTTGATAATGAGCTAATGTCGACAAGAAGTGACCCGTCGTAGGAGGGCCTTAATGAATCCCACATCTACGACATGAAACGAAGCAAATGATTATGTGGAGGTGAAAACGATCTGATGATACAAGGTTAAGGAATGGCGGTCATGAAAAATGGAGAGTGAAGGTATTGTAGTGGATGAGGCATTAGCTGGGTTGGTGAAATCTCTGAGCGACTTCTCTTGAACATATCGGCGACACTGAAATGGATTGGTAGCGTTAACCCCAAAAATGGATGGTATGGAGGAACAATGGTGATATTACCGGTGAACGGAATAACCCAACTCGACTCAATCATGGTGATGGAGTTAAATTGTCATGTTCAAGAGCGACCTGCTACCAATCAAGTTCTTCAATTTTTCTTCCCTTTTCCCCAGTCATTGCTGACCAGTACCTCTTTATTTTTGTCAAGCTTGAGGAGGATAACATATGCTTGTTCTATAAAGTGCCCTTCGGGAAAACCTGTCGCTATATTTTAGCGAGCCTTGCGACAGTAAAACTTGCTCTTGTCCGGGTGGACAAGTTTGTCGCTATTGTTTTAACAAGTTTAACGAAAAAGATAATTCGATCATTTTCATGTTTAAAGAGTTTGAAAAGGGACGAAAAGGAAACTCCAACAGTCCTTTTTCATGGTATAATCCCTTAAGTCCGAAAAAGTATAAAATAATACAAAAGGGATGACTTTTTTATAGTTTTAGCGAGCCGAACAAGACAAGCGCTCGATCTTTTTGTGTAATGATCCCTCAGGTCCAAAAAGATTAAAATATAGAGGAGGGATGGCGCTTCCCTTTACTTTAATGAGCTGGAAAGGCCAGTAGCTCGAAAATATTTTCATATTTTATGAGTCTAAAAAGAGCTTAAAAGAGACTCGTTTTTTAGGAACGAGTGATGTTTTCGGGTAGCAACTGGTTCCAGGTAAGTTTGGAACTTCTTAGTCACGGCAGTGTAATGAGGGTGGCTAACAAAATCACTCGTCGCAGTTGTTCCTCAAAAGGGTAAACAATCAAGTGGAGGCGTATGATCGGCTAAAAGAGTGGAGATGACAGTAAGAACACGACCAAGGCTCGAAAGGCTGATAGCAATGCAATCACAAAGGTTATTTACTGAGGGTGGATTCATTTTTTTAATGACCTTGAATCTTTAGAAATGATGCTCAATGCTGGGTTTATTTTTTAACGAGCTTGAACTTTGCGGAAACTTTTCTCGTTGCTAGGTTTGTTTTTTAACGAGCTTGAACTTTGCGGAAACATTGCTCGCTCTAGTCGTCTTTAAAGATGTATCTTATTAGTAGGCTCATTTTTTAATGAGCTTGCCCCATCCAAAACTTTGCTCAGGTGCTTTTCGTATGCAAGCTAGAAACGACCAACTACGATACTAAGAGTTAATGAACTACTGAGGTTAGGTAGGACAGTTTCCTACAAAACATTTCCTTTACTTTGTCGGGGCCGCCGACAAAGGTGAATGGTGGATCATACCAATCACCTAACCTAAGCAGTTGAAGTTAGTAAAATAATACGGGATTATAGTTACGTTGGTCACTTTTCACTTGCATAAAAAAGGTTTGCATGCCCCCAGGTATAAAGAAAAGTAGAGTTTCTAGGTTACCATACGGAAACCCTTGCATTTAAGCAAGGATATTTCGTTCGCAGAGCAGAAAAAACACTTCTTTAGCTTTGTCCATCGAAATATACAAAGGTGAATGGTGTGGATCGGCACTTCCAATCACATTTCCTACAAGGAAATGGTGTTTTGGACCAATCACATAACCTTTGAGGAGATCTTGTTCAGACTGATCTGATATCCTACACGGATGGGTGTTTCAGACTAGTCATATATCCTACAATAAGAAGATCCTTTTCCAGACTGATCCCATATCCTACATAGATGGGTGTGTCAGACTGGTCATATATCCTATGAGGAAATCTATCTATTCATCTGGGTTCGCCTGCTGAAGTAGACCAGGGTGCATGCCCCCTAAGGTTTCATCACATTCACCGAATTACTCGTGGTAATTAGGTGGATGAACTGGAGGTTGAAGAGACATTCCTTGTGCAAAGAGATCATTTAGGGATGGTGTTTGACTCGTAGCCATGTTTTAACAGAGAAATGAAAGCTGGTTAACAAGTTGTACCATTCTGCCTTCATACAGGAAACACATCACCCGAAAGAGTGAGGAAACAATAGCACCCATGCTGTAAACATAGTCACGCCCAAGGAATAGATTGTAATCTAGTGGCCCTTGAACTACCATCATGTTCAAATGAATGGTTTTCCTTCTCAAAGTTATAGGAAAATTTGGAAGGATCCCTAACGGTCGATTGGTTCCTTTATTGAAGCCTGAAAAATTTCAATTCTAAGGTAGAAGCGATGGCGAACCAAGTGCTTTCCAAGCAGTTGAGGAAAGGATACTCATGGAAGCCGCTTCATCTATGATAGTGCCAACCATGATCATTCTTTAAACTTGTACTATGATTCAGAAGGGTACATTAGATGGAAGGCAGGATCCCGCTAGCAGATTCCAATCGAAGGAAACGACTAGATTGCTTGGAGGAGGGACTAAATAGATGGCCGGATGAATCTCTTGAAATGGGGAACTTCCTTATTGTGGTAAAGGAACGAGTATATTTCCCCCATGTTCATCAGACTCTGTGTTAACAAAAAGAATATGAACGGTGTCGTTCTCATTCTCTTTAGAGACTGTATCATCTGAAGGTGGACCTTTTGAAGACAAAACTGGGCCGACTGCTGTCTCGACTTGTTAACTTTGGTCCGGTGTGGACTCAGAGGGTTTACCTCCAATGATAGGTGTTTCAATAGACAACAGAGGTGTGTCAGTGGGATTTTCAACTAGCGATGGACTTGGTAAGAGTTTCTTGTATCCAGGCGGAAGTCGCTATGGTGAAGCAGGACAGTCATCCAAGACACTTTTAGCTTCATCCAAAAAAGGACAACAGTGAAGGGCATGATCGCCTTCACACAACCTACAAGGAAATCTAGATCTTCCTTTTTTTCAATTGACTTCATTTTCACTAGTCGATGGTGTACTCTCAACACGATCAACAAAGGTTGATGACACCAGGTTGTGCAAGAGGGGAGACCAGTCTCTCAAGATCCACAGGATGCAAGGACAATCTCGATTATAGTGGTTTCCTTTGCAAATTATGCATGGAGATTTGGGTTTGGAAGGTGCGGTGTGCGGATTTTCATCAGACGACGCATGGTTGCCCCCTTGCACAACAGGCTTCTTCTTCTTCTCCTTCCCTTTCTTCTTCTTCTCAGTTACTCGGTTTTTAGTATCACTAGTTTCACCAAGCGAAGAGGAAGAAGGAGAGGGAGAAACAAACGAATTAGAAGGTGGGGGAGTAACTCCAGTATCATCTGGTTGTTGATTTGATTGTTGAGGAATTACGGTGTTTTGAATGACAGAGGTCGAGAATAACCATACTGGTAGGCAAATTGTGAGTCCTGGAAGGGACAATGTAGCCATATAAGGAGCACCAATATCTCTCCAGGAGGAGAAAGGACTAGGATTTCCCCTAGGGGGAAATCATTGATTGGTGGACTCCATTATCTCAACCTAAGATCAACGAAGGAACAGGGATGTTATTCTGAATTAAATGAATTTTATGACGCTTTGACACAACTTTCTTTCTCAATTTTTAAGAGTCGAGGAAAAGCTAAAGATGACTCTAGTCACCTTCGATTTTTAATGAGCCTGAAGTGACAAGTGCTCAGATGGACCTTTTCTTTTAGGGAGTCGAAAAGGAATGAAAGTGACTACTCTGGAAGTCTAGACAGAGGGACTACCAAACCAATTGCAAAACTGCAATATACACCTTGGTGGTAAATTAAAGAGAAATTACCAAGGACTTTATGTACGGCAGTCAATCTTCCCGAATGTTGTGTTCAATGCATTGCACTCGATAGGGCAGTAGACACGACTTCCTAAGGATAAAGGATATCAGCCTATTGTGGTTTCCCAATATATACTCGACGATACGGGGAGCACAAGTCCGTACTGGCACTTGTCGTATCAAAGAGGAGGAATCACCCAACCTTCGATGAAAACAATAGTTACCAGGTTTTACGACGCCAGAATATGTCTCTAGCCTAGACTTCTAGATGTTGTGCGTTAGGTTCCATAGCATTTTTATGTTCATTGAGGTTTATTTTAGAGTTGAACTTTCTAAAGAAGTTTGTCTTTCAAGGTTCACGCGTGATGTAGATGTAAAATTCCTAAATATGCAATCTAAAATGATAAACAGTCGTTTGTTTTCTTTTAGCAATGAAAATCCTAGCTACTAAGGAAAGAAAAGTATGATTCTTTCAACAGAGAGCAGAGAGCACACACTAAATGCACTTTTCCTAAATCATTTTCCACATGCAGTCTAAATGAAAATGCACATGCATGTATTTGTTTTTCTGCTTCCTTAATGTGTGAATGCCAAAAAGGAAACTAAGTACAGATCTGAACTATTTTCTTCAAAGTGACACTTTAACAATTTCTTTTCAAAATGAAAGGAAGACTAAGACGACACTTTCAATTTCGAACGGAGAACTTCTTTCAACACTTCAAATATTGACAATTCAAATCAAATACAATGGCAAAAGTACAATCGACTATCTAAAAGAGTAAGCCTTTACGACACTCTTTTTCTTGACTGAAAACGACAGTTGCAACACTTTCGAATCAAAAGACGACAGTTCGATTAAGCTACTTTTTGCAAAGGAGGACTGTAAATGAGGAAAAATACATAAAAAAAACATTTACAATTCCTTATCAATGGAGGCTGAATAATGTAAAGGAAGAAGGCTTCAACAATGATATACTGATCATAGGCAGCAAAACCACTAAATAGAGCTAAAAACAATGAAGAAAAAACCAAATTCCAAAGAGGGAAATAGTTTGATTCAATCATCGCACCTATCCTTAAGGGAAACAGGGATGAATCTCACCTGCAGCACATAGGAGGTGCGATGCATCCAGACTGCCAATGAGAGACAGTGCGATGGACCAAGGACGAGACTAAGCTTGGTTTTCACCCACAATTTGCAGCTAAGTTCAGTGATTTAGGCCGCGCTTATGATGGACAGTAAACACAAAGTATAGGGGTATGATTTTATGAGGTTATTGAGCTACCACCAGGGCACTTAGGATGTTTGCAAGTCAGATGTTCAATTCATAAACCAACCCGGAGATTGACTGAAGCAATGTTGATCTACTTTGCAGTTGCATAGCAAAAGCAGCTCGAAGGCTAGCTGGCTTAACTTCAGGCTCCATCTGTAGTTTATAAAGGAAACAACAGTAACAAACAAACAAACTATTCGCTCCCCACTGGAGTCTCCATTTTGTTTTCGGGAAAACTAGTGTCTATTCAAATCTGTTAGTCCCACTAATACGGGTAGCTATCTTAGAAACAAACAATTCAAATTAACTTGTGTTTTCCTTTATGGAAGATAGATAAGAGAGAAGCAGACATCACCAACCTTAATCTTTCGCTTGGCTCCTTGCTTGTCCTCTCTCCTTTGATAGAGCTTGTCACTTCTTTCTCACTTGTCCCGCTTCAAAGAACACTTGTAGAGGCAAAGCAACAAGAAACCATCAAAGCATAGAGATCTATGATACCATAAACAATGTAGAATTAGAAGTACATTAACCATACAAATGTATACACAAATACAAGATTCATAAACACACAAGTATATGGAGGAAAACTCAAATAACTTTATTGATAGTAGAAGTAGAAGAGAGGATTACAACCCAGCTGTCTGATCCAGCATCATCCTCCCAGCATGAAAGCCCTCTTCACCTCATGAAAAGCAAGATCACCCAACAATACAATGTTTCTTCTCAAAGAGAAACCAATAGCACTTCCTTACAAATTACAAAATTCCAGCCTCTGGATCTCTAGGATGAGGGATCCATATATAGATATTTGCAGGGGGGTGAGTCAGCTTCTGGGTTTTTGATTAGTGTCATTTCACTGATAGTTCTTGGTTCCACTTAGAGATTTCATGATCTCTTACTCATCCCTGGGTGAATTTAGAGAGGCAAGTGTCATATGAGCAGTTTCTAGAAGATTCTCTGGGTTTCCACTTAGCCAACTGCCTCTGCCATTTGTCTGCTCTCGCCCATCGCACCCTACAGAAGCCCTTTTTAGTATGCATCGCACCCCCGTGTGTAATAGGTGAGATGCATCACACCTTGGCCAAAGAGCAGTCTGTATGGGTCAGTTTTGACCAGTTCTGAGTAGTTTTTCAGGTGGAACTTCTGGGAAATGATGTAATCAGTTGACCTTGATCCTTTAGGGTATGAAACAACACTTTTAGGGGTTTAAGAGCCCTTGGTTTATCAACATATGTGATTGGGGCTGCAGTGCCCAAATATGTTTATAACAAGATGAGAGAATATCTAAAAATGGGTATGTGTTTAACATATTTGGAGGTGTAGTCAGTTGGATGAGAAAGAGACAATCTATAGTGGCACTTTCAACTACATAGGCATGATACATGGCAACGAATCATGCAAGCAAGGAAGTAGACTGGTTGCAGAGATTATGTTCAAGTATGGTGTTGGTACAACAAGCTATAAGGATAGACTGTGACAACCAAAGTGTAGTTTTCTTGGCAAAGAACCCTAATTATAATTCAAATACAAAACACATTGATGTTTAGTATCACTTTGTGAGGGATATGGATGAGGAGAAAAAGGTGTTGTTGGTAAAGGTGGATGCTTTCAAGAATGTTGCAGATGCATTGACGAAGTCTGTTAACACTGAGAAGTTTTCTTGGTGTAGAGAAACAATGGGCATTGCAGGGCTGGACCAATGACTAAGATATCTTGTGACACCCTATGTGGAAAGAAAACAGCAAGTGGGAAAATGTTGGGAGTGTGTTATATTCTTTCTATGACTAGTTCCACACATGAATCAAGGGGTTAGAGGTACCCCCCCTTGTTGCACCAAGCGCAGCGGGGACGAAAGCCCCACCCTTCATGGAGTTTTAGGGGGGTGGTAGACCCCCTCTACGAGGCCTGTGGCAGCGCCTTGAGAATTTTTTTTGGACCCCATATTAGGTGGGTGGACCTACCTATGGTTTTTTTCATGGGTTTCACACATCGTTTTGGGTATGATTGTTTTCTGCCCATGGTATTTTGTAGTTCCAGTCAAGGGAACTACAATTATGTTCTAATTTAAGGTTAATGGATTGGGATTTATGAATGCTTCGACATGTATATATATGTATTCTAGCATTGAAAGGAATAATGAAAAATGAATCTGGGAGCCACATTTTTGGGATCTAGGGGAAAATCTTTGCGTATTTGTTTTGTGTTTCTCATCGTTACATTTTTTTTTTTTTTATTAAATAATTCGTCTGCAGATAATTTTTGGATAGGGTTAAAAGCTACATGCTTGACATTAGGGTGAAGTCTAATTCTAATTGTGAGGCAAGTGTTTCACCTCCTTCTCCTCATAAAGTCTTCTTTTAGACTTCTTGTGTGGACACTTTGTTGCATAGTGCCCAAATTCATAGAAATGAAAACATTTTATCTTTCTTAGATCCTTCTTCTTTCCATTGTTATAAATGGTCTCTATCTTGATTTGGTCCTTATTTTCCTTCCCAACCAAGGAAAAAGTATGTTCATCCTCATATTTAGATGTTACTCCATCTCTATTGTTCCTTTGACTTTCTTCCTGCACCAAATTGGAGAAAAGTATCTCCCAATTTGGAAATTTCTCCCTTCCATTTATTTAGTCCTGGTAGTTGTGCCGTGATTTTGGAAGACCTAGGAGAGCTAGGCTCACTAGTCCTAAAGAGGGTATATTTTCTCGAACTCCTCCAATCTCATCTTGACACTGAGTGAACTTGGAGAGTTAATGTGGAATGGTTTCATTTTTCTACATGTAGATGTTTCTAAACTTATCCCTCAAGGCCAATTTCCTCACATCACTACCATTTTTGAATAGCTAAATGAGGGTCTTCCTCATATGAAAGGGAGTATCCTTGCCATGTAAATTCGAGACTATGTGATCTCTAATACCCTCAAGGATGATCCTCTTGGCTTTGCGGTATCTTTCTTCCACTGGGCTAAGTTCTATGCAGTTGATACTATTGCCTTTGGAATGTCAATTTTTGCATACTCCAACACAACATTATCATCGAGCACTGCTTCTATCTTATCCTTTGAGGGTATGAAATTCGAGGTTCCCTCAAGGGCATACTCCAATATCAATTTGTTGAAAGAATTTTCCCACACGGAAGAAAACAACTTCACTAAATTTGCAAATCAAAATATTTGAAGGAGGGGCTCTATAGTCTAGTTTATAGTGTGATTTTTGCATTGATACCATGTAGAAATTAATATAAATTTTCTACTATTGATGAAATCAACAAATTACAAATTTTCTCTACAATTCTACAAAATGGAAATCACAATTTAGAAACACATGCAATGAAATGCGACCATTAAAATCACAAGAACATAATGATTTTACACTGCAAACCAACTAGAAAAAACCCCTCCACTGCTTTTCATTAATCAAATGAGAATGATAAAATATTATAATGTCTCGCTTCGATCTTCATGGACACCATGCACTGTAAACCTATTCTACTGCTAATTCTCCGGCTTTGGCCAAGACTTAGCAAATTCAATACTCAACCAACCTCTTATTTCCTTGCACAATCTTGGAGGAATTAAGCTCCTAAATAATATGGAAATTCTTTATTTCCTTGCACAAATCCAAGGGGAATTGATCACCTACTCAGTGAAAAAGCACTGTACGCTCAAAAATATATAATTATAAACACAAGTGTTCCTTTTCCATCCACTCAACTAGGAAATTTGAATCCCATGCATGAGTGGGTCTATTTTTTGTTGATTGAGTAATTAAGGGAGAGATTAGTGAGTTAATAGCAGTCATAACTACTCAACTAACCTTCAACTGACTCAACTAATGACTAGAGCTGAATTAACTAAGTTCAACTAAAAATAACTCAAATCTATTGCTATATCCTAACAATAAACTCACGCACAACTCTAATTCTAGCCTACAAATTCAAATTTAATGACTTAACTAGTAGAAAGGTCATGCCACTCTATCTAACTACAATCCATGTCAGCCCTCTAATGTGGAAAAACAAAATTTCTCCATTTGACTAAGGCACTAGTCAAATGAAGCCTTTTCTTGCTACAATTTGAACACTCCCTCTTAGTAAAAAAAGGGTTCTACACAACCCCAATCCTACTCCTATAGGAATGTACTGTAACATGACTCCCTCTCACTATTGTTGTTAGTAGTGCAACAACTCCAACAAAGAAGTATATGAAATATTGAATCAATTGTTTCTTTGAGCTACAACTATCTCCTAAGCATTTGAATCCTATTGGCCTTTGCACCGCATTAGGGGAATTTTGAGGTATAAAATGGGCCTCTTAAGGAAATTATAAAACAATAGTGGAAATAATAAAATAACATTAGATTACATCATCAAATTTTGGAGGGAAAAAATAAAAAACTATTTTTTCAACACGTATTTTCAACTTATCTCCCTGTGGGTTTATTCAAATTTCCAGAGGAAACACTCATTGGATGAAAAATTTGATTCCTCATACAAGGAGTACACATGTTTCATACTTTCGATTGACCCTACTACACAAATAATTAGAAATACATGAAAAACGTGATTGCAATAACGTTTTTTCATGTATTTCTCATTTTTTGTATAGCAGGGTCCATCAAAAGTATGCAACATGGATACTCCTCAGATGAGGAACTAAACTTTGCATCCAACAAGTACTCCAAGATATAACTTATAGAGAGGATATGAAAGAAGAATTGCATATGAAAGAAGAACTGCATGATATAACTTATAGAGATTTTTCAATCTATGTCGAATATGTTTCATTTGTCTAGTAGCAACATGCTTCACAAATTATTTTCCCTTACCAAACACCACATAATAACCTATTTCCTCCAATACAGCTCTAGAAATCAAATTTTTCTTCAGTTGAGGCACATACATTACATTTTTCCAGTGAAGATGGGAGCTTTCCTTCCTCTTAAAGGCGTCAATTCCAATTCCTTTGATATTGTACCTCCCATCATCCCCAAGTTCTATGTGCATCTGGAGATCCTTCTCCTCTAGGCTACTGAAGAAATATTTGCATCCTATCATATGGAATGAGGCATCTGAATCTAGATGCCATACAATCCCCATTATAGTGTTGGCCATGCCTGCAATTAGAGTGAATTCTAATTAGAATTGTGAGGCAAGTGCTTCACCTCTAGCTCCACCTAAAGGCTTCTTGTTAGACTTTTTGTGCAGTCACTTTGTTGCATAGTGCCCAAATTCATGGCAGTGAAAACATTTTATCCTTCTTAGATCCTTCGTCTTGTCATTGTTCTAGATGGATTCTAGCCTTCTTTGGTCCTTCTTTCCCTTAGCTTTCTTTCTCTTCCCAACCAAGTTAAAATTCTCTCCCCCCTCAGATTTGGATGTTACTCCATCTTTTATGTTCCTCTGAATTTCTTCCTGCACCAAATCAGACCAAAGTGTCTCCCAATTTGGAAAATTGTCCCTTCCATTAACATATTCCTGGTAGTTGTGCTAGGATTTTGGAAGGCCTGGGAGACATAAGCTAACTATTTCTGAAGAGGGTATATTTTATCCAATTCCTCCAATCTCATATCGACACTGAATGAACCTGGAGAGGTAATGTGTAATGGTTTCATTTTTCTACATGCGAATGTTTCTAAGCTTGTCCCTCATTTCCAATTTCCTAGCATCACTACCATTTTCAAATAGTTTAGTGAGGGTATTCCACATAGAAAAGGGAGTCTACTTGCCATGTAAATTCAGGACTATGTGATCTGTCACACCCTACAGGATTATCCTTGTGGCTTTTACGGTATCCTTCTTCCACTAGACTAATTCTTGTGTATCTGATATTGTTGGCTTTGGAATGTAAATTTTGGTTTACTCAAACACACCATTGTCATCAAGCACTACTTCCATCTTTTCCTTCTAGGCTATGAAATTAGAGGTTCCCTCAAGGGAATACTCTGATCTAAATTCGTTGAAGGAAATTTTCCTACATGGAAGAAAACTGCTTCATTGAATCTGCGAATCAAAATATCTAAAGGAGAGGTTCTATATAATTGTTTCTTGTTTGATTTATCCTCTGATACCATGTAGAAATGAATATAAATTCTATACTACTTATGAGATCGAATTGAAATCAACAGATTATAAATTTCCTCTACAGTTTTGCAGAATGGAAATCACAATTTAGAAACACATGCAATGAGGTGCAACCATTAGAATCAGAAGAACACAATGATTTTACAGGGGAACCCAAATAGGAAAAACCCCTCCACTATTTTTCATTAATCAGATAATAATGAGAAACTATTACAATGTCTTGCTGCAATCTTGAAGCACACCCTGAACTATAAACTTGTTCTCCTGTTGATTGTCCTACTCCATCCAACACTTAGCCAATTCCAGCCTCATCCTACCTCCTATTTCCTTGTGCAATCCTATATGAATTAAGCTCCTAAATAATAGGGAAATTCCCTATTTCCTTGCGCAAATACAAGGGGAATTTATCACCTTCTCCATGCAAAATCACTGTATACTCAACAATATACAATTATAAATACAAATATTCATTTTCCTTCCACTTAACTAGGAAATTCAAATTCCATGCATAACTAGGTCTATTTTTAGCTGATTGACTGGTTAATTGAGAGATCAGTGAGTTAACAACAGTCATAACTACTCAATTGAATTCAACTAACACAACTAGTTACTAGATCCCAGTTAACCTAGTTCAACTAACAATAACTCAACTACATTACTAGATCTTAGCAATCATCTCATGCACAACTCTACTGATAGCCTCCAAAGTCTAATTTACTGACTTAACTAGTAGATAATGCCATGTCACTCTAGCTAACTGCAACCCAAGTCATCCTGTTGAAGTGGAAAATCAAATTTTCCCCATTTGACACAGGAATTAGTCGAATGAAGCCTTTTCTTGCTACAATTTCAACACATACTTGTAGAATCATATCCCTTTGCTTGATGGTGGTCTATTGTAGAGAGTGAATGCACAATAGAGTCTATGGTTGCACAAAATGTTGAATATTTGTGTTCAGTTACATGAAAAATATTAGGCCTTATTTTCTCATGGGGGATTCACTTAGTGAACCTCTCACATATCACATGCGTTCGTGACATATTAAACAATACCCTTAATTTGACTACATATTGGAAAATCCCACTAAAAATCAAATTTTTTAATCCCTTACCAATATGAACCCAATACAACTTCCCAATTTAAAATGTCCCTACTTTCACTAGATATTATAGGTATCCATTTTTTCATTAACATTGTTTATTCCCCTTTATATTTTTTCATTAACTTTGAGCTCCATTTTTTATATTTGCCAATATAAAATCCCTTCACCCCTATATATCCTGCAATATATTGTGTCATTATTTCCTCAATATATATCACCCAATATGAAGCCACGTGGTATGATATTTCTCCCCTAGTGAATCCGTCGTGTATATTCTAAACCAAGGCATCATTGTGATTTGTCATGAATTTCCATTCCAATATTTGACCTAAAGCCATCCCTCATAGGTTGTACAACCAAGTGGATTCTTCTCTTAGAAAACCATGAATAGATCAAGAGAAAGATAAGGAAGTATCCTATGGATAAGAAAAATTCATGTAATCATGTTATAAATTTTTTAGGAGATACATCAACATCAATTTCTTGTATTTTTATTTCCTACCATCATTTTTATGCACAACCATAAGCGGCGGCTCGATCAAAACGAGATGAAGCCTTCAACTTTCTTAACCAAAGGGACATTCATCCTCTTTCATATCACAATTTTTTCTTTGACAATGCATAGATCCATTTCGTAGGCATTGTAACTTACTATGGGATATTTTTGCAACAAAGAAAGGATTGGCTTCCACAATTACCCTTATTGAAACTAGTAAAATCTTGTTAAAATATGTGTCTTGCATATTTTCATTCTGTTATTTAATGGATCATCTTTATTTTATTATTCTGTGTTATTATGCATATGTTTCTTGGTTATTCACAAAATTATGTATATGTCGTGCATAGAAGCTCAAATTTCATTTAAATACACCCTTTTCTTTGTCTCTTAACATGGTAATATGTTATAGTATAAATGTGGTATTTGTTGGTTTATGCAAGATATTGAAGCTATGAATACTAGGTATGCAATTGATTATGATATTTTCCATCCTCACATGGGTCATTTTTTTACTTATATATGGATAACATTCTTAATATTTAGAAAAATATAGGAATAGATTGCTAGAACTGTTGTAAACCTAAAAACCATAAGTCAAATGAAAACAAAAAGCCTTCTTTATACAACATTGGATTTAATGTCATCTTCAGTGTTTCCAAAAAAATTACATATTATAATATTTATAGTATTGTTGTTATTATTGCACCTAGAGGTGTATTGTATGATGATGATGAGTGATTCTATAATACTAAATGGATATACATGTTTCAATAGTTTTAATTAAAATTGTCATAACCCAGTACCAAGGAGATGTGGTGAAAATATTTTACTTTCAATTAGTTATTGATATTACAAAGACATGAAAAGATATCGAAAAATTATTTTATACTCACTCCTTACCATAAATAAACTATTTCAATATCCATGTGAAGTAACTTAATTCATATAAGAAAAATAAAATGATTAAATAACTAAAAAAATACTAAATTTTTATATTTTCGGCTTTTTAGTGTTAGGAAAATGGTTCTTATGCTTTTTAAAAATATTTCAAAAAAGGGTTCATATAAGCTATTTGAATATCCATATTAACTAATATATTTCAATATCAGATTCATATAAATATATTTATGTTTTATAATAAAAATAAAATATTTGAATGCTTATAGAGGGGAAGTGATTTAAAGTAGAAAATAATAATGACTTTGTGATAAAGCAAAATGTGTAATTCATCCAACTCTTAATAAAGATTAATATAATTCTTATTAATGTGGGTTATAAATAAAATGCTTCAATCTCAACTATGTATCTATTATATATACTTTAAAATTTTGAAAAAAAAAAAACAATATGGTTAAAGCATATTATAGGTATATTTTTCCATCAATTTTGTGTAAAATCTAGCAAATATTTGTTAGACTTGGAATTTTGAGTTATAGTCTACAAAATCCAAGTGCCTAGTGGGATTTTCAAGTCATTAAAACCATTTATGAATTCAAAAATACAATTTAAATAACACACACACACACCTTCACAAACACATATATGCACAAGGGTTCAAACTTATAGAAATACAAACATTTTTTTCATATAAAAGAGGTTTGGGCTTTAAGAAATTTGATCCCTCTTGAGAATTGCTAAATATGTGGTTAGGATGAATCTATACTGGTACAAGATTATCTCCTCTCCGATATAAGACCATAAGGCTCGCATCTTCGGTGATCAGTTCTGAGGCTCGCTATATGACCAAGGAAGAGGCTCGCATATAAGACAGAGGCTTGCATATATTCTTCGGCATTTAAACCCGGTTATGAGGCCCGCATCTCCAGTCTGCGGGCTGCAGTGAGCACGGGCGATCTACAGTCAGGTTTGCTAATATCAAGTGCACACATTCCTTATCTTTTTCTTTTTCTAATACATATTTTCTCATATAATTTCAAGTATGAATATTTCACCACAGTTACCAAAGATTACCAAGGGCAGACCAAGTATAGTACTCTACAAGGCCTTTATGAGTATATAGAGTCTTTAGAGAAACATATAGAAGAAAGAGTCTAAGCCAAGCTACAAAAAGAGTTAGAAGCCATGCTAGAAAATAAATTTGCATCTCTTCAAGACATGATCGAAAAAAAAATAGAAAATAAAATAGAACTAATGGAGAATAAAATGGAGGCAATGGAGACTAGATTTCAGGTTATAGAAAAACAAAACCAAGACACTAACCAACCATCCCATCAAGGAGATGTTGATACTTTAGAGAGTCTTAAAATGAAATACATGATTAAAGAACTAGAAGAAAAAGTTAATAGCCACCTCACCCTAAATAATGTGGTAGATAAGCTAGATAACAAACCAATTAAAGATGAAATGAAAAAATTAATAGAATTAGACCACGAACGTAACAAAAGGGCCTTGAACCTTATAATCTTCGGTTTAAAAGAGGAAGTAGATGAGGATACTTTAGCCTTAGCCCAGACATAATTACATAATAGATTACAAATTGAAACAGTGTGTCTCACAGAAGCAATAAGGTTGGGGAAATTAACCGAGAATAAAGGAAGACTAATCCACATAAAGGTGAGCTCCACTGATCATAAGTATGACATACTTAGTAAAACCTCAAGTCTAAAAGGAATCGGAATATTCATAAATGAAGATCTCATTCTAGAAGATCAAGCAAAATTAAGAAAGGAAGTTCAAAAGGTAAAAGAAGCTAGAAAGGAAGGAAAATGGGCAATAATCAGAAATAGAAAAGCCTTTATTCTAGATAGAAACCAAAAATATAGTAATCAATAGTAATTAAACATTCTCTGGATCCTTTCTTGGAACTGTCGGGGCTTCCTAGGGAACAAAGGCCCCAAGCTAAGTTGGATTTCAAATGATGTTGATATTATTTTGCTTGTTGAAACTTGGGAGCACGAAGAATCTAAGGTCCCTAACATAGATGGATTTACGCTACGGTCTACCTGGAACAAGCGATCCTCTCGTAAAGGAATTGGGGGAATAGCTTGTTACATTAAGAAGAACATCTCCCCCCATGCTAGGATTTATAAAAATGACCCTCACAACCAATATAGTTGGATAAAGATCAATGAAATTAATAATAAGAAGTCCTACATAACAATATGTTAATGTCCCCACTTCAATTCTAACTTCTATAAGAAGAAGAATCTAGATAAAACTAACCCTTACAATGGTTTAGAGAATGATATTTCTAGCCTAAGGAATGACGGTAATATCCTTTTAATAGGTGACTTTAATGCTCGAACTTCAAACAACCAAGCTATTATTCTAAGCAATCATTCCAACCCTAATCCTCTTTGGTTAGACGAAGACCCTACTGTGGCTACTAGGTACAAAAGGAGCTCTGAAGAACTTGGAGAAAATTTGTTTGGGTCAGAGCTAGTAAAGCTCTGTAGTGCTCAGGATCTCATAATTTGCAATGGTCTAAAGAAGTGGCCCAATTCCAGCAAGATGACCTGCATCCATGGACTTGGTAGCAACGTGGTAGACTACGTTATTTCTGATCTCCCATTATAAAACGAAATAATAAATTTTGACATCTTAAACGACCACGAACCTGACTCTGATCATAGGCCTTTACTTATAACTCTCAATTTTGTCATGCATAGAGTTCCCACAGAAAATAATACTTATAGCCAAAAGAACTTAATATTTGATAGAAATAAAAATGATCTCTTTTTAAATGAATTAAAAATTAATTTGCTTCCTTTATCTAGTATAGACAACATAGAAGACCTTTATCATAATTTTACTACAACCCTCTCATATTCTATTAACAAATTCTCAATTGAAGTTTCAAATAATAAAAGAAATAGCAAAACCAACCCATGGTATGACAAAGATTGTAAAAGTGCGAGGAGAGCAATTAAGGAAGTTTTTGATGAATCTCTTAAAATGGACAAGATAAAAAAATACAAAGCCCTAATGATCCAGGTGGATATTGGTGGCCACCTGCCAAGTCCACCTGGACCCCCACCATTGTCTTTCTCAACATTTTCAGTTTCCTTAATTGTAGCACAACTTACTATTTTTAGCAGTTTTTCGGGCCCTGAACTTCCGGAGCCGTTTTGAGGCCCTAAACGACGTTTTTTGGGGAATCCGGGGCGATATTGCCCGTTCCAACAATGATAGTGCTCGGATAGATCTTTCTAATGAGCTATTGTACGCGTCAAACGGAGATCATATGCCAAAGTTACGACCCCGGGAAGTTGATGTACCAATTTACCCCAAACGGGGCCCACAGTTTGGCGTTTCATCTCCTAGGGTTAGGTTTTGGAATGTTAAGGGTTTTTCCATTGTTTCTCAACAATAAATAGGCCTTCGAGCCTCATTGTAACACAGTTCAGAGGCATGTAGCCATCACATCTCTTCTCAGAGATAAGCTACCACCGCCCTAGCTAGTTTATTTCCATTTCTGGTTGTAAGCATATTTCAGTATTTTCCATTAATGAAATGAAGTATTATTTCCGCTGCATCTTTGTGTATATGGTTATCTCTGTAATTTGTTGCGTTCCTGTTGAAATCCAGATCAGTGGTATCAGAGCGGTCTGCTTTTTCTCTGTTTTTCTTTGCATGTCCCCAACAAGGTCGGGATATAAGGAGTTAGGGCTTGAACTGGTTGAACCTTTGCAAGACCAGCCTCGCAAATCCCGACGGCCTCCCATGGCGGACGAGAAGAAAGACGAGGGGGCAGGAGATCCCATCAAAATCTTGCTCGAAGAAGCCCTCGAGCGACAACGGAACGCGATGATGGACAGCTTTGCCCAGATCCTTCAGCGGCTACCCAGAAGCGGCGCATCGGCTTCCAGCAGCTCCTCTGGAAACGCCACACCCTTTAAGGTACAAGTTAATTTTGAAATCCCCATATTCGAGGGTCAGATAGACGCCGATGTCGTAGATAAATGGTTAAATCTGCTAGAGGGTTATTTTTCTGTTCATGAATTTTCGAGTCGGGAAAAGATTGTTTTTGCTCTTCTCAAAGCAGCCCCCCACGTCAAGGACTGGTGGGAAACCTACTGCGAGCAGAAGGATGAAAGTACTGGCTCACTATTTTCAGCCGCACCCACTTGGGATTCATTCCGGGATGCCATCAAGGAGCAGTACTACCCTGTCAGAAGCTATGAGGATGAATACATAAAGTGGACCACGCTGCGACAGGGAAGGGACCAAGACGTGCCGGAGTTCACCAATCTTTTCCATACCCTTCGCACAAAGTTGGGTATCAAGGATTCGGAGCAACATTTGATACTCAAATACCGTGGCTGCCTGCACAAGTACATCCAGGAAGAAATACAATTCCTAAACATCCCCTCGCTCGGCGCAGCATACCGATATGCCGTCAAGGTCGAGCAGAAGTTTAAACAAAAGAAGCGAGACTTTGGATCTGCGAATCCAAAGTAGGGGAAAGGTGCCCCTAAACCACAGAACAAAGGACAGAGCCAAGGCGGGACAGCCCAAGACAACCAGCCGAAGCTGCAAGCAAAGAACAACGTCGCGAAGCCGAGAAAGGACACTGGAAAATGGTGCGAGTTCCATAAGAGCTCCACTCACAACACAAATGAGTGTCGGGCCAAGCAGTCACTGGTGGCTGAGCTAAAGGTTTCAGAATCAGATGCATGTTCCGACTCTGAGTCAGAACCCGATAAGGGGTATGAAAAAGGGAAGCAGATCATTGATGCGGATCCCAGCGCCACTGTTGCTACCGCAAAGATCCAGAAAAATGAACCCGAAGATCCAGAGGAGGAGGAGCGTCTCTTCCACTCCCAGATGTGGGTAAAGGGCTCCCCGATACAGTTCATTGTTGATAGCGGGAGTCAAAAGAACCTCATTTCGGCAAAGGTCGTGAAGCGGTTGAGCTTACCGACCACAGCACATCCACAACCATACACCATTGGGTGGCTTCACCAAGGGCGAGATCTTCGCGTGAGCCAGCAGTGTCGCCTTCCATACAACATCAAGCCCTTCACGGATGAGGTATTGTGTGACATTGCTCCCCTTGAAGTTTGTGATGTGTTACTAGGACAACCATACTTGTGGAAGCGACATGCTGTGTATGAATCAAGGCCCCGTGCTGTTATTATTACATTGGGAAATAAGTTGTTCAGGATACCAGAGGTAGCACCACCTGCCGCCATCTCTTTGATTACTTCAAAACAATGCAGTAAGATCATTTCCAAAACCAGGAAATTTGTTTTCCTGATGATACGCCCTCAAGGGAAGAAGAAGATAGTGGCCGCGGCCTCCAAACGGGGTCCCTCTGCACGACAGCTACAGATGGACAAGATTGTGGAGGAGTACGAAGACATCTTCACCTCCCCGGCAGGGGTTCCTCTGCACTGTCAAGTCAAGCACTCGATCGATCTGACCCCAGGTGCGCCGCTACCCAATGGACCAATTTATCGGCGCTCCGTTCTGGAGAACAATGAAATCAAGAGGCAGATTCAGGAGCTCCTGCAGAAAGGTCACATCCGTCAGAGTTCATCGCCCTGTGGGAGCCCGATCGTGTTGGTACAGAAGAAGGATGGGACGTGGAGACTCTGTATTGACTATCGGGCGCTGAACAAGATCACTGTCCATAATAGGTACCCGATCCCGCGGATTGATGACCTCCTAGACCAACTAAAGGGGGCAAAATATTTCAGCAAGATTGATCTGAAGTCAGGATATCACCAGGTACCAATCGAACCCTCAGATGTGTGGAAGACTACCTTCAAATCCAAGGAGGGCCTCTTCGAATGGTTGGTCATGCCTTTCGGATTGACGAATGCTCCTGCAACCTTTATGAGGCTAATGGATGACATCTTGCGGCCATTCACCAACTCCTTTGTAGTAGTACACTTGGATGGCATTCTGATTTTCAGCTAGAGTTGGGAAGAGCACCTCCACCACATCCTACAGGTTCTCCAAACACTGCGGCAACACAAGCTATGTGCCAATTTGGAGAAATGCACTTTTGGCATGATCGAGGTTCAGTATCTGGGATACATCATTGATGAACAGGGGGTGCATGTCGATCCAGCCAAGGTCCAAGTCGTTCGGGATTGGCCCTCTCCAACCACTCTAACAGAGCTCTGCAGCTTTCTAGGTCTTGCCAACTTCTACCGCAGGTTTGTGCTGGGGTTTTCTCATATTTCTTGGCCCTTGAGTCAAGTCACCAAGGGAGGGGCGAAAGCAAAATTCTTTTGGTCTGAATCTCAACAGAAGGCATTCAGGGAGTTGAAGGATCGCCTCTGCACGGCACCAGTGCTCGCGTTACCATATTTACAACAACCATTTGAGGTCGAGACAGATGCCTCTGACTATGCTATTGGGGCAGTCCTTACTCACATTGGACATCCAGTGGCATATCACAGTGAAACGCTTTCAGACACAGTCCGGAAGTACCCCACTTATGATAAAGAGATGTATTCCATTGTACAGGCCTGCCGATAATGGAAGCATTACATTTTGGGGAAGGAAACGGTCATCCACACAGACCACCGACCCCTGCAGTTCATACAGACCCAAGGGAAATTGCAGAATGATCGCCATCAGAAGTGTTCTACATACCTGCAACAGTTTCACTTGAATATCAAGTATAAAAAGGGCAGCACCAATAATGTTGCAGATTGCCTCAGTCGACCACCGATCATGGCGCTGACCACCGTGCTCAACTCTTGTGGGCACGAGACTTCTGATTGGCCACTTCTCTACAAAAGCGACCCAGAATTCGGCCACACATACCAGACACTCTTGGAGGGTCGGCATGTTGCAGATTTTCACCTCCATGATGCCCTATTATGCCACCTCGGTCACCTTTGTGTTCCTTCAAGCGAGCGTGCCAAGATGATTTGGGAAGCACACTACAGTCGGGCTGCTGGGCATTTCGGGGTCGAGAAAACAGTGGCAGTACTGCAAAATTATTTCTATTGGCCGAATCTTCGACAGGATGTTGGGAAGTACATCCGATCATGTACTGCCTGTGCCATTGCCAAACCAACCATTAAGAAGCAAGGCCTCTATACCCCGTTGCCTACCCCTAGTCGACCTTGGGAATCCATCTCCATGGATTACATGTCAGGCCTTCCTTCCACTAAGCATGGAAATGACTGTGTTTTTGTGGTCGTCGACAGGTTCTTGAAGATGGCCATTATGGTGGCCTGCAAGAAGAATATCACAGCAGAAGCCACTGCTAAACTCTTCTTTGAACGAGTGTGGGTGCACTTTGGGATCCCACAGTCTATCATCTCAGATCGGGACAGTCGGTTTCTCAGCACATTTTGGTCCAGTCTCTGGTCAATGCTGGACACCAAACTCACGAAGTCCACAGCCTTCCATCCTCAAACTGATGGCCAGACAGAGGTTGTCAATAGGATGATTGTGCACATTCTGTGCATGTATAACTCAAAGCATCCACGCACATGGGACGAGAGCCTCCCCTATGTTCAGCACAGCTACAATCGAGCTCTTCACAGCTCCACTGGCCATAGCCCTTTTCAGGTGGGTTTGGGATTCCAGCCACTATGCCCCATTGATGTGGCCATGCCACTTGTAGCTACTCACATGAATTCATCTCATGTCAAGTCCGAAACAGATAAGGGCACCAGCTTCATTGAGCGCATCCAACATATTCGCCAGCAGGTCCATGACATTCTTGAGAAATCAAATGCCAAGTACAAGCAGCGACATGATCAACATCGGGTGCCACACAAGTTTCAGGTGGGCGACAAAGTCTGGTTGCATTTGCAAAAGGAACGCCTTACTGGAGCCTATCGGAAATTGAGACCACTCCGATATGGTCCTTACACCATTACTAAGGCTATGGGAGACAATGCATTTGAGCTCAGCATTCCCCCATTCCTTGGCCTGCACCAAGTGTTCAATGTGGATCGCCTTCGGCCATACTTTCCACCATTGCTAGACACATCCGACATTGCAGAACAGCTCAAACCCACAGAATTAAATCCAGATTGCATGGAACAAGCTGCAACTGATCGAATCATGGACACACAGATCAAGAACACTCGCCAACAAAATATCCAACTGTATCGAGTTGTCAAAGCAGGCCAACTCCTTCAGCAGGGCAAGTGGCTCACCAGGGAACAAGTTCAGCAGAAGTTTCCTCATCTCATGGAGGAGCTCAACGCAATGGGGACCATTGCTTCCTAAGGGGGGAGGAATGATCCAGGTGGATATTGGTGGCCACCTGCCAAGTCCACCTGGACCCCCACCATTGTCTTTCTCAACATTTTTAGTTTCCTTAATTGTAGCACAACTTACTATTTTTAGCAGTTTTTCGGGCCCTGAACTTCCGGAGCCGTTTTGAGGCCCTAAACGACGTTTTTTGGGGAATCTGGGGCAACATGGGTCCATGGAATGGACCAATGTTTCTCGTTCCAACAATGATAGTGCTCGGATAGATCTTTCTAATGAGCTATTGTACGCGTGAAACGGAGATCATATGCCAAAGTTACAACCCCGGGAAGTTGATGTACCAATTTACCCCAAACGGGGCCCACAGTTTGGCGTTTCATCTCCTAGGGTTAGGTTTTGGAATGTTAAGGGTTTTTCCATTGTTTCTCAACAATAAATAGGCCTTCGAGCCTCATTGTAACACAGTTCAGAGGCATGTAACCATCACATCTCTTCTCAGAGATAAGCTACCACCACCCTAGATGGTTTATTTCCATTTCTGGTTGTAAGCATATTTCAGTATTTTCCATTAATGAAATGAAGTATTATTTCCGCTGCGTCTTTGTGTATATGGTTATCTCTGTAATTTGTTGCGTTCCTGTTTAAATCCGGATCACCTAACTAAAAGGAAAAAGAGGTAGTACATTCATCAAAGACAGGAGAATCTCTTACACCTCTCTAAGGTAGCTCCTAAGAAATTTTGGAGGCAGATTCTGACTAGGAAGACTAAAGATAATAATAAAATTGCTCTTCACGATTGGAATTTCTATCTTAAAAAGCTTTATGAATCTCCAAATGTCATGAATAATTTGGAAACGCTGCTCACAACGAAAGAAGTTTTCTCTTTAGAAGATAATAAGTTTAGGGTTAATCGCCTGGCTAATGGGAAAGCTAAGGACATTGAAGGTTACCAGGTGGAAATCTTAAAAATTGGAGGTCATGTCCTCATCCCCCACATCCACAAGCTTTTCAATCACTCAGTCAGGCAAGGGTTCCCTAAACCTTGGACTGAGAGCCTCATTATCCCTATTTTTAAAAGTGGGGATACAAATAACCCTCCTAATTATCGGAAAATTATGGTCATCCCTCTCTTAGCCAAGTTATATGGTAGTATTTTGGAAAAGAAGTTAAGCATATGGCTTGAAAGTGAAGGTAAGCGGGTTAAAGGCCAAGCAGGTTTCAAAAGGCATCACTCAATAACAGACCACCTCGTTACGCTTAGGATCATTGCGGAGGAATGTCGTAATGATAAATCCAATTTATTTTGTTGCTTTGTGGAATTTATAAATGCTTTCGATACGGTTCCTAGATATAACCTTTGGAATAGATTAGAAGAGCTAAAGGTTCCTCTCGAGTTGAGAGCTACCGCTATAAGGTTATACGAGAATGTAATTGCCAAGCTAAAGAGCAATGAGGGGTGGTCGAAAGATATTAAGTGTAACATCAGAGTTAAATAAGGTTTCCCCCTCTCCCCTACCCTATTTGGCATTTACATCGATAAGCTCGAAGGCTATTTAGAGGAAGCAGGATGTGATGGCACGATCTTAGCTGGGATAGTCGTCATCCTTCTTCTCTATGTTGATGATATTGTTCTTTTTGCAAGGTGCCCATCTGATCTTGATAAGCAACTCAGGCTTCTTAAGGATTTCTGCTCTACCATGGGTATGACTGTTAACACTGACAAAACAAAAGTTATGATTATCAAATCCAAGAAGGACACTTACGCTAATTTTATGTATGACAATAATAACTTGAAGGAAGTGTATTCTTACAAGTACCTAGGAATTGATATTCATCACAAGCTCAACTGGAACCATAGCATTGAGAAAAGGATTAATAGGGGGTGGAAAGCTTATTTTTCTCTTGACAATAATTGTAAAACAACAAACCTTATAATGTGGGATAAAAAAAGTTCATCTTTGAAACTTTAGTCACTCCTGTTATCTTATATGGCTGTGAGGTTTGGGGTTGCAGCATCTCTAGAGAATCATGGAGAAAGATTGAGCAAATCCAGAAGCATTTTATAACTTATAACTTGAAAATTAAAAGTAATACACCCTATCCTATTCTCCTTATAGAAGCAGGTCTTTCCCCTATTGAGAGCCTAGCTATGATTAGGTTTCTGTTGTACAAGCACAAACTCAATAACATAGACAATCATAGACTTCCTAAGCTAGCTTTAAATTCTAGCCAAAACCACGTAAGGCTCAATCGGGGGTGGCATAAAGACACAAGGGCCTGGTTAAACTATTGGGAGATCAACGAGAATGATGCATTGCAAAACATTAATAACATTAAAGATATTGTTACTTCTAAGTTCAAAGAAAAAATGTGGTGTGAGAAAGATTTAGTGGCTAAAAGAAAATTAATTTATTATAATAAGGTCATCAACCCCACCCTAGAAGATCAAAAGTATCTCTCTATTTTAACTAGCTCAAAGAAGAAAATTAATATAGCAAAGATTGGAACGAATTCTCATGAGCTCCATAGTGAAATAGGTCGTTGGGCAGTTCTTAAAACACCATGGATGGAAAGTATCTGCCATATATGTGAGAATAGAAATATCGCGGATGAAAACCACTTCCTCTTAGAGTGCCCCGCATACAACCACATTAGATCTCAGTTTCACAATCTTTGTTACAATACTGACCTTCCTAGCCTTTTACAATGTCAAACTTATAGTGAGCTCGGGAGGCTTCTCTCCAAGCTTTTTGAGCATATGAATAAAATATTAAATCAAAATAAATAATTTGTTTCTTTAGGTCCGATAGACCAATATTTGGTCTTAGCAGACGTTAACCATCATAATCATCAATAATCTTGGCATCTTTATTTCTCCAAAAAATATGAGGCACATGTTGTATTGGAGCATTAGATGAATAAGATATAAAATCTCAAAAACAAACTAAATATATATTATTGTAATGAAACATAAAATAATATTTTATATTGAAAATTAGATAAAAATAATAATAAGAAGAAAATATAGTGTACACTACATTCAATAATAATAATAACAATATTGTGGATAAATTTAATCTTCTAAATTAATTGATCAATAGCCGATTCAAGTGTTGTGGTTGTATATATTCACCTATTAGCTTTATGGTTCTCCATTTAAGCGGTTAGTTGGGTAATTACTTTACATAATTTTTTCCTACTTGATCATTATTTATTACATATAATGACCCCTTCTTCATTAGTTGATTTAATGTAGTATAAGGAGAACTTACTCAGTATTATAAAAAATAAGTTTCTTTTCAATAATAATAATAATAATAATAATAATAATAATAATTAATATATATATATGATTTAAAAGAATTAAAAATATAATATATATTTATAAATCATAATACTTCAAAAATTTATTCAGTAACTATATAAAAAATGGATACGTATAAAAAAAAGTTATATATAAAATTTATACATTATACATTCAAAAAATAAAACTAAAAGAGTTTTATAAAACATATCAAATAAAAATGAAATATATATATATAATAGGATTTTATTAGAATTTAAAATAAGAATAATTTTATATGGAGATATGTTAAATTTATATGTAACCCAAATAATATTAGCATAACCACACTTATATTAATATAAATGTGGTTTGTAAATGTTGATAGGCATAATAGTTTATATTAATTTTAATATTATGATAATATTAATAATATTAACCACTTAAAATAATTTTAGAAATTGATAATGGCACATATAAGTAAATGTGATACAAAATAATTGAACACAATTTAATAAAACAAAACATATTAATAAAAAATAATAACCTAAATATATAACATTATTTATGATAGAAAAATATCACAAAATAAAAAAATCAAATTAACAATGAAATTTTAATAATAAAAATTAATAACCGAAATAGAGATAGAAAATTGTATCATCAACCATTGTGAAATGTTGCTAAAATAATGTTGGTAATTAAAAATATAAAATAATGTTGTTAATTAATAATCTAAAATAATGTTGGTAATTAACACTATTAATAATAATACTATTTCTTATATAATGCAAAATATTATTATTGAGAATACTATTATTATATCAAAAGATAAAATAATATAAATAAAATTAATATAATAAAAGATAAAACAATATAAATTAAAAAATGAAAGTTTAATATAATTACATGAAATAATCTTAGAAAATTAAAAAAAAAACAATATAAATACAAATACTGAAAAGTATAAGCATAGGAAAAAGTAAATGCATCGAAGAGAACATAAATTTCGACATCAACAACAATTGTTGTGAATCACTAACAAGCATTGAAGATAGTTAAGGAATGATGATTTTGACAATCTCGGTCACAATGCGACAAAAAAATGAGATGAAATTTTAAACATTACAAGACCAATGAAAACAATGCAAAGTTTACTAACATTGAAAGAAATAACAATAACAATAACAACACATTCCACAACAAAATTCAACTCTCAACACTCGACCAGAACATAATTATTTGATAGCAGCCTCTTCCAAAACACACCCAGAGTGGTGGCAAAAGCAACACCAATTCAAATCAACAGGATAATGATCACGATAGTTCATGCTTTCAAGTCAGTCCCTTCTCGTCTTCCTCCCCGATTCTCTTTGGTGCAAATGATATAAAGTGTGAACATCTAATTTCATTCCACTAAAAAAAAGATATTCTCATCGAAAAAATCAAGATGAAAGCCATATCGTTTATCAAACCTTGTGTGAATAAAGTTAACAAAACTAATGGTTTTTGTAATAGAATTAATCACTCTGATGTAATAATTGCCATCATTGTTCCCCATAACTGTGAATCATTGAAAAAAACATACAATTAAAATTAGTACATTGAAAGAAAACAAATTAACAGAAATAAAACTATTGATTTATGATTTTGGTTATTTCATATTCAGACATAAATATAAAAGGATTGAAACGAACGAGAGAAAAAAATGCAAACAACTACAATTCAAGCAATCAAACATCAATTCCTTTGAAATAGTCAATTGACTTACTTCATTAATCAACAATTCTATTGAAATCAACAAAAACGAAAACAAAGAACTTATGAAGGTGCATACAAATAATTGCAAAAAATAATAAAAACTAAAGAGAAGTAATCTTATTTTTTCTTAAAGAGATGCATACAAATAATTGGAACCAAAAAGAAAAAACACAAAAAAATAATTCATGAATAGTAAACTGTATTGAAGATAAATACCCCAAAAATGATATTCATTTTAATCGTTCCCCCTCTTTCTTTCTAAGTGTAAAATATGCACTATCTTTCATTTTTGCATAACGTTGAAAAGAAAAAGGCAGTGAAATATGCAAACCATCTATTGATTTCACTCTTGATATAGCTGTAAATGTTAGACCCTGCCTCTCTCTGTCTCCAATATCTACAGTGGTGCATTGCAAAGTCATCCCCTGTGATTTGTGTATTCTCAATGTCCATGCCATTTTCAAAGGCATTTTCCTCAAATTCCCCCTAAGAACAGGTGAAATCGGTACAAGAATTATAGAATCCTTATCAAATGGAACACAACAATAATTTTCAAACATAACCGTAACAAATTGTGTAAGTTGTGGCGGCTTTAAACCAAGTGCAAAGAAAATATTTTCAATATATCCAAGTGCACAATTAACCAGACTAAATGCAACCCACAAATTACATGTTAACATCACACGCATTCCACGACATTGCAATACTTCATGCTCCAATATGTCATCATCACTATCACTTATTTATGTTCTTTTATTACTTTCTGCAACACATCTCGCAATAGGATAATTTAACTCTTTAAGCATTTTTAGATTATGCAAATTGATGAGATTATTCATCGCAAATAAGTGAATAGAAGAATCAAACAAAATTTATTCCTGTCCATCCAATCAACTATCAACACGAGTCATAAGAAAATCCCAGTCAATAAGAGAAGCCTATCTGCATTTCTAATATTGGTTAAAAGATTGTGAAATGATGCTTGTCTCAGATCATCTCCTTGCTGCCTATAAATTTTGTTTAGAGCCACTACAATGTTGAATCATTCCCACACAACTTTCTCAGTTGTTCTACCTGCATACAAGGGTTTATCCTTAATAGGAGGCAATTGGGAAAGGTCACCCACAAGAATGATGGAACTACCACCAAAAGTACAATCCTTGTTTTCAGGAAAGGCTTCTCGTAAACTAGAATCTATTTGTATGAATAGTCTTGGACCTATAAAGCTCATCTCATCAATCAATATATATCTAACGTGCCTCATTTATTCTTGGAACACTACCAAAGCCTTCCCACACAATGGCTTCATATATTTTATAGGAATTTTTAAACAAGATTGTATTTTTTCCCATGTATGTTAAAAGAAACAATACCAGTTGGAGCAATCAATAACAAAGGAATTTTTACATTGGTTGTTGCAGTAGAAAGAGCATGCGAAATACACCCAATGAGAGAAGAATTCCCTATTCAAACAGTACCTGTAATAATCATTTTCAAAGCACCATCATTTTAACCATTAGAAAAGTGTCGAAAAATCATTTCAAAAATAGCTAGTTCATTTTCTGATAGAGAGGAAGACGAAAAATATGTGTCCCTATCGAACCTACAATTCAAAACACCTGCAAACTACACATCTTTTACAAAATTTACCCCTTCTTACAAAAAATCATTTGAGACCATCATTTCCTACCAATTATAATCAAGATCAAAGTCCCTTCTACCAAGATTATCAGGGTCTGAAATGTTTACACAGCTTGGAGGAACTAACCGCAAAAAAACCTACCACTCTTCAAAATATTGATCAACATTTTCTTCATGTATAAGTGATTCCACATCTTGTTCATCACCTTCATTTGGAAAAGGGCCTCAATCAACATGCCCCACACGATATCTCCAATTTGTCCAACTCCAAACAATACTTTCAGTAGACAACCAAATATCTAAACCGACATCACGAAACAAACTGTATAAAAGAAAATCACTCCACCAAAACATTTCAAACTCTTCTGATCTCTCATAAGGAACAACATAAAACCATGGACAAACATGAATGATAGCATGCTTATCACAGGGCCTCCATTTGTCCTACCTGTGCTTCTCCTCAAAACTCCATGGTCTTGTTATTTATATCAAGCATAAATGTTCCAAAAAAATAGGTCAACTTTGATAAACCTGAATGAAATTGTTTCCACAAAAAAATTCAACAGAATGCAGCGAAACCCTTTGGTACACTTTCTTGCCAACATTCAAGGAGAACAATTCACGACTACAGACAATGAGAGGAAACTTTAGCAACAAATGGAATGTCTCTTGAGCTCCAACGTCATGCTCAACAACCGTCTCAGCAAGGAACCTTCTATACGCAAATAATACAGGAACCTCAGACCCACTCCCACCAACAACTCTGGTCAACATTTCGTGATAAATTTTAGATCTTCTCTCTGCCTTTTATCATATTTTTCAATATACTTCAAAACCTAATGTCGAGAAATAATTGGCTAACAATCAACATTTGCTTGCCACATTGTTAAAACATTAGCATTGTCAATATTTAAATGGTCATTTCCATGTTGATTCATACTTTTTTCTCCCTTTTTCATCTATTGACAATGTTGACTCTGCACGAACCTCCAATGGAGCATGATAGTGACATGAAATAAAAAACCCTTTTTTACGTAAACAAGAATCAACATCGCATTTTGTATGCCTTTGCACATGGTTAACTAAATGCTCATAATCTTCTTTGGGATTGCAAGAGAAAATTTGTTTAGTGTTCAAAAAGAATGAGAGGAAATTTCAGGATAAAAGCGCCCATGAATTTTTCACGTAATTTTCATGTCATAATATGTAAACCAATCAAAATCCTTTAAGTTTAAAAAGAGGTACATGTAAATATTTTGGAGGGAAAAGAAATCAACCACTTCTTTTAATTGTATTTTTAGCTTATCTCCTTCTATCTTTACTCAAATTTCACATGCTTTTTTAATATATCTGTAATTTTTATCCATGTAGGCCTTTTCAAAAGAATGCATAATGGGTACTCATTGGATGCGAAATTTAATTATACATCCAATGAGTGTCTACAACGGAAATTTGAGTGAAAATATAAGGAGATAATAAAAAGCCACAATTAAAAAAGTAGTTTTCTTCTTTTCCCTAAAAAATTCACAACTCTTATTCTATTATTTTATTATTTTTCCTTAGCAGGCCACCTTAGGATGAAATTTCCTTCAATGCATGGATAGTCATTTAAATTTCAAGGGATCATGACATTTTGACGATGTATGTCACACCAATTCCATGCTATAACATACTTTTTCAAAGTATCGCTTTGATACACCAACAACAATCGCATTAGACCAATCCATTGTTTCCATATTCGATGCTTCAGGCAACCACAAAAAACCGTGGACATGGGTGGAACCTCTATGCTGCCACTCGTACCTAAAAAGATTCAAAACATGTAGTTAACATATAATAAGCAATCATGACAACATACTTTTTCCTTGAAATCCTTATAAAATTGTCAAAAGAAACAACAAAAAACATATACCAAAAGTCTCTAACACTAAGATATCTATGGAAGACTATGTCACGGAAAATATTGAATCTTTGATGCATGTACATAGCAACTATATGCAGGTATTGAATAACATTTTGAATCTTTCTGGCATGCTCACTTTGTCGATGACAATCCCTGGTTGAAGGCATAACACTATACAAATCAGGCCACTTTGTGTCAACCGCACTCAATATAAAAAACAAAGTAGGGCAACCCAACTGGTTGATCATATCAATTAATTCAAAACGAAATTTTCTCCAATAAGCTCTTTTACCCCTATTATAAGATCCAAAATGCATTAATTTCTTAGCCAAATTATTATTTGGAAAATCATAAAGTTGTTGACGCAAATCCTGAACAGTTGCAGGCACATTATCATGATTATTATTCTTGAAAAAAATGAAGTTGTTACGTGTCTATGATGCCGCATAATCATATTCAATAAGAAATATTAAAACCCAGGACGGCTTCCAAATTTTTGTTCATAAAATATCAATATAAGCAAACCATATTCATGCATCTGAACATTGAAAATTCGAGGATGCAACAATGATCATCACCTATACCAGGGAATAAAGTGGTGAATGCCATATCTAGCAGTCCTTCAATATTATATTCATTAATGGGAGATGTACCAATATATGGCCAATCTATTGGTTCAACGGATGTGTTATTTGCATTCTCAATAAATTATCTGATTCGATCAACTTCCCGTAATCCATTAGGAAAGTGAGAAATAAAGGATGACAGGTGATAGTGCAAACAATTAGCCCCGCCTATTTTAATCTCTACATACAGCCTAGGTATATCATCAACATGACTATCAACATATTGTAACCTGCTAGAAACATCAGTAGGCCTTTCCAGGAGAGAAGAAATTGAATCCATGTCATTTTCCACATCCTTGTAACACTTGTGCATTTCAATTTTATAACGCAATGCATCCATCACACATTGTCTCTTCACATAGCATCCATGGTATTCAGATTGAACACCTCGCCTTCTTAAAATAAAAAAATCTAGTTCTTCCACATGCCATGGAAGCTTCTTTTCAATTGAAGAAATATCTCATGGAAAACATATCGTGTGGTTGTTATATTTATATTGACGACCACGAGCATGCGTCACTTGCAATATTGGATTTACCCGCGCTCTTATCAGTTGTTCAACTTGTGTCAAAACTCTTAGAACCTCAAGTTGCTCACCTGGATCCATGTTGTTAAAGTGAGAAAAGCGATGAGCACCTTTCTCAGACTTCCATCGTTTACAAATCGACCCCTCATGCAATCCCATAACTTGTATACCAGGATAACATTTATTATATACATAACACATATGCAACAGACAAAGTATCAATCCTCAACTAAAATTTTTTATCCACATCTACCATTTGTTCACTAAAACGATAACGAACACTTTCATATTCTCTAAAAAACACCGTTCTAGATTGGTGATGATGTGAAACAACTCGTGGAACTAGAGTATTGGTTTTATAATTTCTTTCCATAACAAAAGGGGAAATCATTCTTCTACATTCATTACACCTGACCAATTTTTTCTTAGAAGAAGGAAAATAACCTTTGTGAGCATAAAGTATCTATAAAAACAAATCAAATTTATTAATGAAACAAAAAACAATTTACATTTTCTTCATTGTTGCATCGTCCATGTGAAAATCATCAAATTGATATTGCTTACACTACTTGAATTTTTTTTCTTGACCACTATTCACCTCAACAGAATTCTGTGAAAAAACATCAAGAAATAAATTCACAAAATAATATAAATTTAGCATCGACAACCACTAAATCTTTCAAAATAAATATGCATTAAGAATCTATGATCTTCCAAGAGGAAAATTATTCTCACATTCTTTAGCTTCAACAATATTCTCTATAGAGCTACATCGAGAAATATTGGTTCCAACATTTCCAATAGACCGACCCAAATCATCAACCATTCTAGCAAGCATATTACTATCACCAAAAAAATCATACGCAACAACTTCTTTAATTGAATCAGATTCCATATATTCCATTATAACATCTATTGCACCATTTCCACAGCCCCTAAGGTTCTCATCTCTATCAAGGGTCCCTATGTAAACAAAATATTCCAAAACATACAACATCTCGGAAGACATATGGAAGAAGATCAAAATTTGGAGAGAATCAACAACAAAGCAAACAAACATGCAAACAAAATGTTCTCCTATGTACAGATGAAAGTTTCTAAACTTACGATTAGTCAAACCATACGTTTCATCATTTCATGAAGTTTGACAAGTTGGTCGTCGACCCTCGCATTCAACAAGAAATAAAGATTTGACTACTTCTGAATCTATTTTCTGGTTAGTAATCATTTTGACACTGTTCTACAAAAATAATACAGGAAAAATATAATAGTAAAAAGTTCATATGGATAAGAAAAAAATGCAAAAGAACAAAAAATTGAACTCCCTACATTGTTGCAACAAATACATTACATACAGATTCATCAATGGTAGCTATATTAACAATATAGTTGCTACGAAGAAATGCTTGACGCTCTTCACCAACACGGTCTCCCAAATTTTCAACCATTGAGGAAATTCTTCATTCCTATAGTTCTCATAAACTCCAAAAATTGCATTTATTTCATTGTTTTCATATAAAATACCATTGTTGTTCATATAAAGAGTCTCTTTAGAAACACAATATTCTGAAAAAGACAAAAGTTAGTAGAACTTCAAAAAATATAAGTTCATTCAGATGATAAATATCCAACGAAATGACCATCAAAACAAAATTTTCACTACAGAAAACCATTGTTCTTTTCATACTTATGATTTGCAACTCCTCCTTCTTCATCATTTTCTAAAGCTCTTTTATTTCACTGATGCACAACCCTTCTCTGTGCTTTAGTGACTTCCTTATTCTGTTGATACCACTCTCGTTGGTATCCACTTAATCATTATCTTGTAGCAATAGAGCGAGATCTTTTTGCACCACTCTTGCTTCTTATTTCACTCAACATCTCTATGATAAAGTTAAAGTTAGTTCAGAAGTCATTTCAAAATTTCGTTTAATGCTAACACATACTCTTGAATATTGAAATAACTAAAAACTAACAAATGTTCATAGAAGAAATATTTGAGAAATTGTGTTTCCCGCGACAAACTTGAAACACATGGAAAAATGTTCCCCTTACACATAATCTATACAACAACAAGTTCCAGAAATTAAAAACAAATAAATACGAACCACATTCCAAATTTACCATACGTATGGCGTCAATATAACTTCAAAATGTGAATTACAATGATGTTAAAAAATATTTAAAAACACACACAAGGTCTTTTTCATTATCAAGAAACAAACATGTTCAAGCCTGAAACAGTAATTCAATACATCCACATGTAGTGCAGCTATGTGAAGAATACAATCTACATTTCGAATAACCGAAAATACATTTCCATTTTGAATGACATCATCAAAATCCTCAACCATTTGTAGATAGAAGCATGAGGCTATGTCCTTAATATAACTTCAAAATGTGAATTGCAATGATCAAAAAAATATTTAAAAACATTAAACATACATATGGTCTCTAGTAATATAAAAAAAAAAACATCTTCATGGCTCAAATTTTAATTGAATACATCCACAAGTAGTGGAGGTATCCCAACAATAGAATCTACATTAGGAATGAGTGAAAAAATATTTCCATTTTCAATCACATCATCAAAATATTCAACCGTTTGTATATATAAGCATGATGCTTCAAGCATGGACAATCCATCAACAATTGTTGTTTTGCACAGTCCACTTATTAAATCATCCAACTTTAACTATACTCCAGACCAACCAAGCATAAGGAATTTTTCTCCAAATATGCACAAAGGTAGGTAATCAACACATTTACTATTTATATCCAAAGAGATAGATTCAAGCAATGACCATCTGTGTCCCCAATCATCTTCAAAATATTCCAAACTTTTCTCTTTTGACAGTCGACCAAATTGAAAATTCTATATCTCTTCAAGTGACAAAACAGAGGTGTGACCAATATTAACAACACAAAAAAGTTGATTCTTGTATAACCCTGATGACATACATTGTATGTCAACATTAGGAACAATCAAGTAACCCTAGTTGTTTCTTCTCAATTCCAACAAGTAGATAGTGTAAACATAAGTAGGGTAATTTTCATAATCTCTGTCTCGATATACCCAATAAAAATTTTCTTTAAAGAATATAGCCTCCTTTGGTGGAGTTACACCATTGTATGAAAGCTTTGTCCTCTTCCAAACGTTGTCAACACTACTACAAATGAGAAAATGTGAGTCCATGTTTTTACAAACATGTTTCAAAAACACCCATTCATATTTTCCTAGACTACATTTTTGAAATAAAGAGAAGAATCATTGCTCCCCAACACTAAGAACTCCAACATTTCTAAACGTCTTCGTAAAAGGGTTGACAATGAAATAATTTTTTGTATGCAAATAACTTCCAGGCATGTTGAAGAAAATCATTGATCCCATTGTACATTCAATTCTGTATGCAGAATGAAGAAAATGAAACACCATAGTAGACAAGCGACCACTATTGTTAAGGTATGATGCTAGGAAGAAATCATTGGAAAATGATTGGAGAAAGAAATAAATCCTAACTCTTTCTCACGACATCGATCACAAGCTACAAGGAAAAGCAGTTTTTCCAAAACAAGACATCATTGTCTACAAACAAACTTAAATTTCATCAACACTGACAAAGGAAGCCAATGAAACAGAAGCTCAATAATCTCAAAGGGGATAAATTTCCAAATAAAAAGATTCATACCAAAAGCAACAACCTTTGCTGGCAACAAAGGAAAACTTCCCTTGTGTACTGCAAAGAGAAAAAGAAAAACGTATCAGTCACAATAGAAAAAAAAATCCATTCATTATTTTAATGTGAAAATCGATTAGGAAAACAATCCATTTTCATCATATATACTTCAATATTAGACTAAATAAATTAAAGAGTGCAAATTTAAACTCCATAATTATTCAAATTTATAACCACCTTAGAAGAACCCTTTTTTCAAACATTTCCTCAAAGATGGGTGAGTTAAAAGTTTTCAAAATTTGAAAAACTTCTTCCCCTAAACACTTAATAAATTTATTTGTTAAATAAAGTCAAACTAATAGTCAATAGATACAAAATTAAGATATCTATATACATATAGCTCCTCATAAATTACTAACTAATTATTTTATATGTTTTTTTTTATAATAATAATAAAAAGTTAATTCAGATTAACAAATAAAAATCAATAATCACTTTATTTATTATTCATTAAACACTAAATTATGATATGATTTTTCTCCTTCCAAATATATGATAATTACCCTCATTGTTAGTTCAATTATTATGATATGCTCCTCTTAACAAAACAATTATATAAAGCAATTTCATAGATATGGAGTGATTCTATATTGCTAAAAAGTTAGCTTTTGATTTAGTGTAGAGTGATTAACCTACTCTAATTACACATGATTATCCTCCTCTATCAACCAAAAATGTTAACTTTACAAAAAAATGTTAACTTTACAAAAATGTTATTAGACAAAGTTATTAACATGGTTTTTCATTAAAGGTATGTATCCTTGGGTCAATATAGAGCACAATGGATCAACGAGATAGGCCTTTTGGCGGTGTATGTAAATGAATAGTTAGCAACCCATACACTACATTTACTTATAATATTGCATATCACTTGCCTTAAAAAAATTGTTGAATTGACATTAATCCATGTAATATGTCCTATCAAATCCAATTTCCACATGACAATTTTTAATCATTTTGTCTTTATTATCGTTTCCAGACAAATATATCAAGTTTGACCTGAAATTTTATAAATAAATTTAATATTTTGCAGATACCTTTCTAGGTTAATATATCACCGACATTTTAAATGATGGAAAAGCTTGTGATTTGAAGGGAAACCATGAAAACCAATAAACCTTAACTTTATTTAAATTCAACTTGTACTTTAACTCTCTATTTTAAATGTTACAATGAAATTGTTTAAAACATGAAAAGTGAATAAAATAAAAATTCCTTAAATTCAACTTGTACTTTCACCTATTCTTTTTATATTATAATGGATTTTTTTAAATATGAAAAGAAAAAAAAAAAAAATCGTTGCAACCAATGGTAATATATTAAAAAGGAATATCTCCTACAAAATGAATATTTCTCTCCTATCTATCCTTTTATTGGAAAAACATATCATTTTTTTCCTTTTAAATTAATTCGAACAATTTGACTTATAACATATTTTTAATGTATTTCCATTACATTATTGAGAACACATACATTTCAAAAAAAAAAACTTCTTATAATTATCTATAATATCACTTAATATTATTTATAATATCAATTAACTTAAATCAAATTTCATCGTAATTTTTTTTTTATCTAATTTGTTAATTAGAAGCATCCTTTATATTTTGAAAATTCAAAAAAGGAATAAAGTTCACTTTGAAATTTTTATTTAATTGAAACTTTTTATGGCCCATTTTAGAAAGAATGCTTAATATTTACCTGTTAAATTTTAAAACATTATATTTATGTATATGGATGAAAATCTTATGTGTATGGATGGATGGTAAAGTAATTTTTCATTAGATATAGACTCTATAATTTTTAGATTATTTTTATATTAGATATTTAGATTATTTTTAATATAATTTTTTTTAATAGATAAAATTAATTAAGAAAAAGTTAATTTTAAATTTTATAATTTGAATAATATTTTATAACATTGTGAGTTCGGATATTCTACAATTTGTATTTTTATGTATATGTTTCAAGTCTAGAACAAGAATCATTCTCAGTCTGCATTTTTATGTCTACGTTTCGAGTCTAGAACAAAACTCATCCTCACAACTGAATCTACAAAGAAGAGAAATAAGGCTATATATATGATATGTTGTGTTGAAGGTGAATAATTACTTTTTATTAAAGCTAATTTATTTTGACATATTTTTATTCTAATTCATTATTGATTAATGCCCTTAATTATATCTTTAATTTTATTATAAACTTGTATGATTTTCTATTTTGTTTAAATAATGATTTTTATGAGCTAATGTTTCAATATATTGCTGATATATATTTATTAATGTAAGTTATGTTATTATTATTATTATTATTTTAATTAATTTAGATCTTGATATTAACATTACTAAACTTATGTTTTTAAAGAGAATATTATTGTAATAAATAAATATATCTTATATTTTTTTTCAATAAATTTACTCTTAATTAAATTATAAATCTTATTAGAATTCTTATTTTAATATTCATTATCACTTTATTAATATTTTAATAATTATTTCTTATAGAACTTTGTTATTGGTTAATTGATAATATGTTTTAATATAAATTTTAACTATATCTAGCTTCTACCTATGTTAAAATATATTAATTAAAAACATATGTGAAGCATTCATTTATCACTTTACTATTATTTTAATTTTTTATTTCTTATAGGCCCATGTCGATAGTTAATTGACAATATGTTTCAATATAAATTTTTACTATCCCTAAATTCCACTTATGTTATATAAGCAATATTAATTAATGTTATTATTATGGGTAATAGAGGGGTAGGTGTAGGTTAACAAAGGACTGGGACAAAGAAGGCAGGATTAAAAAGAATTTGTGAAGAGTAGGGGGCGGAGGTGCGGAAATGATGAAGAATGATAAGTAATGCTATGAAGGGGAGAGCATTTTATTAATTGTGGGGTAGAAGGGAAATCCAATTTCTGCTAACTCCCAAGCCTCCATCCCTAATGAGGTTGTGTGGGTGCTTGATGATTTCAAGTGCCTCCCACTCTTTACATTTAAAATGGTGTTTCTCATTCGCAATGACCTCTGTATTTTCCAAGCATATATGGTGGTTGGTCTTGCATGGATGCTCTGCTAAAGCTGAAGAACGAGTTATTTCATTTTAGATATCTGCACTATGCTCCTTAAGCCTGATCTTAACCGACCTACCCATTTCTCCCAATATAGTATTCCCCACAAGAATGATTTATCATATAAACACCTTTCTGTTGGAGGTGCTTTGGGTTGTCCTTGATAGATTTCATTCTATTGTTAATAGTCATCATGGGTTTGAATGAATTCTTGATATCTTTCTTGATGAAAACTTTAGCGAGCTTGTCAGTGACTCCACGAACATATGGAAGGTAGGCCTTAGTAGTTGGGGGATTTTCATATTTATCTTCTTTGCTTCCAGATCTTGCTTTCTGGATGGCTTTGATGATGTCTTTATTAATATATCCTAAGCTTGTAAATAATCTTCTTAAGTAAGTAATTTCTTCTTCAGTGTGAATCTCATTTGATATTCTACAGGCTCTAGTAAAGAGGGTTTGAAGAACACCCATATTTTGAGCTGCGTGGTGGTGTGAATATGCATGAAGTTAATTATCGGTGTGCACCTTCTTTCTGAAAACCTTGTGCCCTAGGGTTCCATATTTGTTTCTTATGATGAGGATATCAAGGAAAGGGATGCAATTAGTCTCTTCAGCCTCCATTTTGAACTTGATGTCATCGGATATGCTATTGAGATGGTTCAAAAAGTTTTCTAGCTCATCATCCCCATCAAGCTAATCAACATTGGTGTTGTCCACAAATTTGATCCAAAACTTAGGTTTCCATGGGTAGGTGTTAAGAGCTTTCTTTTCAAATTTTTCCATGAAGAAATTGGCTAAAATAGGTGATAGCAGTGATCTCATAGAAACTCTCGATGTTTCCTTGAAGATTTCGCCTTGGAAGGTAAAGAAAGTAGAACGGAGACAAATTTCAACCAGCTTTGTAGTTTTGGGTCTACTACTTCTTTTACCACTTGGACTACTTCATCTAAGGGAATCTTGGTGAAGAGTTGAACCACATCAAAGCTAACAATTTTATCGCCCGGATCGAGCTTAGCATGCTTAATGAATTCAACATAATGGCTATAATCTTTAATGAAAGAGATGGTTTTGCCAACTAGAGGGGTTAGGGTGCTAGCGACATACTTTGCTAATTCATATGTGGGTGCCCCGATAGGAACAGCTATGCAGCACAAATAATCGTAACATAGGTAGGTTAGGTAGTAATAAAAGCGTTGAATTAAACAAGAATATAAATTCCAACAGCGTTAAATTGGATGACTATAAACTAAATAATAAAGCAGTCAACAATTCAATGGAAATTAGCCTACGTGATAACTTAGATAATATAACTAATATATTAAACAATAAAATAGAAAGCAACATTAAATTGGATGACTATAAACTAAATAATAAAGTGGTCAACAATGCAAGTAAAATCATGGAAATTAACCTATGTGATAACTTAGATAATATAACTAATATATTAAACAACAAAATAGAAAACAAAAATATAGATAATAATACTAATAAAATTAAAAATAACAAACTAAGTATTATGTTAGATAATAATACAATTATTGAATTAAATAATAGCATAGATAAGGATACCAATGAATTGAATAGTATTACATCTAATAAGTCTAATAATGTATTAGGTAACAATGCAATTAAATTAGATACTAGGGACAATAACTTAGGTGATAATTTAGATAATATAACCAGTATATTAAATAATAGAATACAAAACAATAACATAGAGAATAATACTAATAAACTAAATATCATTGGGTATAACAGAAAAAACGACAAATTAGATAATAATACAATTAAATTGGATATTATGGACAACAACCTAGTAGACAATATAGACAATAAAAATGAATAAATTAGATAATAAAATAGAAAAAAATTCACAACTTAATTCTTTTAACAATAACAAAAAAGTGATTAATGTTTCCTCTTATATATTGAAAAAGGATGAAGCTGAGGTCCCTCACAAAGGACTCAACTTTTCCCTAGCCCCCAAACGGATCCCTAACAAGGAAATCATTTGCAGTCTTGAAGATGGAATCAAAGCTCTTAATGATGAAGATAAGGAGCTGGTCAGACAAGAATGCGCCATCATCCTAAGGAAAACCAAACCTATGAAAAGTAATTTAAACCAAGAGAAACTTAAAGCCCTAAAAATCCTAATGAATAATAATGACATTGTCATTCTAAAGTTCGCTAAAGGGGGCACCATGGTGGTGATGAATCAAGAGGAATACATAAAAAAAAAATGAAAGAACACCTCTATAACAATGGCAGCTACAGGAAATTTGACAAAAACCCCATCTCTAAAAGTACAAGACTAGTCAAAAAATCCATTAGAGAAACCAATTTGGATGATAAACTAAAAAAACGCCTTACCCCCGATAATGAAATTACTCCTCATATTTATGGGGCCTCTAAAATTCATAAAAATGATGTCCCCCTCAGACCTATAGTCAATACTATTGGGGCACCCACATATGAATTAGCAAAGTATGTCACTAGCACCCTAACCCCTCTAGTTGGTAAAACCAACTCTTTCATTAAAGATTCTAGCCATTATGTTGAATTCATTAAGCAGGCTAAGCTAGAACCAGGTGATAAAATTGTTAGGTTTGATGTGGAACAACTCTTCACCAAGATTCCCTTAGATGAAGCAGTCGAAGTGGTAAAAGAAGTAGCAGACGCCCAAATTACAAAGCTAGCTAAAATCTATATTCATTCTAATTTCTTTACCTTCCAAGGGGAAATCTTCGAGAAAAAATTGGGAGTTGCTATGGGATCACCACTATCACCTATTGTAGCCAACCTCTTGATGGAAAAATTTGAAAAGAAATCTCTTAACACCTACCCATTGAAACCTAAGTTTTGGATCAAATTCGTGGACGACACCAGCATTGATTGGCCTCATGGGGATGATGAGCTAAAAAACGTTTTGAACCATCTCAATACCATATCCGATGACATCAAGTTTAAAATGGAGGTCGAAGAGAATAATTGCATCCCTTTCCTTGATATCCTCATCATAAGAAATAAATATGGAACCCTAGGGCACAAGGCTTCCAGAAAGAAGGCACACACCTATAATTACCTTCATGCAGATTCACATCACCACCCAGCTCAAAAGATGGGTTTTCTTCAAACCCTCTTTACTAGAGCCTGTAAAATATCAGATGAGATTCACACTGAAGAAGAAATTACTTACTTAAGAAAAGTATTTACAAGCTTAGGATATAATAATAAAGACATCATCAAAGCCATCCAGAAAGAAAGATCTGGAAGCAGAAAAGATAAATCTGAAAATCCCCCAACTACTAAGGCCTACCTTCCATATATTCGTGGAGTCACTGACAAGCTAGCTAAAGTTCTCATCAAGAAAGATATCAAGACTTCATTCAAACCCATGATGACTATTAAACAAAGAATGAAATCTATCAAGGACAACCCAGAGCACCTCCAACAGAAAGGTGTTTATATGATCAATTGTTCTTGTGGGGAATACTATATTGGGGAAACAAGTAGGTCGGTTAAGATCAGGCTTAAGGAGCATAGTGCATATATCCGAAATGAAAAACTCATTCTTCAGCTTTAGTAGAGCATGCAGGAAAGACAAACCACCATATTTTCTTGGAAAATACAAAGGTCATTGCCAATGAGAAACATCATTTTAAACCTAAAGTGTAGGAGGCACTTGAAATCATCAAGCACCCACACAACCTCAATAGGAATGGAGGCTTGGGAGTTAGTAGAAATTAGATTTCCCTTCTACCCCGTAATAAATAGAATGCTCTCCCCTTCATAACATTCCTTACCATTCTTCATAATTTCCGCACCTCCGCCCCTTTCTCCTGACAAATTCTTTTTGACCCCACCTTATTTGTCCCAGTCCTTTGTTAACCTACCCCTACCCCTCTATTACCCATAATAATAGCATTAATTAATATTGCTTATATAACATAAGTGGAATTTATGTATAGTAAAAATTTATATTGAAACATATTATCAATTAACCATCAACATGAGTCTATAAGAAATAAAAAATTAAAATAACAGTGAAGTGATAAATGAATTCTTCAAATATGTTTTTAATTAATATATTTTAGCATAAGTAGAAGTTAGGTATAATTAAAATTTATATTAAAACATATTATCAATTAACCAATACCATAGATCTATAAGAAATAAAAATTAAAATATTAGTACAGTGACAATGAATACTAAAATAATAATTCTAATAAGATTTATTATTTAATTAAAAGTAAATTTATTGAATATATATATATATATATATATATATATATATATATATATATATATATATATATATATATATTCTCTTTAAAAACACAAGTTTAGTAATGTTAATATCAAGATCTACATTAATTGAAAATAATAATAATAATAATATAACTTACATTAATAAATATATATCAGCAATATATTGAAACATTTGTTCATAAAAATCATTATTTAAACAAAAGAGAAAATGATACAGATTTATAATAAAATTAAAGATATAATTAAGGGCCTTAATAAATAATGAATTAGAATAAAAATATGTCCAAATAAATTATGTTTAATAAAAAGTAATTATTCACCTTCAACTCGTCGGCTCCTCATCTTCATAGCACAACATATCATATATATAGCCGTATTTATCTTCTTTGTAGATTTAGTCCTGAGGATGAGTCTTGTTCTAGACTTGAAACATAGACATAAAAATGCAAACTGTGGAATATTCGAACTCACAATCTCAAAAACCACACCACAGAAATCTTCAATCTATTATGTCATAAAATAATTTTTCTAATTAAACTATCTGTCATGCGGAAAGAGTCAATTTTGCGGACAAAACCGACCTCCCTAGAAACTAAGGCTTTTCTAGTGACAAACAAAACAATCAAGCACTATCTTTCCCTAAATATGCATTTAAAATAAAAGCAACCAGGTGTTTAAGGCTTACCTTTAGTCCAACGTTGTTTGTAGCGGCCAAGTCTCTTCGATCCAGATGAGCTCCTCTCCTTGAAGCCTGCATACACAAACAAGAAAATGATTACATAGCACCTGAATAACTCATATAATAAAACATATTCATCATAAAGACCAAGGAGTTTATGAAACAAATTATATATAACAACTTGTTGAGAAAAATGAACTTAATTTTATTAATTGGAAACAAAAGAAACCTTACAACCAATGCCTTGGTGTTGTGCAGGTCCCTCCCAGGGTCCAGCAAGAGTTCTCCTCTACTTTGATCAGCTCACCCACTTCCAAATGAAGCTAAGAAAGGAATGTGATCTCTCCTCTCAAGCTCTATAAGGGAGTCCTAATTTCAGCAGCATCTACCCTTAGGAATGTTCAGCTTTCAACCTCCCTTGCCTCTGGCCCAATGCCTGTATTTATAATGCTTTGGAGGAAGTTAAATAGGTCCACCATCAATGGGATAAGCCCCTCTTTCAAAGGGATAGCTCCCCTCTTCATGGGATAAGTTCCTCTTTCATTGGGATGCATGAACCATCTGGAGGTGCTCAATCCAAGTCAAAACATCTTCTAGAATGCTCTAGAATCGACCGCAAGTAAGTTTTTTGAAGTAAAACTTGCACCTTTTAAATTTTACAGGGGTACACACCCAGCCCTTTACAGACAGAGCATACAAGTACGCAGGTATTATGTACTTGAGGTGCGTGCCCGCAGGTAAGAGTAAGAGAAAGTGCGGAACCAGAGTTATATTGATTTTTTAAAGGCTTTCTCTCTTTTTTGGAGTTTGACATGAGGAGCAGAGGTATAAGACTTGCCAAGGAGGACAGTATGGTTATTGATGGAGCCATACTGACTGAAAATAGTCATGGTGACAAATTTTAATGTAACAGATTGCCCCCTAAAGTGTGAAGTCTGTAGTAGATTAGGGTTTTATATCATCTAGGAAGGGTGAAGCACTTTATCTTTTCGAGGATTATCTTGTGGAGAGCCCAGTCGGAACCTACAAATATTCAACACAAAATACATATATGAGATCATATCATCACTGAGGTAGGCATTCCCATACTCAGATCAAAAACTTAACTAACAAACTAACTACTGCTCTGATATAGGAATGATTTCACAATACATCATAATCATAGACACATGTAGACACAGTATAGACGCGGCCATCTGTTTATAATTAGTCTACTATGTAATGAATACAAAACTCCTCGCAGCTTGGATGGCGGAAACTAGATCCAAGGTCTTCATTTCTGCTTCCCGAAATAGTACGATTCTATCCATGCGAATAAATGAGTTGATGTCGAACATGGTAGAAACCACTTGATTACTAGTCAATGATGTAAACTGTTAACAAGTGTTAGAGAGACCACCAGTGATGTTAATGGTTCTCAAAGTACCCAGTACAATCCATGAGATGTGAATGAATGTGTTGATGTCGAACATGTCACGGAATCTTTCGATCGAAAGTCAATGATGTAAATTGTCGTCAAAGGTGAGAAACCTGCCATTGAGGCATGCAGATTTCAAGGTATTGATGATTCCTAGATCATCTTTCTAGATAATGTGCTGATGTCGATAGAAAGCGATCCGTCGTAGGCGAGCCCACAACACGAAATCATAGATCAAGTTGAAGAAATGTAGCTGTAAGGACTGACTCAGGGATGGTCAAGATGGATGACAGATATTTTGCAGATGAATGGCTTATTTGCAAGACTCCTCTTGAACACATAATGACACTACAGATGATTTGGTGATAATTGACCCAAAGTTAATACCCGGAAACCGGCTGAAGACTTTCAATGTGGTTTGATCAACTATTAGGCAAAGGATTTCCCAACCCATGTGAATGAAAAGTGTCGTGTTCAAGAGTGGTGATAAGGTTTTTCCGAGACAGAGTATAACAAATAGGCTCATTTTCCTCTCTTTTCCCCCACCATTTCTGCCAAGTACCTCTTTATTTTTTACAAGCTTGAGGAGGATAACATTTGCTTGATTATAAGCTCATCCTTCGGATGAGTCCAAATTAGTTTAGATTCGAACCCTAAGAAGGAGTGATCTATTCCTGTTTGTAATCGAACAGGTCCTTTACTGTGAAATTTTAACGAGTCCAGTATAGGAGAAACTCGGCGTTTTTCAATTTTAGAGAGTCTGAAAAACTTAAGAAGACTCCAGGGTTGACCTTTTTTGTAAATTTGTGTCTCCCAAGCCCGAAAAAGTATAAAATAATACTTGAGAGAACCGCTTGATCTTTACGACCAAGGAGTACTTTCATGATTAGTGTCTCTGATCTGAAAAGTAGAAAGCGATCAAAGACACGTCGTTTTATAACCAATATCGAATTCGAAACGACAAAAATCTGGCAATCTTTTCATGTTTTTACGGTTGGAAAAGAGTTGTAAGTGGACCGTCTTTTAATTCTGTTTTAACGAGTGTAAAAGAAATGCTCGGCAATCTTTTCATATTTTAGGAGTCAGAAAAGGGCTTAAAAGAGAACTCCAAGGTTTCACTTTTTCGTAAGTTTTAACGAGTTCGAAAAAATGATAAAAATGTACTCATGGTTTTCATTTTTTCATAAGTTTTAATGAGTTCGAAAAAATGATAAAAATGTACTCATATGGCCGACTTTCAATTTAATTTACGAGCAAGAAAAGACGGAAAGAACTCGGCATTTTCATTTGTTTTACGAGAATGAAAGATAGCAAAATAATCTCGGGATTTTCATGAGTTTAACGAGTCTTGAAAATAACTGAAATTGACTCGAGATAGGTTTCATTTTTACAAAAGCTTGAAACAGAGAAAAACTATGCTTCAAAGTAGTTTCATTTTTACGCAAGCTTGAAACAGAGAGGAAACTGTGCTTGAAAATAGTTTCATTTTTACACAAGCTTGATGCCCCCTAAGCATAACTGCTAGAGCGCATGCCCCCCAGCTTCATTTCATTCAACTAAGTACATTAATCAATAGCTGGATGGAATGAAGGTTTAGTTACGAGATCATTTGAAAGACTCGACCTAAAACTGTAAGAAAATTATGCAAAAAACTGAAATAACTAACCTGAATATACAACTTAACATTTATGAGGTCTAGTCAAACTCTCGACTCAATTAGAGGAGGATTTGTTTCATTTTTTAACGAGCTTGACACAGGAAAAGAACTATGCTCGGATTTGGTTTCATGTTTACGTAAGCTTGAAATGAAAAACTATGCTTGTTATAAGTTCGCATGCCCCCAGCATAATGATGCAAATCAAGGTACATGCCCCCCAAGCTTCATTGCATTCAACCAGGTGGATGAAATGAAGGTTTACTTTCGAAATTTTGGAAAGACTCGTGGGAGTTGTTTCATTTTTTAGTGAGGTTGACACAGGAAAAGAACTATCCTCAAACCCTTGCTTCATTTTTTAAACGAGCTTGACACAAGATAAGGAACTATGCTCATAACTACTCTCTACAATCTACCTAACAAGGAACTATACTCTAAAAAACCTTGATTCATTTTTTAACGAGCTTGACACAAGACAAGGAACGATGCTCATAAAATCCTTGATTCATTTTTTAACGAGCTTGACACAAGACAAGGAACTATGCTCAAAAACCCTTGTTTCATTTTTTAAACGAGCTTGACACAAGATAAGGAACTATGCTCATGTCTGATTCATTTTTTAACGAGGTTGACTCAGTAACAGGAACTTTCCTCTGACCTGATTCATTTTTTTATGAGGTTGACTCAGTAACAAGAACTTTCCTCGAAACATCCAATTTCATTTTTTAACGAGGTTGAGAGAGGAACAAACTATCCTCGCTAACACTGATTCATTTTTTAACGAGGTTGACACAGTAAAAGGAACTTTCCTCACGCAGCCTGTTTCATTTTTTAACGAGGTTGATACAGGAAAAAACTATCCTCGCACACACTGATTCATTTTTTAACGAGGTTGACACAGTAAAAGGAACTTTCCTCACAAAATCATTGATCATGGCTTCCAATTGGAAGAAAGACATGTCAATGGACACACCTTGATCATGGCTTCCAAGAGGTCTTCATCAGAAGGAAGAATAGTTCTCTGGAAGGAACACATGTCAAGGGACTCAAAAGGGATAAGAACATCGGGTTCAAATAATCCCATAGAGTTTTCCATGTCAATTACCGGATCTAAATCAAAGGAAGATGAGCAAACAGTGAGAGGCTCACTTACATCAGTAACTGAAAACATGGGACCAGTGGCCACATAATTAACCCGTGCCGGGGTAGATGCCACTTGAGAATCAAGAACATTTAGGGGTGTCATATTATTGGTAGTTGAAACAAGACTAGGGAACGAAAGCTGGTCTATAGTCACAATATTTCCATTGTGAGGGAAAGACATCACGCGAAAGAGTGTCGATATGACAGCTTTCATTGCATAAACATAGTCTCGCCCAAGGAGTAAATTGAAATCCAAGGGACCTTGAACTACCATAAGATCAATACAAACAGTTTTACCTTCCAAGGTAATAGAAAACTTAGGAAGGATCCGTAAAGGTTCACTAATGGTTCTGTTAAAAGCTTTCAGATTCTGCGTAATAGGCACAAGCTTAGGGGAACCCAAAGCTTTCCAAGTAGTTGAGGATAAAATACTAACAGAAGCACCTTCATCTACCTATGTGCGGCGTATGTCCCTACCACCAACCTTGACAATGATTTGGAAAGGGATGGAGGAAGGAAGACAAGGTTCTGTCAGTCTATTCCAATCAAAGGAAAAGACCTCAGTGATTGGAGGGGGTTCTGTAGAAACAGGTGAAATGCCCCCGGCATAGAGAATCTGATGTAACAAGAAGAACTTGAGAGGTATGAAGTTCACTCTCTAAAGGGAAAGTGGGATCGACCGAATGTGAAATTGAATCGACCACTTGATCAACTAATGGATCATCAACCTGAGTGACATGAGTTTCACTCTCCAATGGAAGAGTGTGATCGACTGTACTTGAATTTAGATCAATCACTCCTCAGTTGACGGTAGGTTGGAGAAAGTTTACAGTAACCAGTTGGAAATTCTTGCTGTGGAACAGTAAGGTTTTCCAACAATTTTGAGGCTTCATCCATGTGAGGGCAAATGTGAGTTTGATGACTCCCTTTGCATAACTTACAAGGAAACCTAACTTTACCCTTTTTCCCAGGAACCTGACTATCACTGGTTGATGGATCAATGGAAAGTTGATGAGATTTTTCTTACCATACTTCCAAACCTTGGAATACTAGGACAATTGACAAGGAAGTGGTCACCCTTACAAAGCTTGCAAGGGTATTTGGGTTTACGATGCATGTTGGAGTTTTCCTCAACACAACTAACACTTACAGTCGTGGTTGGTTGGTTGACTTCTTTCTTATCTTGCTTCTTCTTCTTCTTCTTCTTCCCTTTCTTCTTCTTCTTAGACACCTGGTTACTAGCATCAAGGCTTTTACCAAGCGAAGAGGAAGAAATGGAGGAATTAAAATTAGGTGAAGAAGGTAAAGGGTCAACAAAGGTGGGTGATGTTGAGATGGTGAACTCTGTTGAGGTGAAGCATTCGGTTGAGGTGGAACAATTGGAGTATTTGGGGCCAACGAAGTTGAAAATAACCATATCGGTAAACCTATTGTAAATCCAGGTAATGACCAAAGTAGCCATATAAGGAGGACCAACATTTCCAAATAAGGAAAGGTACAGGATTCTCATTAAGAGGGTTTCTTGGTTGGTAAATTCGGAACAGTTGCCATTATATTCAACTTCAGTGAATTTTATTAACAATTTAAAGCTAAAATTAACAACTCACAATTCACACCTAACAATTAAAATTCACAATTCACACCTATGGTCTCTAAAAGTAAAAACCAACAAATTAACGTGTTATCAAATCTAGGAGTCAAACCACACACAAACAGTAACTTTCCGTACCGAAAACACTAGTTGGTGATGAAATCCAACCTCGCAGAATTCAATACAGAAATGGCAGTTGGAATAGTTACCCCGGCAACCTACTTAATGAATAGACTGGACCAAGTTCCTCCACTTAACCGTCTCGAGTGAAGTGAACCCCCCAGAAAATCCAAGTGAGTCTAGCCGACGTCTGCTCCAGGTACAGTGGGATCTTCCCACCACTGTCACCTTAGGAAGAGTCCTAAAGAATATGGCCACTAAGGTTACCAACTGAAACAAATATACCTGGGGGAACAGTCTACGATCCGATACGCACGCAAGGGCAGAGTAGCAAGCTCAATCCCCTTGAAGGCTCCTTGACATAATCCAAGGTTTACCAACAAGTGACCCCAGGCTCCTCGACAATGGTTAATTCGAGGTTTACCGTTTTTAATACATGAATATCTGGCGTCGTTCCCAATGAGGAAGGATTGATTCCCACATGGTTCGGACACGATCTCGTGCTTCTCCTTTAAGAGGAGCTTTCCCAGAGCATAGATGTAACAATTGGGTTTCTTCCCTACCACAAGATACAGCTACTTGTTTGTTTTTACTGTCTTGGAGAGTTAATTACTCTCCTACTCCAAGACACTAGCCTAAGCTAAGTTGGTGTATCAGAGCCCTAGAAATGTAAAAATTACTAGATGAATTTTAAGTAAGCGATGTGTTATTTAGGCTGTTATTACTCAAAAGGGTAAATGGATACGAAACCAATGGTGTTATGACCCAACTCAAAACTGAATGCAATCGAATATGATAATGTAATCCTTTCAATTCGATGAATCCTAACTAAAGTAAGGAGAGAGTTTCCATTCACTTCAAACAATGCAAAAAATTGATCACTAAGAGAAAATATAACAAATTCTCTAATGCACTAATTTCATCAAGAAAAACTAATGCAAATCAATTCCAAAAAGTTTTTTTTTTTTTTTTTTTTGTGTAAATTCAAATCAAAGAAAACTGATCTAAATCTACGATTGATTTTTCAGAATGTAAACTATGCAATTGTAATCTATGCACAATTCACTTGAAAAGTATGCAAATGTAATCTATGCACATTTTTCATTAATATTCTGAAAATGAGAATTCTAATTATGCAAATGTGATCTATGCAAGAGAATTCTCAAACACAAGACGATTCTAATGTAATCTAAGAACCAATCAAGTGCAAGTCGAGAAAATTGGGTGAGAGTTCCAAAGATCAAAAAAATAAAAACACTCAAAGGCGATTAACACTCATACACAATTTAGCCCCCCCGGCGAATGAGGGGGAAATTTTTTTGCAAAAACAAAAGCAAAAAGATGCAAAATTGTGAAAAGACTGAGACAAACCTCCAAGTAATGACCAAAGGAAATCAAATTAAGAATTTCTCAAAAAAGAGACTCAAAACACCCAATTGATAAAAGCTTAAAGCAGGAATGCCAATGGAATTAACCAAGGAAAGTTTTTGACAGGGAACAAGCAGGTCTGGGCAATGGCTAAAACCTATAAACAAATTCTAAACTGATAAAAAAGAGAAAAATTTAAAATTTTTCAAATTTTTGACAGGGTACGCAGGCAACCTGTTTACACAGGTGCGTCCACGCTCTGTGCACAAAGCAAAAGTGCGTACAGGTATGCACTTTGCTTAACTCAGAGGGTGTCTCCCCAAAACTATGAAAAATGAAAACTAACTCAAAATTTACTAAATTCACCCAATCCCACAATCATCAAGTCAAAAACAGAAACAGAAAATACAGTTTCTCAGGTCAAAGTATAGACAAAGAAAACAATCAAATCCATGGATTCCCCAGCGGAGTCGCCATTTTGTCATGCGGAAAGAGTCAATTTTGCGGACAAAACCAACCTCCCTAGAAACTAAGGCTTTTCTAGTGACAAACAAAACAATCAAGCACTATCTTTCCCTAAATATGCATTTAAAATAAAAGCAACCAGGTGTTTAAGGCTTACCTTTAGTCCAACGCTGTTTGTAGCGGCCAAGTCTCTTCGATCCAGATGAGCTCCTCTCCTTGAAGCCTGCATACACAAACAATCAAACGATTACATAGCACCTGAATAACTCATAAATAAAACATATTCATCATAAAGACCAAGGAGTTTATGAAACAAATTATATAACAACTTGTTGAGAAAAATGAACTTAATTGTATTAATTGGAAACAAAAGAAAACTTACAACCAATGCCTTGGTGTTGTGCAGGTCCCTCCCAGGGTCCAACAAGAGTTCTCCTCTACTTTGATCAGCTCACCCACTTCCAAATGAAGCTAAGAAAGGAATGTGATCTCTCCTCTCAAGCTCTATAAGGGAGTCCTAATTTCAGCACAATTTACCCTTAGGAATGTTCAGCTTTCAACCTCCCTTGCCTCTGGCCCAATGCCTGTATTTATAATGCTTTGGAGGAAGTTAAACAGGTCCACCATCAATGGGATAAGCCCCTCTTTCAAAGGGATAGCTCCCCTTTTCATGGGATAAGTTCCTCTTTCATTGGGATGCATGAACCATCTGGAGGCGCTCAATCCACGTCAAACCATCTTCTAGAATGCTCTAGAATCGACCGCAAGTAAGTTTTTTGAAGTAAAACTTGCGCCTTTTGACTTTTACAGGGGTACGCACCCACCCCTTTACAGACAGAGCATACAAGTACGCAGGTATTATGTACTTGAGGTGCGTGCCCGCAGGTAAGAGTAAGAGAAAGTGCGGAACCAGAGTTATATTGATTTTTTAAAGGCTTTCTCTCTTTTTTGGAGTTTGACATGAGCAGAGGTATAAGACTTGCAAGGAGGACAGTATGGTTATTGATGGAGCCATACTGACTGAAAATAGTCATGGTGACAAATTTTAGTGTAACACTATCTCCAAAGTTACTAATCATTTTATTTATAAATATTGTAATATTTTACTATTATAAATGAGTATGGTAAAATTTATTATGTTTCAAAAAACAATATTTATTTACTAAAATATTTAGACCATTGTAATTATTTTTATTTACTTAAATATTCAAACACTGTTATAAAAATATATTTTTATATACTGAAAAAATTAACATGGCCTTACAATTTTTTTAAATTTTTTTTATATAGTAAATGGTGATGATATAATTTTATTTAATGTTTTGCAGATACCTTTCTATGTTAATATATCAAATTTATGATATTTAATTAGATTAAAGTATCAAATAAATGATATGTAATGTCGATACCATGGCTACCTGGAATTGACTTAAGGCGGTGGTAAGTTTATGAAGGCTCGACATTCTCAGTGTTTAAAGTTAAATGTCCTCCAGTGCCTTGACTTACCATAGATAGTAAACCCGCATCCTGCATTCACGAAAAATTCTCGTATCAAAATTTTCACTTTTCAAAAATCAGTGGCTTGGTTGAGGGTCAACATTCACCATTGGATCGCAGGGATGGGCATCACACTGTCACGGTTTGGCTGAGAGTTTGTTCGGGTAACGAAAGCCTACCCCTCCACACTCCTGGCAGCTCATTTGCTCCAACTTGCCACAGTGTCGAGCTCTGCAATTTTGGCAAACTTTGTTCACTGGTGCCTGCCGCCATGGCTAACCATCTATTGCAACTTACGATAGACAGTAAACCCGCCTTGCATTCACCGAACATTCTCGAATTGAAATTTTCACCTGCCAAATTTCGTTTTTTCTTGGTTGAGGGTCAACATTCATTGTTGGATCACAGGGCTGGGCATCGCAGGGTCACGGTTCATCGAGGGTTTGTTAGGGTAATGAAACCCTACCCCTCCACACTCTTGGCAGCTCACTCCATTCTCCCAACAACTCAATTTCTCTAGCTTCCCACCAGTGTCGATATCTGTTGTTTTTCCAAATTTCGCTCGC